>VXBL01009512.1:252094-282969 GCA_013400195.1 Aramus guarauna
CCCCTTTTTCTTCTTTTCATACAAATATACAAAGAGTGTAAAAAAAATTTAAAAAGCGAACTTCGCTGATTAAATGACAGACAAAGTTCCTGCACATTCAGAGATCGGCAACATGAGGCCCACCAGGCAGGCCCCCAGCAGAGCTTCCATCAGGGAGGACGGCTTTAACCAAGCTGGGTCAGTGAAAGAGCAGGGAGACCGAAGACATGAACAAGTCATTTCAATCCACCTCGATCCTCCCTGTGATCTCAACTCTTCCTCTGGAAAGCACATGGAAGCCCCTCTTGCCCACTCTAAATCCTTCTGGAAATAGTCAAAAATTTGTTATCACCTAAATAGAAAAGAGGAGAAACACAGACTCTTTGCAAATGGCCCTTTGATCTGTATTAAAAACAGCTCTCAAAGTTCCTCAAGAGTTAGAATTAGTGGGGCACGGGTGAGGGGCAGTTTAGATACGGGATGTAAAATATTAAAAAGTGCTCTGCAACTAATTTTTGTTTTATGTGTGTATGTGCATGTGTGTGCATATATACACATACACAAACATGCACATACACACACATATATACATATATATCCACATACATATATATGTACGTATGTATAAAGTTAAAAAGTCCTATACGATATGATTAGAACAAGTGTCCTTGGAAGGTCACGACTGGAGAGAATGGGGCCTGTTGGGATGGCAGATGGGGCACTCGCCCTCCTCGGCGCACGTTTCACACAGCACTGCGTGTTGGCACGGTAACACCACCCGGTTCTCCTCCTTACACTTAAGGCATTTCACTGACTGCATCTGAAATACCGCCTGCAAGAGAGGGGGACAGGGCAAAACATAAGCATCCAAGTCACAAAGCAAAAGGGCTCCTCTCCTGCGCTACGCAGCTGGGGGAACAGGGAGGCAGCAGGGGAAGGACTTGCAGCTGTCCACCCATCTATCTTCTGAAGCGAAAGCAAAGCAGCACAGCATGATGTCTTTTAGGACCTTTAGGATGAACAGAGCATCTTTGATCAACTTAAACTCTGTACTTTAGGCACAAAGAAGAGGTAGGTATTTTCCTGTAAGCTGGCTAAAACTCACTTTGGCTGCAATCCACATGGAATTGCTTTGATAAGCTGCTGATTTCTGGCTGTATTAAAGAAAAGAGGGGGGGGAAGCTGCAATCTGTAGGAGCAGAGAGAGCAAGTCCCTGCCTGTAAATGCCTGGCACTCACCTTATCGACTTTCTCCAGGTTTGCCCGCAGCTGTTTCTGAAGGGTGTAAAGTGAAGAGAGTGAGAGGGTTTCCAGGTCAGAGAACGAGCGCAGAAACTGAGGGTCCTGGCCTGCGTGGATCCTCTCCAGCTCCTCCTGCAGTTTCTTCACTTGCAGCTCCAAGGCTTCCCTCTGCTCCCGGGCCAGTTCACATTCCATGTTAGCTGTGTTGGCACGATCATTTGCTTCCTCTGCCTCCTTTTTCCAAGCATCACAAGCCTACAGGTTTCAACAAAGAGGGTAAAAGAAGCAGTCTGAAAACTCGGTCAGCCTCCAACAGAGCATCCCAGGCAAAACTATCCCTTTTCATACACTCCTCACCGCAGTGTGTTCTGTCCAATGTGCCCTGTTCCCAAATTCTAAATCATTCTTGGAGCTTCACTTCAAAGCACTGCTCTTTCCAGATACCCCAACTGGTTGGGCTGTGGTTCTACATATTTGGCTCACGCTGTTAAGAGGATGAACCTTGCATACCGGCAAATTGTCAGGGATTTCAGTCAATTGCCAAGTCTAAAAGACTGTCAAGCACCTCAGTGCATCTGTTATGACACCTGGTCTTGCACATGCAGCATCTGAACACACCAACCACAGTGATTCAGTCCCACTTCCGACGGCAGAAGAAAGAATAAGAACGCTTAAGAGAATCTGTCTGTAAAACCTACAGCTCTTCCCATCACCTCAATGTCTGGAAAACTACTTGTTAAAGGCTGACACCCTCCTGCCCCTTTGCACTCCCTAATCCTTATTCCCAGGAGTTGCTCAAGTACCTGTTTGGCTTGTTTCCAAGACTCTTCCCACTGCTTTATTGTGCCATTGGCTTCATCCAGTTCTTGTCGTAGCCGTGCCAGCTCCGCAGCACCTGGACCTGACAGAAATGCAGGTGAGGTACTGGGCGAAAAACTCCCCGAAGCAAAGTGTTCCCATATGCTGCTGTTCATCCCATTTAAACCTGTTTCACAGGGAAATAGAGAGGGTTATGTCACAGGTGCTGGCAATTTCCCCATTTCCTCCCTACCCCTGTGAAATCCAGGATTCAAAAAATGTGTACATAGGAAAAAGAAGATCATCATAAGAATTACTGTCATCCCCAGGACCCAGGAGTCCATCATACAGGGACTTTATAGGGGAAGTTTCACACCCATTAGTCCTCATCTTTAATGATACAGGGAGGACCCAAGAAACCAAGTGGAGACAACTTTTGAACCAGGCTGTTTTTAAAAGAATCTATTTTAGAGCAGAGCTGATTACCAGCTTGAATCCCCCTTCTCACATGCAAACCTCTGAACTTACTACCTTCCTACTACCCTGTGCAGCACAGCCATCGGCGTTGGTGAACAGACTGGTTCACACAGCCAACCCAGGTGGTGCCTCCTCTCACACTATACGCCAAGAAAACTTCTGTCTCCTCAGCTTGGTGCTTAGAAAAGCAGTCTCACTTCCCAAACAGTGACATTAAAATACGCCAACGTCATTACTGTTTGCATAGGGAAGAAACAGCCCTAACTGGAGAGCCCTGTTTACAAACAAGTGGAGGCAATAGTATATACATCAGCTTCATCCCCTGCAGATTTCTAGCATAAAGCTACTGATTGGCACCAGAGAAGACTTAACTAACCACTTCCCTCTTTTAGCTTGTTCAAATAATTTCTCTTTTCAGAAAGAAATTCAAGGCTTAGGAGACACAGCAGTAGAAAACCAGTTGTAAACAAACCTGGCTTTTTTTTCCACAGACTCCAAGGTTTGTACTCTTTTAGTAACAAAAATATTTTTACTTAAAATAAGCACCCACACTTAGCACTCCAGGGAGAACTAGTAGGAAAAGCTCCTACCGAGACAGAGCTACTGAGTGATGTGGACTCTTACACACACAGACATGCACCAGTTTGATGGTGTAGGACTCATTTTCATTTAGTGGTGCTCACCACTGGGTGCAGAGATTCCTAAATCTCATTGCATTTCATAATTCTGATCTTACAGCAGCCGAACTGACTGTGTCTGCAAGCAAGCCCTGGGGCCAGCAGCCTCTCAGTGAGGGCTAACTCAACACCACTCACTTCCCATTTAGTGCCAGCCAAGGCACAAACAGTTACCAAAAAATACAGCTGAAAAAGAGTAACTTGTCTCCACTAAGGGCTTAGGTGCATTAACAACTCATTTAGCAGAGCAACAAGGGCTCTTCACTGGCTCAGGCCACTTACCATCGGTCCATTACAGCTGCTCTGAAGCATGCTCAGTTCAGAGCAAGAAGTTTTAATTCTCAACTCACATTTTGTTTTTAAAGCTCCAGTTTTCTTGAAGGGGAACCTAGCACTAAGCAAGATGCTGGCAAGCCACAAATTCTGCCATAAGGCTGACCAAGCTTATCTCCTCAGTTCTTTTTATTCTCTCCACCTGCTGTTCTCATGTCCCATTTGAAGTAGCGAGCCCCTTTGGTCAGGAATGCCTTCTCTGCACATTCTGCATCTAGACAGTGGGAACTAGCCCAGAACTAGGTATTTTTAACTCAACTGCAATACAAATAAGTAATAACCACACACTACATACTTGCGTTCAGCAAGTCACATGGAATAGATAGATTCCAGATGCTCAACAGCTAGGTTACTATTTTGAGTAACTTATCAAAACTTCAGCAAAAATGGTTGTGTTGTATTACAGGAAAATATCTAACTTTTTTCTTAAAAATCAAGAATTTAAAAGCATTTGTGAATTTCCTGCATTTCTTTGGATTTTTATTTGTATAACTATATAGTCAAGAGAAATGTAACTGCTTAACTTGTTTCATCCAAAATTAAAAGCAGGCCTTGTTAGCAAGTTTTCCTTTTCTTACTGAAACTGGGATGAACAGCCAGCCTCAACACCAATTAACAGCAGAGATGCCCTCTGATGTCTCTTTTCTTATTACAGTAATTGTAAAAGCTGCTGAAGCTAAACAAATAGCAATTGCAAGGCATGGAAGCACAGGTTTGGCCTATGCAAACAAGGAATGTAGTTACATAGATAAGTGCATGCAGAAATAAATTATAAAAGCATGTAATAATTTTATTAGGTTAAGCTGAATATTAAAGATTAAAGCATATCTCAAATCTGAAGAAGCATTTATGTCTAATATCAATAGATGGAACTAATATTTACTAACAGAAATCAGCAGAGCCAGTGTCACTGTAGCCTTGAGCCCATCAAACAGTTTTACTTCTCAAGGTGACCCTGTGCCTTGATAACAAATCGATTTGGCCCCTCAGTTCCCAGTTCTGCCTGATACAGCTGAAGCTCCAAAGCCATTTCTCTTCCTTCACAGTCTCTCATACAGGAAACAGATCCTCAAGCGGAAGGGGGGAAAGGAGCAAAGGGGACAAAGCTGGAACGCTCTAACTTTTTGCAAAGTTCACACTGCAAAAACTGCGTGCAGAGTGCCAAGTAAGAAAAAAAGTACAATGACCCAAGCCTGCTGTAGAGCTCCCTCCCAGAAACCAGTCTGACCTACAAGCAGTCCCAAGGGCAAACTGCAATCCCCACCTTAACTAAGTCAAGCTGAGGACCCAACTCTGAGTTAAGTAAAGTGAAGTCTCAGCACAGCATTGGGGCAGGAAAAGGCAGAGCTCTTTTCCCTGAAAGGCATCATCAGAGCCAGTCACTTAACCTATCTGTCCCTTTTTCTCAGCCTAGAAACATGGGAAGTAGAGGGAATTGCTCCCCTGTTCACAAGGTATTAGCTGATTTTTGGTAAAGCAGCTTCTAGTACTGTTGCTGTTCTCATGGGAAGAAGAGATACAAATGGCAGCAGTGAAATAACACATTAAAATTAAAGCTGACTTAAAAGAAAATACTTACATGGCACAGACAGGCATGTACATGGGACACACACACTGTGCATTTACCTAATGATCCATGAGAAGCTGATGTCCCCAGGAACGTGTTTTCTGATTGGCTTAAGTGTCCCTGGGGCTGATGGAGGAAATGCGATGAGAGGCTGACCGGTGGAGAAGGAGAGGCAGAGTGAAAGGAGGCAGAGCTTCCAAGGGACCCAGGGATATTTACAGGAGCAGAACTTTGCAGCAAACTCCCACCTGGACAAAGAACACACAGAGAGGATGGCTATGTATGACCATGAAATATGGGCCAGAGCACAGTGCAGGAGTTCAGAGCAGAATGCGTTAGCTTCCCTCTCTCCTTCCTAAGCCCCTCGGGATTCCCTTTGATTCTCATCATGGTTCCTTCCCCTCTCAGCATTTAAGAGGAGCACTGAAGCTGCTGTCCCATGAACCACGTAGGTTAAGACCCTCCGCAGTTCAATGGACTGCTCTTCCATCAGCCAAAGCAACAAAGGGTTTTCTGAGCAGAGTTCAGTCCCTATCAGTCTAAAGAAGATGGATTTGGTATCTGATAAAATAATTTGTACTGAAAAATTCACTTCTAAAACACATGCCTCTGCCTTTAATACTTCCAAACAACCTGTAGTGAGAAGATTATCATGCTGGCTCAGGTCATGATCTTAACTGCTAACAATCAGTGACTAGCTGAGTCATTTTAGACATACTCGAGTGCCTGGATCTATCAGTAATAAAAACCCCCAAATAAGCAAAAGCCCATTCTCCAAAGACATCACACTTCCCTTACACAAGGGGTCATTCTGTCTGCCACACAAAGTTTGAGGGAGATCTCAGCCCTGCTCCCCACTCTCCCCTGGTCTCCCTTCTTAGAAGACCACCAGGTAACACCCAGACCTGATGTGAACAGAGGGAAAAGCAGCGTGGAGGATCTCCAAGCCACTGCAGATGGGTAGTGGCAGAAGCAGGGCTATCAGCAGACAGGCACAGTAAACTCTCCGACCAGGCTCTTATCTTTGGCAGGGAAGTGGAAGTGATATTCTTTAGGGTTCCTTCCACAGGTCCCTTCCTACCTCAACACAGCTCCAGGCAGTGTAGTCTCCGTGGAAACCTTCAGACCACCAAAGTTAGCTCTCATTCAAAACCTGTCTTACGCAGCAAGGGTAGCCAGAAACTACAACCACTTCCAAAAAGCTATGAGACATTTCTTTTCTCCCCTGGACACTCATTAGAGACAGGTAGAAGAGGCCTCAGCCTACCTCCATGCATTAAAATGAGACAGACATTACAGGAATCAAGTCAGCAGACCATGATGACACTCTGTGACAGATGGATAGCATTACCAGGTCAGTGAGTTTCCTGTTACTGCTAGGGAGAGTTTTCTGCTTAAGATGCAAATCATTATACTTTGGCCTCTTTTTAAAGGTATCAGATGCCTTCTAGAGTCTATTGCACACTTTTAAAAAAAAAAAAAAAAAATCAAGCAAGTCCCATTCAGTCTCAAGAAACATCCCCAAGACACCTGGGCCCAATGGCAAGAACTCAGCTCTGCTAGTCAATAAGGGCAAGCTTTCACTTCAAAGATGCTCAGCGGTTGCCAGAGTTTGTTCTAATTGCTGTTTTAACCAATGTTACTTTGGGACTGGTTTTAGAGCTTTGCTGGGCTGGCTCCACTGAGGTGACTGGGCAACACTGCTTGGCAGAAGATAAAGAAAGCTCTGTTGCTTTCATGTACCTATCATGATGCCACTCGTGTGGGGCACTGTGCTGCTGTCAAATGTCTTCTCCAGGGCAGCCACTCCGAATTCATTCAGGTCCAGGTCATCCAAGGCAGACTCTGCCAGACACAGAGGTACCAATTATGTTATAAAGGACCAACAACTTCAAGAGATAGGATGGCCCAAAGAGCCTACATGCAGAGGAGCCTTTGCTCTCTATTTGTCAGTCTGCACAGCCCTACTCTCCGCCCTGTGCAATGTTGTTCTTAAAGGGTTTGGCAGAAGTGTCATGGGCAGCTTTTCAGTTCAGGTTCTTTTGCCTGATCTGATTTCTTTTTGTCTCAAAGTATTCCCAAATGTTGTATGAAAACAAAAATTTGATAAAATAACAGCAGTTCCCATAAGTCTTCCCCAAAATGCTCTTTCAAGTCTGTCCGTAATATGCAATAACACTGGCTTATGACATATCTCGGTCTGGCTTGTGCTTTGTCCCTACTTTGCTGAAGAGCCACTCGAAAAAGAAATACCAGTAGAAGGGAACACTTGAAAAACATCTCTGAGGTTCAAAGATAGGGTAAAATAAAGAAAGCTTACGAATACCTGCAAATGTTGTATCTATTTGAATATGCCTCCTCAGTAAGCATGATCAATATAATTCCATCCCACACATGCCCACTCATTTCTATTATTATTTTTTACAAATTAGTGAGATCACCTCAGAAACGTTAGATTAAAAAAAAAACAATAAAAAACCAACCCAAAAAACCAGGTGACCAAAAAACCTGTACCTATTTAAGAGGAGTGATTCCACTCTCTGGACTCTGCTGTTCTCATTTTTCTAACAGCCTCTGTCCTACACTCTGTGAAGGGCAAGTCCCTACAATCTACCTGGTAGCCCTTGCTATAAAATTGTCATTAAGAATGTAAGGGGTTGTAACTGCGGAAAATGCCCCTGTGACTTCCTGCCTGCTCCAAGACCTCTTTGTCACTTTGACAAACCTAAAACTAAGGCCCTTTACACCATCTGACATTCTGAATAAGTGGCTCAGAGGCCTTCTCTTGGTCCCATAGGTGAATTTCATCCGTAATGACCTGCAGAAAACATCAGATGCGTCACAGTCACAGAAAAAGGTTACAGCCTCAGGAGTCTGCCAACACTGACAGAGACGAAAAACTGGAGTTCACTGGAACACCCATGCTATTCCAATTCTCGTACCTGGTAATCCACGTCAGAGGAAGCCCTATTAGCATAAGTAAAAAAGGCAAAGTTACCTATGACAGACTCAACGGTGTCACTGGTTGGGTAGAAAGGAAGGGCATTGGCATTCATGCCTGGTATGCTGCTGGTGCCGGCAGGGCTTGGTGGTGTTGCAGCCAGACTGGAGGTGATACTAGAGGAGATGCTAGATGTCAGTGGGCTCCCCACTGGGAGAATACCCAGTATGTCCTGAAACAAGAGTTTTAAAAGGGAAAGAGGTAGGAAATAAGACATCTTTATAGAAGAATCCCCTCAGAAACATGCAGGAATGAGCCAAAGATCAGCAGCAAACCTGTTCCCGCCTGCTTCCAACCTGACAGATGGCTGGTGCTGACTGGGCTGGGGGTAGGGGAGAGATTAACAGCTTTTCTTTAATTTCTGCCGACTGCTCTCCTTCCCTCCCCCTCCCTGCCCCACAGTATTACAAACATCCTTCAGGCTGCCCCAGAATTAACTCCTGTGACCCACAGGTTGCATGCAATCATAGGCATGGGTCACACAATCACTCACTCAGACTTAGTTCAACACATGACTTAGAACCTGATATTAAATTCTCTTTGCCGAATCCTTGAACTTAGATGACTCCAGAGATCCATTCCAGCTCAATTTTCTGTAATTTGGAGACTTTCTCCAGCATGGTCCAGGCCTATGAATCTTTCCTGTATTCATGCAGGTCTAGCCATTCACAAATAACCCCTCCAGCAAATCATCTCGTCTTCATAAGGTAATCCCTCAAGCTGAGCATCCCTAAATAGTGTCTGGACTGTCATTTACTCCCTGCAGAGTTGTCTGGATCCACAGAGATTTCTCGTGTCCTTGTCTGTGGTGGTGCGAGCACTGAACTGGGTTCAAGAGCCCAGCACCGTACCTGTTTGGGCTGTAACAAAGGTTGCTCCTGGCTCCTGTGTTCCAGTGAGTGGGACTTCATTTTTGCTTGCTGCAGTAAAGAAACAAAACAAAAGAGAAGCAGAGGGATTAGCAGCAAAATTAAAAATGGCTGACTGCTGCCTTTGGAGAGGCCATGGGAAACACAGACTCCCTCCTCTCTTACAGCCTGCTCTGGGCACTACAGAATTCAAGAGAGCGGGCAAGCATAGCAAACTGAAAACACTCCAAGTAATTTGCTTTCTATATACCAAGACATCACCCCTAGAGTTATGCAAAGACTTGTCACAATTACATCTGCCATCAATGCTGCTGTAAGTCCTCTGCTAGTATGAAGGACATCTTAAGAACCAAGACCAAAAGATGAATTATTTTGCCTTGCTACAAATAACTCATCAGCCCTCATCATCAGTATCTAAAAAAAGGGTCAAAAATGGTGGGAGGTACACTGTATTTTTAAATTCTGTAAACAATTTTCAGCTTTGGGAAAATAAAGTGTGTAGATTATGTTTTCCCCTCAAACTTTCCCAGCTAGGATTGCAAAGTAAAATAGAGTGATAACTGATCAATTTTAAAAGCAGGATCATCAAATCTGATTTTTAAAAAAATAAAAATCCTTCCTTTACCCATTAACATAGAAAGCTCAAAGCTATAAAACATGAAAGGTCAAGGTTGTCTGGAATTGCAAAACTGCATGAATGCCAACATACATTTAGAATTCCACTATCCAGCCTAAAAATTCAGCTTAAGGACCTTCCAGCAGTAGGTCCTTAACTGATATCAGCCCTCTTGCCTCACAACATCAGTCAATTCTGAGCTACAATAACCAGAGTTGGGAAGGAAGTGGCCTCTTGAGCTTGTCAGTGTGTAACCGTCTGTTCTGCAGGCCCTGCTCTGCTCCTCCCACGCCACTACATGCGTAAGTCATGGCGAGATCAATCACACCCTCCGGGCACTGAGAGGGAGCAAAAAAAGTGCTGAGAGTCAGAGCTGCTCGGTTACTTGCCCTCCAACCCCCAAGTCTGAATCAGAGACGCATTCCGGGCAGCCCGATCGTTTTTATCGCAAATGCAGGCAGTCACCATCTCTGCGGGGGAGATTCAGGCATGATGTACAACAGCAGTGCATGAGGCACCACGCTGACCTGAAGTGATATGTCTTGACTTGTTGGCTTAAACAATCTTATGAAAAAGATAAATGATTGCTGGAGACGGATGACATAACCAGACAGGCGAAAGAGCAGCGGAAGTATTCATCCCTTGGTTTTACTTAATTAAATCATTTTCTCTGCTCAGCTGTATGCCTATGGGGAGGGCAAAGCCTGGCAAACAGGCAGTTGAGATACAGACGCAAAGATCCTTCTGTGGTCGGTACCATTCTCTCATGCTTCCCTGAACAACATACAGCGCGTTTACGTACAGCAAAACTACCGCTGAACCGATCACAGGCTTGTTTTCCTTTGTGTGCAATAGATGCGTTACGTTAGCGCATCTGTGTGTGCCTGATAACACGCCTGCTAGATCATGCGGCACACTCCTACCCTGTTTGACACTCATCCGAACACAAAACGTGCTATCAACAGACGACAGCAGCTAAAGTGAAGGCGCGTGCGCAGCCGTGCCCCCCCACCAAGTGGCTTCCTGCCAACGTAGCTGGCTGGCTCCGGTGCAGTTAAGTCTTACTGGATGGGGTTTTTTCTTTAAGGAGGAGAAAAAAAAAAAATGAATGCATCTCTAAGCTAGTCCCAATTCCCACTGCCTTGAATTCATGTAACATGAGTGAAACACAGAACAAACCAGTAAGCCAGTCTCCTTTAGCTCTGAATAACATTAAAAACATCAAGATAGAAATTCAAAGGGCAGGCTGAGATTCTCCAGCTCAGTTTGCTGCAGTCAGGAAAGAAAACAAGGGACATAAATTACAAGTAAACTGAACATTTTCTGACGAGCATGGAACAAACCTACTGTACTGTGTGTTGGGATTCAGGAACGCCTCCTGGTCGTGGCACTCAAGTCCTTCCAGTGCAGCCAGCATTTTTCCAGCTTGCTAAATCTTTTGGGACTCAGGAAAAGTATTTTTAGCTTTAACTGCTGGCTCAGCCTTGCCACAAACTATGAGGAACCTATTAACACAAGAGGTGTATTTTTCATTCTAATAAGATAGAAACTATTTGTACCAATTCTACAGAGGAAAAATGACAAGCCTATTGCAGACCTGAGCCAGAATCTCTCTTAAGTTTTCAAATATGAGTGAGCAAATTTAAATGCCTAATTATTGGTCTAATTTACAGGGTATGTGAGAATCTCAAGTGCCCACTGCAGCCAAAGGGAATTACAGAGGATTTAGAAAGTAAGTAATTATAGATTAAAAGAAAATTAAACCAGGAGACTTATGAGACACCTAATTTTATCTGTAGAAGACTAGCATAAGCCAACTGTGATTACTTCTGTCTATATTCTAATAGCTATTTATTCCAGTCATTTAACACAGGTTTTTGCTTAATTAAAGCCACATGAGTAAGAAGCTACCTGAACAGAGTAGCTTTGTGGCACAGCCCGGACTTCAGACATAAATGCTGCTCATCATCTGGCCCTCCTTTTTAAAAGTCCTATTCATGCTCCATCCCCTTTCTCCTTGGCTTAGGCTTGCTGCCCATTTTCTCCAAAGCTGGG
This sequence comes from Aramus guarauna, assembly GCA_013400195.1. Classification (NCBI taxonomy): domain Eukaryota; kingdom Metazoa; phylum Chordata; class Aves; order Gruiformes; family Aramidae; genus Aramus; species Aramus guarauna. The sequence continues at coordinate 263,709 of VXBL01009512.1, forward strand.
CCTCCCTGGCACCCTGCCTCTGCTGGCAGGAAACAGGGGTTCTCTCGGTCCTTGGGCTTTGGGTTCACTCCTCCTTTCCTCCTTTGGAGCAGAGGCAATAGAGAACGAGCGCATGTTTCTTCTTTTGTTTCTAAACAACTGCTACAAGCTGCTGTGCCTGCAAGAAGTGCCAGGATCACAGCATGGTCTGCTCTTTACCCCCAAGGACGTGTTGCATCAATTTGCAATTTCCTAAGCCACATCCACATTAAGCAAGACAACGAAAGCATTTATAAGAAAGCGTACGTGCATATAGCTTTAACTGTATTTGTCACCAAATAATTTTAATTAGACTAAACAGTGTTCAAGACTGGTCCTACTGCAAAGTTTGGTCATATTTTCCCAAAGTTGTAAAAATAAATAAAACAAAACCCGCAGAGTCTGCTTCTAAATCCAACTACTTTATGCAAGATCTTGTCTGGATGGGCTATTTCCACTGTTTTCTCACAGCAGTGCAATATTAACACAGCAGCATATGCTTATTAAGACTAGCTTCTTTAATATGACAGAGAAGAGTTGAAATGTAGCCAGGTTGAAAGTAGCATTTCTTGTCATCTCTGCTCTCAAGCAACATAGACCAGTTATTTTTATTCCTTTATATATATGTATTTTTAAAGAACTTGTAGGAAATAATATTTTTGCAGGCATCTCTTCATAAAAGATATGCCTTCTCCTAAACCGAGATGTCGTTCTATTACATTTACAAACCCACTGAGGTACAAAAACTGAGACCCAAGCTCTGGGTTGGACTCAGCTGACTTGGAAGGAATGGCACAGAGAAACTATTAACTGTAACATCAAAAAAGGAAATTCACAATAACAAGCTGACTGTGGAAAAGCTCATGTGTGGCAGAAGAGATGGAAGAGACTGTTCTGGGCTTAGGGAGCAGTCTGAATAAGGCGTGACACCAAGAAGGAGAAGACTGAGGAAGCAGCAAGGCAAGACTGGGATATCAAAAGGGATAAGAGGGAATGTCATGACAGATGTGGGTTGGGTAAGATTGCAGAGGGTTCTCCAAATGAGAATAAGGAATTCAAATCTAATACAGAAGCCACAGGAGAGATTCAAGGATCAGAATGATACAGCCGGAGAAGCAAGAGACAACCAGCATGACATTTTTAACACACCCAATAAACGAATGGTGAAAACAGAAGACAAACCAAAGTTACGGAGTTCAAGGTAAGAGTTCGGAGTGAGAATAGAGAAGGAAGGATGAGTTTCCATGAGACAGTACAGCAAAAGAAACAGCAACTCTTGGCAAGGACCTAAATGTGGAAAAAGAAAGAGCAAGAAGTGATATGTGGGAAGCTACCCAGGGTCAACACAGGACAGAAGTTGTGAGGAATTACAAAAACAAGCAGCAGCTTGACTTCTACAAACTGTGTGTGTGATGGCAGCTAGGCAGACAAGAACAGATGTAAGATGGAAGAGCCTGGAAGGGAGGCTGAAAGAAACAGCAGAGATCCGAGAACTGATAATGAGAACAGGGCTTTCTCATTTTTGTTCCTTGGGGAAGAAAAAAAACAAAAAAACAAAAAACCAACAAAAAACCAAAAAACCCAAAAACACTCCACAAATAACCAAAAATATTCAAGCTAGACTGGGCAATTTTTCATTCTTCCTCATCCCCCCAACTCTTCTGGCCAATACTCCCTACTAACCTGGCATTTGAAACTCTTCAAATACTCGGCCCCCACCTGATCTTCTCGCTCAAACCCAGGTGCTTTCTTGTAGCTGCCGGCTGCTGTTACTGAGTCTGGAGGAAAACCAATGGTCTCCAAGCTGTGTGGCTTTCCAATGGCACCAGGAGGAGACCCACATATATTAGATGGGCTTCCGAGACTGCTGTTCCTACAAAGAATCTAATAGAAGGAACAAGTGTCAGGAAAGTACAGCCAGCAGCAATGACTCGGAGAGGAGACGCATCCCATAGAAGAGCTCATTCACTTCACTGTTTGTGCATCGATTATACCGACAGTCAACACAAGCATACAAGCTTCCGGTAAACAGTAATTAAAAAACATGAAAAAGTTCCAGTAGATACTGGATTTATACAGTCCCACAATTATGGTTTTGGTTTTTTGTCATTACTTTGTACTGGAGTGCAATCTTATAAAAAAAACCAGCCTACAGCTCTAGTGACATTCTTTTTGAGGCCTCAGATGCAACTGCTCTAGTTTCCAAACCTGACCAAAACTCTCTTCACTTTCCTTAGGCTACAGGGGATCCTGTCTGCGCTGAGTAGTAGTGTGAAACAACCAAGCATATCTGAGCTACATGTAATACTGTTATCTTTTGCTTTCCAGTTGGAAATCTGAAAGTTTTAATGCAGGCACAAGCCAAGTATCGACAGCTGCATTAAAAAACCCAGGGATTTCCATTCTTTGGACTATAACCAGGGATCACAACCACATGCAACAAGGCTAGTTTTGCACTGTAGATGAAGCCACGGACAGCAGCAAAGATTAAGATGAGTTTTAGAGAAAGTCCCTACTGGGATCAATGCAGATATCCCGTTTCTCTAAGACAAGAAATTATTTGCCTGCACTGGCAAGCATGGCTGTGCTTCAGACAACATTTACACAGCTACTGCTACCACAGATTCAAATGTGGCACAGTCTGGGCTGGCATTAGAAAGAAGGCGCATCCTACAATATTTTGATTTTATTTTTATAGAGACATTCTGCTGTCCATGCTTCCCTACAGTTGCAAAGATACTACTCACTGTGGTGGAGGTGGGGCTAGTTGGCAGAGTTCCTGATTTATTCCACACCTACAGTACAAATACAAAACAGAACAGGCCACGTGAGGCTAGCTACTAGAGGGACCTTTTTCCCTGATTAATTCATCATGAAAAATGATCACCAGCAAAGCCATATTTGTTTGCAAGCTACATGCAGATGCCCTGTGGAGCGATGAAGTCACAGAAAGACATGTGTTGCCATTTGGCATATATCCGAGGATTAGGAAAGACTGTTTAAAAGACTAAGAGCTTGAGATAACAAAGACCTAAGCAGTCTATAAAGTGGAAGGTATCTTCAACTTCATTGCAGTTTTCAGAGAATTTAGATGATAAATTCATAAGATGAAGGGTTTTTCTTTTCTACTGCTTTCCACAGTGTTATTTAGTGAGAGAAAATATTACATGCAGACTTTTCAAGACCTGTTTGGAATTCTAGCTGCAATCAAGTTCAGGAGTACAATGAACTGTGAGGCTGGCTTTGGCATGAATAAAATCAAACTATCAGCTTCTCTTTTCAAAGAGGGAGAGTAAAATAACATAGAGGTCCTAAATGAGTTCACCTCATTCTGATCAGTTTCAAGTGAGTTAAACTCACGTCATTTTACCTTCTCAAAATCTCAACTAACCATTTGAAAAGGTTACACACCTTATCAACAGTAGTGCAAACAGGAAAGACTTAACAAACAAACAAATCTCTCAGCAAAAATGAAGTGGTCTAGCACTCCATGGGCCTCTTATATGTCTGTGTGTATCTGATCAGCATTTAAAAGATCTCCCTTCTTGTATGCACAACTAAAAGTTCTACCAACAATCCGGGGCATTACTTAAATGTATTACAGAGTTTAGCTATGTCCGGAAGTAGGAGAGGGAGGGAATCAAGGATTTCCTATAATGCAATGCACAATATGCACAGGTTAAGCCTCTGAGATTACATATGTAAACAAACTCGATTGTAGTTATGTACTTTAGACATTGTTGGCTCACAGCCTTTAATTAGAGTACTTGGAAACTAAGCCCAATATGTACCTCCAGACAGGAAGGAGTTGGACTTCATGTGCGGATGTATTCCACTTTCCTGAAAGTACATCAACAAACTCTGCACAGAAAGGAAGGCTTAGAAATTTTATAGGTGAGAGGACAATACTAAAGCCACCGAATTGTATGTTCCAAACAAACAGATCCTTCTAAAAACCGTGGAGCCGAGATCTAAAAGAAAAACACCATACCCTTTGGGCTTTTGGATACTTAAGATTTCTCTTCTTGGGAGAAAGAAGTACAGTGACTCAGAGAAACCCAGATTTAAAAAATATGGACAAGACTTCCCCGCAGTGCTACGTACATTGCTAAGGTCTGGGGCGTGTGGACTGGAAGGGCTGACTGGAACAGAATCACCAGCTGCTGACGGCATATACATCACAGGGCCTGTCTGTGTCGGGCTAGACACAGCCGAGGATTGCTGTAAATCTTCACTGAGCGCAGGCTCTGAAAGAAATAAAAGCACAAGGAACGTTATTCAAAGCTGTATAATTGCAATGGAGCATGAGATGTTTAGGAACAAGAATACCTAGATATTCTTGAGAGAAGAAATATTCCACAAGCACCCACTCAGAAGTATAAAGGGAAGGAGAAATCTTATCTGGCAAATGACTACTACTTATCTAACATTCCTTACATTATTACTGTCATCACTTGCATGCTGTGCTGCTCTTTAGTCCATTAACACTGCTCCAAAATTATCTTCTCTGCATTAATTGTGTGTTATTCATTCAGCTGTCTTGAACTAAGCAGAGTTTCCATCATTGCTAGGCACAAAGTTGATGCATGCATTATAATTAGCTGAGGGAGATAAGTTTCCATCAGCACTCAGTACAAACCATTACCGGAAAAAAAAGTAATGTACATAGAAATGCATACACAAAAAGAAAGTGTCGTTGGCTTCGAAGGTAAACTAGAGATGCTGTAGACTTGTAGTATTTACATCTAACACAACTCAGCATCTTTACAAAAACTATATAACTGACACTATGCCTGCATTGCAGTATCTTTAAAAGTATCAGTTTCAACACATTTCTTGCTAATAGTCAGCAAAACTCACACTAAGAACAGATATAATAAATGGACTCCTGTTATTTTAATTGAATTAGGCCCTCAGTGTTCACCTTGCTAAGAAAGGACTAAAAGATAATATTCCATAAGACAGCACAAGAAATAACCAGGTTGGAATGACCTACGTGCCACAGAACATTACTCTGGCTTTAAAGCAGAATAGTATCAAGTGCAGTAATGTTGTTAGGAATAAGGCATCTCCATAACAAAAATACTATGCTGTACACAAGGGAGTCTGCTAAACACAGTTTCTCTATCAAGACTTGATTCTCTCTTAAGCTTGCTGGATCATACTGTGTAGTTACACTACTGTGTTTTGGGCCATTATAGCCCACAGCTTTAGCTATAATTACTGCTTGTCGACAAGGCTTCCTATAAAAGGAACCGTACAACCTGTAGGGAATTTACTCTCACCATTCCTTGACAAAGGCAGCAATTACTAATTCCTTCATTTACAAAGGATAATCAAATAACAAAGAGATTTGCTCAAGGCCATGTAGTGACTCAGTATCAGAGCTAATCTATTGACTTCTGAGTAACCTGCTCTAATTGCTGCAAATTCAACGGCGAGACTGGAGTGCAGAAACTTGAGTAAGAGCCATAGGACCAGGAGCTAACCATTTCTTTATGAATGTTAGTACCACCTGAATATAGAACTCCCTAGACCAAAATAGCATCACTAGTTTACAGAAGATGAAAATGAGGATTGAAATAATGCCCTATAAATCAGGGAGCTGCCAAGAAAAGAGGATTTGAGGAAAAGTGGGCAAAAAAGCTGCATATTTTCCTTCTCCAACCTGACTTAAAGATTTAAACTCTAAGTAAAACTTCATAAAAAGTAAAATAGTATTTAATTTTTAAAACGGATCAATACATTATCTTTAACTCTCAATTCTACCTTTTTTTTTTATTTTTTTTGTAAATACAACACTTTGCAACAAAGCTAGGTAAAGTTCATCCACGTGCATAAGCGAAGCAGCTCTCCCTGTTCCAGTTCTCCTAAACTGACATACAGAGAACTGAGTGAGCGAGAGATACTTCAAGAGACGGTGCGGTGAGAGCTAAGGGCTGAGTCCTACAGACTACCTACTGCCTTCAGCTCTGCCAACGCCTCCCACACCAGCACCGTTTTAGAGGAATTATCAAAGTTTATACTTTGCTATTGAAAGTCCTTCACAGCAGCTCTAGTTTAGCGGCCCTATATTTAAACTGTTTTGGCCAGAAGCTCTCCATAGCTTTAATATCTATGAAATATAGAGAAGCAGTCCACGTACGTTCTACGTGTGCAAAGGCACAGAAGGGTCCTCGGGGACAGCTGCCAGACTGCTGCATATCATTGCACTTGGTGGATCTGTAGATCTAAGGATGGGAAAAAAACAAAAACAAAACAAAAAAACCCAGACATGAACAGGAAAAAACAGTGACCAGCAGCCCAGGTACAAAAGTACTACGAAGAGACTTGACAGCAAGATAGAAACACAGATAAAAACACAGAGGCCAGCAGAGTTCAGGGCAATTGTTTCAGTTCTTTCCTTCAAAGAAAGGAAAACCAACTATAGTTCCAGAAACACCAAAATATGCCCATCACAGCTAGAGCTCACCCAAAGATCAACCCATCACACATCAGCTCACCCAAAGGTCGCCATTTGCCATTAAGTCCCTCAATCTCACTGAGAGCTCCACGGATATTACAAACAGTAAAAGGTAGGAAATGGTTGACAGCACAGAAAGCTACAGCCACAGGTTTGCAAGGAAAGTAACAAACCGTTGACAGTGATTGTGGGAAATGGATTATTTCCATTCCCCCCAGTTTGACAGGCGGTGACAATGGTTACATTGCCGATACAAGCCCAACAAAGCTTTTCAACACTGTAACACGAAGCAGACTAGGACAAGGTCTTAATTGCACTTTCTGTAAGGGTACTGGAATGCTCTGGGCATGCTCACAACTAAAAGCTCAGTGGTTTTGAGCACCAGTTCCAGGGTATCTATGGTTTAGTGCAATCGTCATCAAGAATTTTTCCCTCAAGGCAACAGATGCTGTATGCTCACCTGCAAACCCACACCATGCTTTCAAAAGGACCCCCATACACGAGACTGCTCTTACACTTGAGTTTTCCCCTACTTTTCTTACCTCTTGGTCTACCTAACAAAAAGGCACCCCTGTCAAGCAGCTGAATTTCAGCTTACTTCCAACATGCAGTTTCTCTGTATCCCAGGACCACACCACAAGCAGCCCTCTTACTTTCCCAGCTGGCACACCAGTGTACTTCACGAGCCTAGAATGCTTTTGCTTTTCTAGCCAGCTACCAAACAGATCGAGCAGGTTACCGTACCTCTGGATGGAACTGCTGTTCTGTGCGAGTGTGGCAGTATTGGCATGAGTCTCCATTTTCACACTTACTGGGATCTCCCCACTCATCTCCATGTTTCACACTGGGACATGGCGAAGATCTGTGCAAATCAGGTAGCAGGAGAATGCATCAGACCCACAAATGTGCTTTGAGCTTTGCTTCCTCAATCAGGAGGCAGGTTTGGCTGCCCACCCTCAGCTGTACAATCGCTTTGGCTGGCTGCTGCTCCCCCAGCCCCCACCCCGCTGCCATTGCATCTTCTCCCCCCTCTTCCAATTTCTCAATGAAAGAAACATCGCTTAGCTCTCCATCTGAAACCGAATACAACCTGAACCAACATAACAATATTAGCAGCTGATCTGATTAGCGTCAGAGATGCTGGGTCTGGTTTCTGTTTTGGAACTGTACATTCATAGAAAGCTAATAAGTTAATTGGCTAATCCTAAAACACATAATACCCTTACAGTGGTATGTTTCCAGGGTTATAGGATAGCCGTGTGGAAAAGAGGCTGAGTCAGGTCACTGGGGAAAACGCAAGTCCATTTTCGTTCTCCCAGCCAGGAGCAGTTCTTTTTTCCCCGGTTCTGAATTTTTGGTTGTGACCTACTTCCCCTGCTCTTTATGCTCTTAACCATTCCCTCAAACAACAGCAGAGGGAAGCAGATAGCAGCAGCAGATGCCTGCATGAAAGGCAGCCACATCAGCTGGGGGTGGGGAAAGCAACACAGAAGTGAGTGGAGATCAGGAGGGGAGAAGCTTTCACCTCTTCCCTTCCCCAAGGGCCCAGGCAGGGGCAGAAAGCACATAGCTGCTGCCTGAAGACTGGCTTAGCATTGCTGTTTCTCCTGAAGGCATTGGGATCAATGCTCCTCTGATTTATATTTATGTAAATTTTGTAATACAGGATTTCAGTGCCGATTCAAAAATTTCTGTGAATGCTGGGGGTGGGGAAGGGAAGTGAGAATATCCATGGCGTTTTCTCTTCTGTCTGTCTGGTCTGCTCTTATGTTTTTCAAAAAGGAACTAAGGAAAAGCCCCACTGAGACCACAACAAAAGCTCTGTTGTGTTGGAGGAAATGAGGGCCTATAACTTGGATGAAATGTGTTCAAGGAGATGCGGCACACTGAAAAATCCAGCAACAGCTGAGTGACGAGAACACCCTGTTGCCTCAAAAGCACGATCTTTAGCAGCTGGTTAGGAATGCATGTCCAGCTACAGTACTGGTCACACCGTGCCTCACGATCCCCATCACCAGGCACACACAACAAGCAGCGTGATGATTCTGAATCCTTTACCATGAAAACACTGCTGTGTGAGCTTGTTTCTAGATGGGGATTAAAACTTTCTTTTGTTTTCTTTTTCCTGCACTGCTTTCTAAAGCAGGAGTTTGTACACTAAGGGGAAGCCAGTCACAGGTTCTATTTGCCATAAAACCAGAGTTGTAACGTGATTTAGCAACAGTCATTTATTAGAGATACTGGTTCCTATATGCAGTGAAACTCCTTTAGTTCTTTATCGTGTTTCCAAGGCAGAAATAACAGTCCATCACATCTGTCAGTACAGGCCTTGGAGATACACTAAAAAAAAGAAAAAACTATCTAGTGGACAAAAACCTAGATGCTTCATTACAGATTTCTACTACACCTCACGACTCAGCTGGGAAATAGAATATCGTGGACCACTGTACCTGTATTTGTGTTTTCTTGGGCTTCTTCTTCTGTCTTTGCTATTGTGGTAGTAGGGACAGGCATAACCCTGGCGACAGAGACGGGGAGGTTTCTTACATTGCTCTGTCTTGTAATTTCCCAGCACGTACGTTGTATCTGCAAAAGAAGCAACCAGTTAGTGGGAAATGACCATGATCTGTATTTGCTATGCAGAAGTTTTTGACAGGAGCATGTACTTCACAAACACCAGACTTTCCCAGCCCCCACAGACCCTAAGAGACACTCACCTTGCCACCTTGGCTCCTCACTGAGTATTTTCTCTATCATAGCATGGCTAGCAGCGACTGCAGACTGACCCTCTATGCCACCTTCTGATGTAGTCTGACCATTCTGCAAAGCCTCCATCGCCTGAAGCTCCCTTCATGGACAGAGTTAAATGAACATACAGACTGAGCATTTGAAGAGACACAAATGTGTATAAAAACTGACATACGGGAACATGGTAACAATTCCTAAGTGGGTTCATTTCATTCATGCATTTTTTGTCAGAATGTCTTTAGCTGAACAGTAACTGCAATACACGTTCTTCATTCCCTGGGAATTCCAGATGCATTCTTTTGACACCCCCCCCCATCAGACTCCAAACCACAGCACAACTAGTCTAAAGTGTGCTCTCTTCCTCCATTTTTAGTATCCTCCCTGGAGATTTTGTAGATCTGCCTTATTAGGAAGGGATTTATCACCATCACTAAGCATTTCACACTGAAGGAGCACTGTCCTTCCATCATCTAATTTTTTATCCGGGTACACAAATTACACTTTTTATACAGAGCCCCAACCTCTACTAACCTGATGTCATACACCGGAGAGCGTAAGTCATGGGGCCCATGTGCGAACGCACAGTGGACTCCATTCTTCGTGCAGTTTCCCTTGGAGTCTGTCTCATGAATACAGATTCCAGTTTTGTAGTAGCGCAAGTGATACCTTCTCTCCGTGTCTCCAGTAGTTCTATGCAAGAAGGGACACCTGAGGTACAGAAGGAGGGGAAGAACAGCCAAAGTTTAGTCATACAGGTGAGGGACTCAACACTGCCAGAAGACATATTGCCGATACAGAAGGCTGCAGTTGACAAATGCCTGGCCCTTCTCTTATGTGGGGCCTTCCAAAGCTACACAGAATCCCTAAACATGTCACCACATAGTATATAATAGTTTCCCTCCCAAAAAGACAACCGGATTATTAAGCCAGCAGCATCTTATTATTCTAGTCTAGTGACTGCAGGGATCTGGAAAAGAGCAAGGACACTGTCAAGGCGTTCTGATATACTAGCCATGATTGAAGGTACATCACATGGCACATACCATTTCCTTGGCAACCCATCTAGACTTCGTGCTGTTACTGTTTCCTGCTGATGTACTCCTACAGGGCTGTGTCACTATCTAGAGCCAGATGCATCCTTTATGCAGAGCACGGGACAAGAAAGGAGAATCACAATACTACCGTTTTAACTTTTGTTTCCCCTCTTAGGCAGAAAAAGAACAATCTACACTGAGAAATGAGAAATAAAATACAACAATATGGAATAGGTAAAGTTTAGATATTGCAGCACCGAGCTATAAATACAAAGAGTTCCGAGATGGCAACAGTTTTCATTCGCTGAGTTTGAGCCAGATATGAACCAGTGATCTAGAAGCCAAAGCCCCTAAATATCTTATTTCCAGTCCCTTCCAGTTCTCTTCTAACAAGGACGAGACTATTGAAATTGAGGCCTCAGGCTAGGGGATTATTCCATTCTGCTGTAGTCACAAGACCTTTACTTAAGCGGGTAAAAAAAGTAAAATATTGTTTTCCCGATAAATAGCATGTTTCTGCGTGTGTTTATATTGGCACCATGAAATGGAACTGGAATTCCATCTTTCTGTAGCATCTCTATATAAAACACTCCCTATATTTGAACACAGTTTGGCTAGGTTATTTATTCTTCCATATCTGTCATGTGGCTAAAGTTATATTACTGGGTTAACCCTTTAACTGCTGGAGCCTGACACATGCACAGCAGAAACGCATCTCTGCTCCAGCTAAACTTACCACAGTCACGGAAAAAGAAGACCCAATAAAACAAACTCTTCCTCATGTTGCCTTATTCTGAGTACCTGTCATTTCCCTGCTGGCTTCATAAAAGTTCAGGAAGACAAAATAAACTGGCAAGTAACCGATATGATTTAAAAAGTTGGGGATAGATAATTCGGGGGGCAGACCAGAGGACAAAGCTCCTCCTCTTCCAGCAATCCATTAAAAATGAAGCTACTCTGCTAGTGAGCAAGAGCTATTATTTGACAGTCAGGACTTAGGGGAACTGAGTCTCTCTGAGTACATTCGTCAGCAAGCTGGTTTTCACACCTCAATTTTACCTAAGATGCCATGGCTCATGAGGACAACGAACGATGCGAGAGCCGAATTCCCATCTAAGTCACCCTTAGTACATCTCCACAGCAGGCCTGGAGCACATGGGCTGTTATTACAGTTTTTACATCTGTTTGCATGTTACGTATGTTACAAAGCAGCTTTACTGCTGACTCGCCTCATCTCTACAAGAACCGGCTGGAATCATCACCTGGACTGATCCCAAAAGCCTAATGCCTGAAAAGCAGGGTGCAGTCTTTACTTACTCATCTCCTTCTGGGCAGATTCCTGTGGTCTCGTCATACTTGGTACAGTAAATGTCAGGGCTGTAGTTAAATGTACCATCCCGGCGGCGGATAGATCTGCGACGACGCTGGTTGACAAAGTGCCAGTGGAAGCAAGTGTAGGGCCGGTGCTGAGTGCACTTGTGCTGCACAAAAAGAGGGCACTGCTCCGTGCGGAACTCCTTCAGGTAACTGCAGGCAGAAATCCAACAGCAGCAGATTAGGACCAGGATGCTGCTCAGAGGCAATATCTAATCACCCTGCAGAGTCCAGGGCAAACCGAGCCCCATCCATCAGAGATGCCGGCTGTCCTCCCCACACCCTCCCCTGCTTTCGCTCTCAGTAATGGAGGCTGGAAGCTGCTGGTTGTCTGCAAGGGGAAGATAGGAGTTACCAGGCCAGTTAACACAAACGCTAAGGATAGCTGAAATCACTTTCTCTTGTGCCTTTGGTATCATTTCGAAGAGGCTTTTCATGAGCTTCAAAAATAGTTTGTGAGAAAAATAGGTCTCAGAGATAGCAAGGCACTTGAGAGACCTATCTGGGTAAAAAGGGGTTTCCTTCCTGAAAGATAGATGTTCAGTTAAAAAAAAACAACACCAAACCCCGCACAAAAAAAACCAAACCCAAGTAAAACACACTTCTCTAGCCATGTTTAAAGCTTCAAGTTACTGAGAGAGAAAGATTTTTAATAGACTCTTTCATGCCTTGTCCTCCTGATTTAACTTGGCTGCTTCAGTACATGGTCAACTATGAAATTAAAATTAATCAATTTCTCTCTTGCTATCTTGTGATTTCAGGACTCGGTCTTAAAAAGTGGGATAACTATCCTCAAACTCCTGCATGTTTATGTTGCTTTATTTTTAATACGTAATTCTCTGAAAGTACTTGTCTTCTTTTATCCCGAGAACTAAAGAAGTCACAAGCTTTTATTTGTGACACTAATAACAGTCTCTAAACCCAGATTGTAGAGGATTACAAAATGGTTTAGATCAACATAATGATCTGACTGTGATCTGTGTGTAGGTGCTTACAAAATCCACGCTGCCTGAAACCCGCTAGCTGCCCTGTATTTGTAAGGGACATATGAAGAGTTCAAGTAGCTCAGACCCAAATCCCACCGGGTTTGGTCTCAGAGACACCTCCAAGACCAGCACAGACAGCCCGGAGCAGGCAGACGTGGGGTAATTGCCTCCCACAACAAGCCACGTTCTGGTCTGTTACATTTAGAGATCAGTTTAAACAGCGAGTAACAAAATTTGTCGATCAAAATAAAAGTGCTAGCATTCTGCTGGAAGCAACAGGATGATATAACAGCAGATATGGACGCATTTTAAACTGCATATGTACTCTGAGGCAACAAAATGGAGTAAAAGAATTTGTCAAGTATTCATTCCCATATCAGACGATCTTTCTATCGTGTTTCTAAATGAATGGAAAGATGTCTGATGCCCAAAGATGTATTTACAGATAATATCATCATGCTAGATTCATTCTGAAAGCAACATCTGTAAATAAAGCCTCCTTTCCTCTTTACCCCTGGCTGAAGAGAAAGCCTCAGGAAAATGCACAAATTCAACCAAAGAGGTTTTATTTGTTTGCTGTGAAGAGAGAATATCATTGGCAAGCGCTTTCCTACATTGGATTTTGCAAGCATGAAAGGATAAGAGCTCTTCCTCCTCTTCAGCCTCCAGATACGCGAGGCTTGCAGGTTCCACTGCTTCGGATCTGCAAATGCTCGGGGCTGCAGATCCTCCACAGCTGCCGTAAGCCCTTTTCAACGCAATCCCATCTGTCCCCTGCAATCCAGCGTGGCTGAACAGTATCTGCACTGGGGCCCAAGGCTTAACATCAGAAAAACCCGAGCCAGCGTGCAGAAACAGGTCTGTGTGGAGTAGGTGAGGGCTAACAACATCACTTTGTTCCTTTTCACTTTTAAAAAGCCGTCTCCATTCAAATGGAGATCCCCACTCCAACCACAGCAGCAATTCATCTGAAAACTGAATGCCACAATAAAATTAATCCGTTCTTGAAAAGCTTTCTAAGCTGTTGGACCAAGTACAATTGTCAAAGGTGGAATTCCACAGATTATTTTCTCTTATCAGCACGCTAATAAGACTTAGAACAAAAGTGACTGTAACAACATTTAGGTTAGAAAGTGAATTAAATAAACTTAAGCAGCATGATACTTAGACTGCCATCCAGAGATACTATGCAGTCACCTTCCACCCATACGTCTCCACGTACATCTTAGAGACACGAGGTTTATGTTACTCCCATTTTACATATGGAGAAACTGCAAAACAGCTGGCTACGTGCCCTGGCCAGTGTCATACAGCGATCAGTGTCAGCAACAGAAACCAAGAGCATTTAAACTCCTCCATCTTCAGTAAAGTGAGAGCTGGGCTTAATTTGAAGAACAGCATCCTGAACCTCTCCAATGCTCTGGAAACTAAGGGGAGATATCAGGCCTATGCAACTTGAGCATCAAGCCCAGCACTCCAGACTTGTAGTGATCCGCATGTATGAAACACTGTTAAAACCCCTAAAATTTAATAACTGCATGATCAACCCAGCTGAAAAAAAAACCACCTCCCTTTAGCAGGAGACTTTAAAACTGTACACACTGACTAGGGAGTTTGGTCTCTGGAGTGTCAATTGTTGCTGAAGAGCATTTGAAAATTAATTGCATTTCATGATTGGCTAAACTCCCTGGAGAAACATTTATTATAATGAAAATGAGAGATAATTACATAAGTAAATGGTTCACCTGAAAAGTGTTTAACACCTAACTTGCTTCATCAGAAACTCATTCTTTAATGCTGTCTATTAAATAAATGATCTCTCACTCTTAATTTCAAAGCAAGTCCTGCAAACAGGTACCATCATTAACTGTGCATGATCACCTCTGCAATAGAGCCAACAGAGGAAAAGGAGAGCTGTCACATTAACTCAGTCATTTCAAGCCTTTCAATCACTGCTTTGGGTTTTTCTTTTTTTTCCAAGCCACTACAACATTTTAAATCACCCTCCTACTCAATAGCCTGAATGGTAAATTGCCTTCCAGCTCTATATTTTCTTGATCCATGAAGTGAGTTTTGGCTCCTCTGGGAGAACACGGACCACTCAACCAGCCACTTTGTATTAAAATATATGAAAGGCATCTAAACCACATGTGATTTGGGAACATAGAAAGGATACACAGACCGCACTACCGCAATGTGATGGCCCACAAAGCAGAAAGCTGTTAATATTTCAGTAGCCTCTCTGCAAAGGTTCTAAACAGAAGCACAGAAAACACTGTCATGACAGATGCTTCTGGTGTCAATGGTCTCTATAAAATTTTTCCCAGAACAGCTGAGAAAAGGAATTTTTTGAACGGCTCTTGAAACTGAAAACATGTTGATAACTGGTACACGTTTCACGGCATGTCAGCCAAATGCTGGGTCTGTACAGGAAGAGGAAATCCAGCAATGATAGCTTGCATTTCTCAACTCTTCTCTAAAGCTCTCAGGAAACTCTACAGCCCCCACACGATGAGCAGAAGAATTATTACCCCCATTTTATATAGGTGTTACTTCTGTATTTATTTAAAGAGAACCAAACAAGGGCAGCAACATGAAACTAATCATTCTGTGTTGGTCTACTTCACATACACTTTCTCTGGCATGCATGTATATGCCATATAATTTTTTAAGTAGAGAGCACATAGCATGGTCATTCTTCTGATACTACATTAACATCAACACCCTAATTCCTGGAGGAAATGTTATCATTTATGAGTCCTACTAAACAAAGACAAATGCATTTATAAACAAATAGGACAAGACCAGCCAGAACAATGCAGATCAAAGTCCCCAGGCTGAACTAAACTCGCTGCCGAACAGGATGGACGCTACTAGAAATGAAAGATTATTTCACTAGGAAGACAAGAGGAGAGGTTCTCAGACTAGCTTTGGGAACTCCCATAGACCAAAAGGAGCTGCAAAGTATTAGGAAAAAAACAACAGTACTTCGTTGAAATTACACTTCCTCTGGGGTGGGATGTGGGAAGGGGCAGTAATTGCTCTCTGCAAGAATTTACACTAGCAGGGGAACTGCTTACTGTCTTTAATTGCTAGTAGCAGCTCGACTCTCCAGGGCAGCAAGTGTTTACATCTGCAGCTAGTAATTGCAGCTAGTTCCCCCTCTGCCCTGGAGGGATTGAGCAGCAACCTCCTTTGGGAGCTGTAGGAAGAAAAGAGGAGCAGGATGAGAGGGAAAAAAATTAACAAACAAACAAACCAAAACCAAAAACCCCAAACATTGTACTTCCAAACACCACCACACAAAAAATAAATAAAAAAATTGAACCTACAAAGAAGGAGGAAAAGAAAAAAAGAAGCCAAGAAGAAACTCTAACCTACAAGCTTCATTTTTACACTCAACACTTGCAACCTTGTCCTGGTCACATTTGTTGCCTGCTGCTGCTGCAGAGATGTCTTTTCTTTGCTGGAGCTCTACTGGTTTGGCTCTGAATGCACCTGGTGCACTCAGGCAGCTCAGAACGGGAGGATACCTACATCTGTACCGCATTCCAGGGCTGGAAACGTCCTGCCAAACTTGACATACGTCACACACGCAGTGGTGAGCTCAATTCAGGAAAATGTGCTGGTAATGCACGAAGACAGCTGAGCTCTAAATTCCTCATTAAAAGCCTTACCCAAAGCTCCCTTAAATCACTGGAAGACGCGCACTGATGCCAAGAGAGAAGTCTCTGCTTTGTAACAGAGGGATCAGAAAGACTGGGGAGAGAAACAATACTGAGAAGCATGGAAACGAAAGGATTAAAACCAACTCTTCCAAACCATTGTTGCTCCCATAGCACAATGTCAGGCCCTCCTTTGCTTCTGACACCCCCTGTGCTATTTGAAGTCTTTACGTAGGCCCCAAGACGAGCTCCTCTCCTTTGCAGTCCTCCTTGTTCCTCCCAGTCAATCCTCTTTCTGCCAAAATTCCTTTCGGGCCCAAAGAGAGCGCAGAGGCTCATAAACAGGATCTGACTCTTCTGCAGGACTACGACACCAGAGAGAAAACCATTAGATAATTGTTTGGCTAATCCAGACTAAGACACTGTAAATGTAGAACAACAGTGAGATCTAACAACACTGTCATCTGGATTTTACATGTATGTGGGTGTGCGTTTACACCCATGAAACTATGCTAGAGCACCCTTAGTAAAGGCACACGTGACTGGTGCCAGAGGTGTTTATCTGGTGTCAGACCAGCACAACCTACGGACATCTACACCAGCGGGCAGGTCCCCACTCAACGCCCTGGCCGCTGTCAGAGGGGCTCCATCCCTGCAGCTGCTCCTCGGTCACAAGAAACTAACCCAGAGAAGGTAGCCCAGGCCACGTTCAGACAGCGCAGGGTCTGATCCTTTCTGGAAAGTCCAGCCTGGCACAGACACTTCACTGCTTTATCAGCGTTAATATTAGAAATTACTAGTTCAAGGCTGTATAAAGATTCTTAGCACTAACTACTTTCCAAAAGAGCCCACAGAGGCAAATCTAACCATGGGATCTGCAAATAAAGTATTTGGTTGTGGGGGTATCTTTTTTTAAACCAAGGCTTAAGTTTCTGCTAAGATTTTAGATATCAGGAAGAAAATGCTCGCCTGTCATTACCATTTATTTTAGCCCGGTGTCTTCTCTCAACTAAGGATCACACTGGCAAAGATTTAATTTCATTGGCATAAAAGCACCTGGAAATGCTGGGGGTTTTTGCTGGCACTTTTATATCAGTCAGGTCCTGCTGTTTCAGACAGGATTGCATGAGGCCATGGACCTCTTTGTGATGTTTCAGGTGGTCCCAGTTCACCTCTCTTGCAGACAGACATCCTTCCTGAATATTGCGGTCTCAATGACAGAGGTCACTGCTCTCAGCTGCTCATCAGCTTTCCTTTGCTGGAAGCTCCTATTGGCACTGATCTGTCCAGACAGCAGGCTGGAGAAAGTTTTCTTAATCCAGTTTAGGGAAAAAAAAAAAAAAAAAGAAATTAAAAAATCACTAGCTTAGCTTTAAAGTTTAAATTAGTGGTTTGAGCTAACATAGATAAAATTATCTGAAGTAAACCAGGGTGTGCTTACCCAACAGACTGCCTGCAAAGTAGACAGCATTGCAAAACCCAGGAGAAAAATATCTAATCATTGATATAGATGTTTCTATATCAAAAGTGCTTATCTATTGAAAATATTTTCAAAACTGCTATTTCCTTCTTAAGCTCACAGAGCCACCCCAACACAAGAGGAAGAGCTGTCCATATTTAATCAGCTCTCTAAATTCATTTCACCCTCATAAAATTTTATTGCAAAAGATGATATCAGACACACTTTAAGTAAGAAACCCATGACTCAATTATTTTCTTTTACTGAACTGTGGTATTCCAATTGAAATGAGTCGGTGGTGCATGACAGAATCTACTTTTTCCAACAGGATACTCAATAAAAATCTTACTAATGCACCTTTCATTTAACATATCATTACTGATAGAGAAACCCCATGATATGCAGCCCTGACATTGCTCAGGAGTTTTTGCTCTTAGGGCAAAGAAGATATTCCAGAATAAACAGAAAAAAAAGGGGGGGAGGATCTAAAGAGTAGCATAATTCCAAAATAATTACTCCAGAATGGGTATTCTGGAACAGCTATTGAATTTCTCTGCATTCGCAGTTCCCTATAACACCCTTACATACCTCTCGGCAAGTCAACAAGGCTACTAGAAGTCTTGGCTTTTTAAGGAATCCCTCGGTGTAGTGAAGAGTTCGGCAGGTTGCCTACCTTGGGGCTTTTACTGCTTTCACTCACCCCGGAGTCCAAACCCCTTCAGAGAACGGGTCTGATAACAGTATTCCCAGGCATCTTATAAAATGCTGGCATGTCAATGCAAAGCCAGCTTCCTGACAGGGAATATAGCCTTCGACTCTCAAGATTTCTTGGGATTTGGGAGGGGGGGAAGTGAAAAAACCAACCTAACTTCATAGGCAACCAAACCCCTCAACCAACAGCTACAGACTACCAGCAGCCTGCTTTACAGCCTGCCTAAACCTCTGCAAGAAAACGTTCAGATTCCTTCTAATAAAAGCAGTAGTTAAGACAAGTCTGTTTCAATAAACGATGTTTTTTAGTTACTGGTAAATGTAATCTAATATTGAAACAGAGCCTCAGACGAATCACTGCTGAATATCGAACAGTAACAAACACTTTCAGCAACAATCTTGAAGGTTTTCATCATGATTTCAAGAGAAGTTCTGACCAGGTTCTATCAGTCATCTTTATCAGTTACTGTGACTTAGCGCTATTGGATATTTCCTCATTTTCCATATTTAATGGTATTTTTCCTAAATAACCTCAGACCTGACCAAATCCTCACACTTCAGATCAAGAAGAGCTTTTGAATACACCATGGATCGCTTGAAACAAAATGCAAACGTGTTTCTCTCAGTACATCTCAACAACTATCAATCTATCTGCCCTTCCACACCCTCAACAGCCAGGTGCAGTTTTGTAAGCCTTGAAAAGATTCGAAAGCATTTAAACCTCAACGAAAAATATATGGATCGCTTTATAAAAACAAAAGGCTGACTGGGGGGGGGGGGGGGGGGGGGGGGGGGAGGGGGGG
>VXBL01009512.1:282979-294005 GCA_013400195.1 Aramus guarauna
GGGGAGGAGAAAAGGATGAGGAAAAAGTTTCAGTAAGCTCACATCTGTCAAGAAGATAGACTTCACATGCCTCAGTGTTTTCTTTATCACCTAAATAAATTGAACCATCAACTGGAAAAAGGTCACACAGCAGACAGCACCGTGTGATTTTAAAGCTGTTAGATTTCCTTTTCTCCATTAGAGCTTGACAATAATGTCAGTCTAAGGGCAAATAAAGAAAGTGAGAGTCGGGGAGACTTATTACAGATGCATGGAGTTGAGCTTGTTCTGGTTGCGGAGGGTTTTTTTTGTTGTTGTTTTCAGAGTTCATATAACTCATTGTGTACCTTAGCGATCAAAAAGACAACTGCTCGCTTCCATAGCCCACAGCTCCCACACTTTCGCTACAGAAATAGGTAGGCAGCACTCACAAGTTTTCCTTTTTCCAGGCATCTGATCGATTTAGCAAGTCAAATTGAGCTGGAAGCTTCCAAAGAAATGCTAAGGGATAGCATGCACTGCAGAAGCTAAAGCACAAACTGCTAGATTACAGAAAACTAAGGATAACACACCAACAAACACAACAGTCATAGTCAAGAGTAACCTGATCACTACTGTAACTCCATTTCTGGATTTCAAAGCAGATCACGGGGTAGACAACAACGCAACTAATTCAATTCAGCCGCGAGGAAAGAACTGTCTACAACCCATACTTTATAGATAAGAACTTGAACTGAGCGGCTGCAAAAGTCCATGCTAAAAATAACACGTGTTGGCAACCAACAGAAACGATCGGGACATTTTTTTCAATGAAAAGAAAAATGTTACAATACAAGCAGTTGTGTCTTGTCTACACTGAAAAACTAAGGGAAAACAAAGAGAGACACTACAGCGTGGTGCCAGCCCATCACGGGAAGACAGCCTTGCACCAGTTTCAGGCAAAACATTGTTTGGTTTCCACAGTTAGAGCAAAAATGCCTTTGTTTTGAGAGAAATACCATGTTGTAGCTAAGTAGCTCACCAACGCTCTGTCTTGATGAGGAAAGAAAATCGAGGCTTTCACCTCGGAGTTAACTCAATAAAATGAACATTTATTGCATTTGTGAACAGCCAAGACACAAGCTCTGCTGACTTACAATTGTCTTACAGCCTGCGGGTGCCAGGGGAAAGAGGTGCTTGCTCAGATTTCCCTCGAGCTCTGCATCCCTTAGGCTTGGCATACATCGAGTTGTGTCATTCAAACCCGACGAATAAAACAATTTGAGTCAATTTTTTGGCAGCGTGCTCCCTTTAAAAAGCATAAACTTGTTGCGTCAGTGGTCCATGAAACATATATGACCACGCCATACCAATAAAAACAATTTTAAACTCAAGTGTCTGTTTGCACAGAGCTTTCACCTTTTTAATTAAAACAATCCAAGCACGGGCATATGCAAACATTTAACTGCACTACATGTCAGAGATGTTTCCATAAAAGCCATTCAGATCCAGAACTCTGCATAAAGCCTTGAGTTTACATTTACATTTCCTTGAGTTTGATCTTTTTTTTTTTCTTCCCAAATTACTTGGCCATGAATATGTATTATTTGACACGACCTCAAAACTAACTAAGCATTTAGACAGTTCGTGCAATGTTTTAAAAAAAACACAGCCAATTTCTTCCACGTTTAAATGACATATTTTTGATTCGACACTGCTAGTTGATGTAAACAACACAGCTGTGCCTGAAGTACACCTCACTGTTTTCAAACATGGATCGCCCCCAATGGAGACAACCCTCCTCGCTCTGCGGCTTGGTTTCTGCTTTACAAACTATTTAGCTGCCATTAATCCTTCCCTACAGCACCTGCAAGTGCCGAGTCTATGAATCATAAACAGGATTGTACTGAAATAATTATTTTTCAATAACATGTGGGTTGAGCCTAACTGTTTCAATGAAAATACTGGGACTTGCTGCATCCAGACAGCTGTACTCCGTTGAAGGTTTATACCTGATTTAATTGTCAGCACAATCTATCAACATGTGCTTAAATACAACCAATTAAATATTTTACTACTAATTACTTTGCAAAAACGTCCATTCACAGACTTTCTATTATGGTCATTTATTCAGGTTATATTCAGGTAAATTTTCTATCTCATATTAACTGGATCAGGTAGACGATGCTTCTTTCTCCTAGCGTTAGTGTTTATAGCCTCAGACACGTTGAAAATGTCTGCCAAAAGGTAGAGTTCAAATGGCATTAATATGTATCAGGTTTGCTGCGCTGGACTGCAATGAATTAAGATCTGAATAATACACTGATGTCCTGTGCTGTAAAAATTAAAGTTCCAGCTTCCAGTAAAGCTTTTTCCACATTGTACTTGTATCACCATCGATTCAGTCACTAACAAAGCCTACCCAGGGCTAGCAACTGTAGAAACACTACTGAAGGCTGGGAACAGGGCTGGGCTGTTTTAAAACTTGTGTTACTCACTCTGCTAGTTCCCTAAAACAAAACATCCCACATGCAAGAATTCATAAAGGCTAATTCAGAAAAATATTATTTCCATACAAGCCATTACATAGCTCAGGGTTTCAGTTACAGATTTTTATGAGCATTTTTAGGCAGCTGACCTTCAACGTCTTGTCGCACAAGAGGTGCTTCGGAAATAGAGCACAGCAACCTTCCTTCTCCTGACCACACCAAGAACCCTCATGATTTAACAAACAGCTTGTAGATCAGTTGTGCCCCATACTCACAACAGTTTTAAGACAGTACGAGCTGTTTGAAGTCCACACTGGACCAAAACCAGAAAACCAAAACTCCACAAGAAATGACAGCTCTATAGTGCTCTCGTCCAGACCAATCCGGATTTGAAAATGAAATGACATCTGCTTCTTCTCGGGTTAAATGCCAACCAGATTTGCAGCAGCCTCTTTGGAAAGTCTTACATTTGTGAACAGACATTTTCTGTTGTGAGTTTGAAACAAAACATGGTGATTATCCAACAAGCATGAACCTGCATCCCACAACACATGTGCCAGCAGAAAACTAAAAGCCAACTCTTACTGCTTGATTTAGAAGAATCAATGTTAACCATTCGATCGATTCTTGTCTGTTCAGCACTCAAATCAGACTTTATCTGTGGCTGGTACAGCCCAGTGGACTCTTTAAACGTTCCATAAGGCAAGCAAACCTCAGAATAAAAGTCCTACGCGCGCAGATAGACTGGTCCAAAGAAGCGTCATTACATGACCCCAGGCAGACTGCGCTTCAAACAGGTACGCTGACATCCAGATGTACACCAGCACTCCAGCGAGGGGCAAGCATCAAATCCCAGGCTATACTACAGCTTCTCATTTGCCATTTTGACTAATCAATACATTAATAAATCCGGTGGCGCTCTCGAGATATTTTAAATGTACCGATATTTTTTGTTGTTGTTGCTGTAAAGCTGCACAATTGCCCTGAGGCATCTGCTGGTTTTGTTTCTGCTATGATGGTAATATTCAAGTGCTATTAATGAAAGCTCACAGTCGATTGAAAATTAGAGGAGAAAAATCACCTCTGAGCATATTGGGTGTGGACTGACAGCTTCTTTTTGAACTGTGGTGACATGCTGAAGATGAAGGCTAACAAGTAAAACAATATTAACTTTAATTAAGTCAGATTTTTGCAGATATTCATCAGGTATAGTTTCAAGAAACTATTTCCCTTTCCGTATGTGCATGACTGCTTATTAATCTAAGGAAATTCCAGGCATATGATGATAAAAAGCAATCCAACCTTAATCTCATAACTATAATTAACAGTGCCATCATTCTTAATAAGCCGGTATGCTCTACTGAAATTTGCAATTTTTGACCAACAGACAGAGACAGCCTAAGATTTTTGTGTGACCACAAACTTGGTACAAGTTTCTCTTTTGTCAGTGTTCTGACAACCATATTCAATTAATCTCCGATAAGAGACAAGAATCAGGCCAGCACCAACCATTTCGGTGAGCTAGCACTTTTATTGCCATCATTTCACTTTAGCACTTAAAATTGAAATATTTCTTTCAAAGAAAACCTAGAATTTTTCTTGTAACAATAACCTTCTAAACCTGAATGAACATTACGGCAGGGTGAAGGTGTGTGAGTCAGAAGACAGCCTGCAACAAAGCTAAGAAGAGAAGAAATTGTTGGTATTCATTTTAAGGGAACATTCATTCCACCTGATATTTCAAATGTCAAACTGGTATTAACTGCATCAAGCACTGATCAAAATACACAAGACAGAGATTGCTGAGAAAATTATCACAAGTATCTAAATTGGCTGTCATCACTAGGTGGAGTTTGAGAAAGTACAAGCCGTCAGCATCTCCCTGCGTACCCTTCTGGTGAGGCTTTGTATTTTTGATTGTCCTGATACAAAAGACAAACTATCTCTCAATAAAGTAGAGGAAAAAAGCTAGCTAAGAAATCGCGCTTGCTTTACAGCCTGCTGGCACATAACCATTCATTAATTCAGGACACTAGGGGATCTGCTGGCTGGCCCTGTGCAAAGCTTTCAGTAACAACTTTGTACCCGATTTGCAAGTGATGTGCAGAATGTTACAAGAAGTTTATAAAGAATATAAAGTCTTTATAACATAGAAACCTCTGTGATTGTCTCCCTCTTGTAGTCCACGATTTCACCAAAATCTAGTTTAAGGAGTTGTTAAGGAAGAAACCAACTGACATAATGTTAATAAAAAACAATGACATTTAGACAAAAAATTCTTAGAGACAGCTTAGATTTAGGTGAGTCCGTTAGGCAAAGGGATGGACCAGGTAACTTCTCACCATCTCTTTCCGCCCTGTGTCTTGTGCTTTCAAAAAAGATTTACGAAGCTTTTAAAAAGCAAAAAGTTAATGGAAGGAACAAAACACCACCTCGGCATCCTCTGAAAACAAACCTAGCTCTCAGGGTCCTGACAAGCAGATTCTCATGAGCCTCAACGCAGCAATTTAAGACATTATTGTTCCAGCTCTTTATTTTGCTCTTCTCTCAGAAATTACAGCTCTTCATAACAGGGTTAACAGAAGGGAACGCGTGCCTGCTCTCCGGCTGCCCCAGTTCACAGCCTGGTGTATTAACACAGTCTACCAGTGACAGTTAGCTCATGCTAATATGCTCCACAATAAGTATGATTAAGCGATGTACTGACACATTCCCTCCTGCCGCGTTGTTGCAGGGGCAGCGACATCCAGCAAACAGCCAGGCAGAACTGCTGTAACGCACCGCAGGAAGGTTTTCCAGAGGACATTGGTCAGACCCTTTGTAACAAGAAGGCTGCGCATTTCAGCTGCTCCTAGAAGTTAGAAAAACCTTATTCTAGTGGAAAGAACAGATCTGGAGAAAATAAAATACTCAATTCCAATGGGATTTTCCTTAAAATAAAGCCACACAATATAAAAAAAATATTAGGCAGTACATAAGCCTATAAAATGAGAAAAATTGATATAATGGGAAATTCTAAGCTCTGACGTTTTCTAAAATAATTATTAATTTTAATTTTGTCTGTATTTTTATTCTATATGCTAATGTTTATGTATTGTTTACATTAACACAGTACTTTGTTTTGAAATAAAAAACTTTGAAAGAACCATTTTCCAAGCTGGACAATTCTGCATGACTGAATCCCTCTCCTCTTTCACAGAGTTTTGGATTTTTGCAATACCAAGCCTTGCCATAGCAAGCCTAATTCTGAAAATGTCAAAGCAGTACATGAAGCTTTTCACTCTGCAAAATATTTCTACGTCACCTATAGAGCAGTTATCCATTTGTGAACTCCCTGTCACTTCTGATATCCAAAAGTACTCACTTACTAAACACAAACGTAGCGAGCAAACCACAGCACCAGTCCCACTTCAACGCAAATGAGAAGAAATACCTTATGGCCTCACCACGTGCATTGATCAGCAGGACAGTACGGAGCCTGTACTCATTGGGCAAACGAGCCACACTGCTCACTAGCCCATCTTGCAAGCTGCAGGCTTTCACCACTCATCCTTTGAGGAACCATAAAATCTAGAGTGTTATTTTCCAGTGTATACGTTCGGTGGTAAGCACACACTGTGAAGGCAGCTCTTCCTGTTAGTGCTCCACAACTTTATATTTCCAACTTCCTGTAACTATTCACACTTCCTAGTAACAGTTTGCGGTAGACTTGTATTCAGTGAAGTTCACACAGACTTAAAAAATAGCAATAATAACCAGCTTATACTTGCCTAATAAGGTGACACATATAGGTAACGATATAGCAGACAGCTGGTAAGTCCCTGGTTTAGAAGTACTGACTTATTCTGTGCTAACTATCTCCAAACCTGAAACCTAGAAATGCAGGGGGGGTGGTGGTGGTGTGTGTGGTGGTGTTTTCTGGGTTGTTTGTGGGGGTTTTTATTTGTTCAGGGTTTTTTTTTTTGTTCAAACAACAGGGCCAGTTTCTATTTTTGTGTAAGTCCATATCAGCTTATTGATCTAAGGGTTGCCACCAGTAAAACCAAAGCAGAATTAGGGCAACAGTTTGTTATGTTAAGAGATCCGATGGTTTAAAAAGAACACAAAAGGTTTCTAAAAACAACTTCAAAAGCCTAAACATATGTGCTAGGTTGTGAAGACCACCCAATCCAAAGCATAATCTAACACACTATGCAGACAAATGCTACAAGTCCTAGAAGAGCAAGCCACTTACAAAAAAAATCAACAACTCTGAAAACGTGTTAGCTACACACCTGGTTTTTCATTTTCTTTCCACAGACCGTCAGTCTGCACATCTGAGATCAGACATGCTGTGTTCACCCTGCCAGTGATAAGACACTGTCCACTGATAAGAAGATAAGTATTACTCTCTGCTACTACAGATGCCTTGAGGTGTGTTTTTTGTGTGCCATTGGTTTTGAGTAAGAATTTAAACATGAGATTTTGAGATAAATAGGACTGTGTGTGCTTCATTGAAATCCAAGTCCACCTATGATCTTGCTATTTTTATTTCTTCTTCACCCATATTTCTATCACTGTCCTAATCTGAGTTCTATTTAAGGCCGGGAAACTGCCAGACAAGACACAAAACATGCAGATACAAGAATATCTTTGATTTGAGCTGTAACTTAAGCTTTGCACCAACCTGGTTTTCATCCCCACTTAAAGCATCCTTCGCTCAAGTGCCACTAGCCCTTCTGCCTCGAAATGGCTGGCATCGAAATGGTTGCAAGATAAAGCTTGGGTGCTAACATGACAGCCCGACCAACCGTGTGGATGTAGTTCGATGTAGTTCCAGCACTACTTCCAGGGTACTAATCCTTCAGGAATTTCCCACAATTCCCCCTCCTCGTGCAAAAGGAAAGACAAGGGGGTTTGTCTTTTACACTGCAAAGGTATAATCACAAAGCTTATCTTGCTGTAGGACAAAGGAGGGTGGGATGTGCTCCTAGGTGTCTTGGTCCAGAACTGAAGTGAGCGTACTGCCTGCGGGGACACGGAAACCTGAAGTTTATCTACAGGATGGCTGCTCATATTTAAGATGGGTACACTCAAGAGAATTATCTTGAGTAGCGACAATCTGGGTTATGCCCAACAAATCTGTGTTCCAAAGAGTTTATCACCTAAATCAGAGTATTTTCAACACTGCCTTTGAGCATGTGTATTTTGAGTAGACTAGAATGAAGGCATTCTTGGATTTTTTTATTAAATGGGTTAATTAATCTGCACCTGAATGTTTGCTTTCCTGCAGTTATTAAACAGTGTGACTTTCAGGTGAATGCACAGCGAACAAAGGACTGCTCCACTTTCACTTACCTAAATTCTGCCAGATCAATAAACACCCAAGCGGTGGATACAATATTTACAATTCACAATTGGAGTCCAGCCTGGCTGAAAACCAATGAAGACAGCAAGAGCTGGATGGATAGACCGTACCAAAACCAAACTACGCCATAACACCCAGTATCTACAACTCCAAGTGACTGATTGCTTGCTTTCAGTTTCTTTGAACTCAGCCTCGATCCACATTTGTAGATAACACATTAAAGACAGAGATAGATGCACACAGAAATAACCGTGCCAGCTAGAGCTCAGAAACGCTGCAAAGTCAATACTTGGTTGAGGTTTGACAGAGCGTACCCAAACCAAACCCACTTCCCACTACGAGCAATCAACTAACCCCCGCACGGCATGTCGCCCGAAGCAGATCAAAGCCACGCCAGCCCGCAGGTACCCTGGAAACGAGCTCACCTCACCCCTTTGTGTGTGAGGAACACACTGACCTCATCCCAATACAGGAGCCACGGGATCGCGAGGAACGGCCAGACGCAGAAATCTCTAATCCAGCAACCCAGAGAGAACACAACAGCAGTCGTTGAGATTTTCATTACTCGCTTGAATTCTACAAACGGCATACCAGATCCCCAAACGAGAAACACACCGTTCATCATCAAATAGCAAAGTTGGGCATATACCGGAATGACTTGGTCTCCAGGAATATCCAGCTGCGTACTACAACTGCTACCAAGGACACAACCAAAGGGGGTTTTTTGGCTCTTCTTCTGCTAGAAAACAGTGCCAAAGGTGTCAGGTAGCATCACTAATTCTATTTTTTCCAGATTTTTTTTTTCCAATTTTTTTTTTTTTTTTTTTTTGGCTGTACATCTAGAACAAACATAAAGGCTTCCTCACAGGATCTAGAACTGCAGTTCAACATACCTAAAAATCTCATGCAAATAATACCAAGAGTTTAGAAATCGACACTAATACAGAAATTGGAACATTTCCCAACAAATACAACCAAAACTTTCCAAGACAGAGATCCCCAGCGCCAGATTGCCTGTCCCCAGGGAACAGCAAAGTATGCAGATAATTACGCTTGCTGGAGTTTACAACTTGTAACCTTCATGTCATTTTATGGAAACAAACTATATTTAAGGGAAAAAAAAGGAAGAAAATATTTACATTTTGACAACATACAATTTGTTCACATGAACGACCACCAAATAAGTTCCCATATGTTATCAGAAGGAGGTTTACAGTATGACGTGACCTAGTGTACAAATCCAAGACTTTCAAAGTATGGCTCGCATCCCGCTGTCAGCACTCTGCAGCCCCCAAACCCATCCTTCACTTATGGTTATTCAGCTTCTCTACAACTGTTTTCGCTGCAATATTTTTAGCATCCATCTGAAAATACACGTCTTGCCCTCTGGGAAGAAGCTAATCGCACCATCACCTTTGTTCCACACTGTCCCATTTTCCTCCTCTGTCCTTTTCAGCTACCGGGTCCCCGCCTTCCTTCTTCTCCTCCCATTTATTGAGCTCTTCTAGTTTCTTTCCTAATCTTTGATATCCTTGTTTCCACAGCCATGCCTAGCCACATTATCATCTTTGTCTTCCTCTACCTAGTGTACTCATAATCTCCCTACCTCATCTCCTTGACACCTGGGTTTTTCCCTCTCTGACTTTTGACCCATCGCTCCTCTGGCGTTGGTGTCACTCCACCTCAAAGGACGGGCCCTGTACCCTCTTTTACCCCTACAGCAACAGTCCCAGCAGACTCCTTCACACCAGTTTCTCCTATAAAGCTGTCTAACTGTAGTCACCACCAGAAATAAAGTAACCTCTGAGGCTGTGACTTGCCAGCTCCCTGAAGATCACAACGGGATCTTCACGATGGACACAGAACCTCGAAGCCCTCCTTCTGCCATAGACTCGGTGTTCCAAAGGAAGAGGACATGGAACAGCCTGTGAGCCCTGCAGCAGGCATACAGGTCGCACGGACCCGTACTTCTGCGCTTCTTGCGGTTCTGTTTATTCCATGTACCATAGTGGGAACGCAGGGAAGAAGCCCATCACCAGCTTTATGAAAACGCAAACTAAAAGAACACAGACCACGGTCTGAACCTGCCCTTCTCTTTTTGGGTGGGGGCATCAACACAAGCGAGAGATACGGGTAATTTGTACAACATTTTTTCTGTATGCAGACAACACCCTGAGATAAGGGTGGACAGCTCGGCACACATATTTTCTTCACCAGGAACAGTCCCAAACGTTTTTCTTTTAAGGAGAACAGGGGACACCTGAGCTATTTCCATCCTTTACACATCCATCACCAGCCCATGCTCGCAGACGCCGCTCGCTCGATCCACCCTGTTATCCCTATTGCAAAAGGCCATTTCATAGAATCATAGAATCATCTCGGATGGAAAAGACCTTTAAGATCATCAAGTCCAACCACTAACCTAACCTTGCCATCCCACCACTAAACCATGTCCTCAAGTACCTCATCTATCCTTCTTTTAAATACCTCCAGGAATTTGAATTTCATCGCCACAACTTCCAACCCAAACAACTCATCACAGGCCACGCTCGCACAGCACGAGCTCCAGGAGGCCACACATCCTTGGGACCACGCGGTGAAATGGTGGTTTTTCCCTTAGGGAAGACACATTCCAGCAACAAGCCTGAGGCACCATCTCCCGGGACAGAGGCGATACGGTCGGCGCGTGTTTCCTCCACGGAGGAATCGCACCAGAGCGGTGTAAGAAAAGGCGGGAACAGGACAGGCACTTCTTGTGATTTTTGTGTAACGTTTCCTACGGGGGAACGTTCCTCACACGCGTGTGTAAAACATTCCCGCAGGTTGCACGTGGCAGCTTCCCAACGACGCCTGCCCGACGAGGGACCCCGCTGGAGCCACCCCTCACACGCCGGCGGGGTTCCCGTCCCGGGGGACCCCCACGCAGCGCGGCGCCCATCTCCTCGCGCCCATCTCCTCGCGCCCATCTCCCTCCACAGGCGCCCGAGGAGCCCCCAGGCCTCCTCAGGGGGTGTCGGACCGGGATGACAGCCCGGGGCAGCAGGACGTGAGGGGCCCCCAAAGCGCCACCACCGCCACGCGTGTCACTTCCACGCCCGAGGCGAGACACGCGTGGGCCCGGGGGAAGGGGCCACCACCCCGGCGTGAGGACAGCAGCGCGCAGCGATGACGGCCGGCTCTGCCATGGCGGCCGACCCGCCCCAGGGGCCGGGGCCTCCCCGCAGACCCCCCC
>VXBL01009512.1:294640-306860 GCA_013400195.1 Aramus guarauna
CTCCGCCTCAGGGACCGAACGTGGACACGGGAGCACGGTGTCCTGGCCCAGGGCTTATTTTAGTGCTGGCATCTCCCAGCGCTCCGTGGCCTTCCCCACCCACGGGACAACGCCGTCCAGGAAGTGCCTGGGAATAGCACCGCAGTCCTGGGGAGGAGGAAGAGGAGGAGGAAGGCCCAGCAAGCCGCATGGAGAACCTACCTCCGAGTAGGTGACACCAAAGGCCCCTGGACGTTGGGTCATCGGGGCATCGCACGGGCTCCCTCTCCTCCCCCGGGAGAAATTCCCCCTCTGAAGAAGCCGTATCCAAGGACGCGGCTGAATTCCCGTGCGAAGAGCTTCCTCCGTAAATTAACTTCTCTCCCAGGGGAGGAAATGATACGAGTTTCTTTTAATAGGACTTTGATCTCTCGGGCTCCACACAGAACCGCTTCCCTCGTTGGGATCCTCCAGCTGTGTGGTAAAGGGCAGCAAGGATTTATAAGGCAAACACCTTTTTTTAACTCTGCCAGCACGCGCAGGGTGAACAACGTTAATAATAAACTTTCGGGACCGGTCTGTGTGCTGCCCGTGAAGCAGTTTTGGGGAGGGAAATAAATTTTTAATTCTCATTTACGCTGATCCAACACCTACTGCGGGCAGGCTTTTACTGGGGTGATTTAATAGCTTATTGGCCTGAGTTTGGAGAAATAAGTCATAGGGTATCAATACCTCCTCACTCACCTAACAACCCTCCACGACAGGCTGGAGCACTATAATTACGCAGCTCTTGGTCAAGCAGGACACCTTTTCCTAAGTCAGTATGTGTGGAGGTATTTCAGTTAATATCCACATATACATGCCGATATACCCACCATAAAATCACCGTCACCGATGAACTTGCAGACAAACCCCTTCAATTATTGACGAATCGCACTGAAAACACCATCAGAAACCAGGGACTCGAATCCTTGTTCGCTGATGTTTAATTGACAATCTGGTAGTGACACTGTTTCCTCTTCCAGTTCTTTTTTGTTTCACAGCTGGGACAACTCACCGCCGGCTCTGCCAAGCAACACAGAAATGTTTAGGACGTGCCAGGTACGTGTGCCCAGGGCACATTTACTTCCATCTTTGCGCAGGTCCGTGTTAACGTGAGCTCGTTTGCTCTCCCCGGCTTTCACGTGTACGCCTTTCCCTCAGCCTGTTGCATCCAAGAGGATGCACAGCTTTTCTCCAGGTCTTACAGAGAACAAAAAAAAACCCCAAAAACCAAAAACAAAATCAAAAAAATTTCTAAAATTAGACGCATAAGCGGCCACCGCTCCAAAAGCATGGGAAAGAAAATATGGAAGGAGCCTCTCAACTCCTGGGGACAAACATTAAGCACTGGGCTCCTGGCATTAGCGATGGTGGAGCAGACAAATTCACAGTATAGGCTGTTATCAGAACAGGTTTCTGGATTTCTTCTTCCTAAGTGTGAACAACTCAGATGAAGGGGGAATTATTCACTTCAGACTTTCCAAAACGTGTACAACGCAAACGACTCTTTACCTACCCCTCCCAAATCACTCCATTGATACGCAGCTTTTTGTCTCTGATAAATAATTAACATTTTCCTTTACCAGAAAGCAAATCAACATGAAAATGAGGACCAGAGGCAGAGGAGATCAGCAGGAGACGACGTCCCTCCGGCAGCCCCGGCCCTGGCACACGTGACGGTCCTGTCGCACCATATTGGCGCCTGTTTGCTTGACTTACCCGAGCAGGCGGAGGAGCAAGAGACACGCTCCCTACGTGCCGGGCTCCTGCGCCGCGGCAATCCTCGCTCTGCCCGCCGTGCCGGGTGTTGGCCCGAGAGGCTTACACACTCGGGGAGGATGCAGAACCTCGTGCAAAGTCTGTGGGGTTACAGCCGCGCTCCAGTTTGCGGAGCTCACGGATACCTTTAGGAGCGGCGGTTAAGCAGGCATCTTGTTTGTGTTCGCTATGTATGCTGCGTGCTACAACTGCGGGGCATTTGGGACCTGTTCTTCCTGATCGTGGTACCCTTCCCATGGGGGCAGGGACCTGCCTCTGCTCCAGCAGTCGCTACAAATACAATGAAAAAATAATATATAGCAAGGTATAACTCTTAAGGCAGCAAACTGCCCCAAAAGACAATCTTTTATTTGTTATTTCTCTTCCTAGATGCTGCCAACATCTAGGGAACATGGATTCTGGCTTTCCACTTGCAATGAAACTTTGCCCTTCGCTTTAGAGTTTGAAGGCGACCTACAAAGTCAGTGGAATTTGGGGCACAGAGGGCCGCAGCCTACCCCCCCACCTGCGCCCAGGGCAGGCGCACGGCCCGCGGTGGCCTTCGGGGCCAAGGGCCAGGCTCTCCCCGACTCTGGGGGGGGTCACGGACCCGCAGGGCTGCCCAGTCCCAGTCCAAGTCCCGTGAGAAGCGTTCCCAGGCTGCTGCAACGATGAAACCAGGCACGAAATGCCGGAGGCGCTGCCGGAGCCTGTTCCCTTCCGAGGGGCTTCACTCGTCCCCGCCGACACTCGCGAGTGCGGGGGGGNATTGTGGAGCTTTGCAACAAAGGGTAGGATCCAAACCGTGCCCCGTTTCGTCCAATCAGGGCGCAGAGCGCCCGCTCACCGTCCATTGGCCCCTTCTGGCCTCACAATACCCAATCGGGCGCCTACTTTAACAACCAATCAGCGGCCGGGCATGCGCCCAATCAGCGCCGAGGAACCGGAGCACGGCCTTTGTGTGTGGTGACGCCACGGCGCCGGCGGAGGTCCCGGCCAATGGTACGGCGCGCTGCTTCCAGGCATTGTGAGGTCACCGCGCCGTGTGCCGCCCCCGCTATAAAAAGCATGTCCCCGCGGCGGGGAGGGCGCAGTGAGGGGTTGGTTGGCTGACGAACGGCTCGTGGCAGGAGCAGCGCAGGCTTCGGTGCGCAGCACTACCGGTACCGGTGCTTCCTTCTTCTCCGAGCGGTGAGTGTCGAGCGTCGGGCGCGTTCCGTGGCGGGCGGCGGTGCTGCGTGGCCGTTGGCGGCCTTGGTTTCGCCTAGAGCCTGGCAGGCAGGCCGGGCCTTGCCTACGTGCCCTGAGTCACGGCCGGTTCCCATCCCCCCCTTTTCCCCTCCCCCNTACAAAGCAGACCGCCCGCAAGTCCACTGGGGGGAAGGCTCCGCGCAAGCAGCTGGCCACCAAGGCGGCCCGGAAAAGCGCCCCCTCTACTGGCGGCGTCAAGAAGCCTCACCGCTACAGGTAAGGCCGCCGGTACGGCACGGCCCGGCGCTGCCGCAGCCCCTGCCCCGGCTCACCCGCTCCCTCCTCCAACCAGGCCGGGCACCGTTGCCCTCCGTGAGATCCGTCGCTACCAGAAGTCCACTGAGCTGCTGATCCGCAAGCTGCCCTTCCAGCGGCTGGTCAGGGAAATCGCCCAAGACTTCAAAACAGACTTGAGGTTCCAGAGTGCAGCCATCGGTGCGCTGCAGGTATTGCTTAGTGGCCTGCTGGGCCTTGGCGCTTGTGATGCTGAGCCTACTTCGCTGAGGGTTTCTAACGACATTTCTTCTTGTGCTCTTGAAACAGGAGGCCAGCGAAGCATATCTGGTGGGTCTGTTTGAAGATACAAACCTGTGCGCCATCCATGCCAAGAGAGTCACCATCATGCCCAAAGATATCCAGTTGGCTCGCAGGATACGGGGGGAGAGGGCTTAAGTGAAGGCTGTTTTTATGGTGTTTTGTAGTAAATTCTGTAAAATACTTTGGTTTTAATTTGTGACTTTTTTTGTAAGAAATTGTTTATAATATGTTGCATTTGTACTTAAGTCATTCCATCTTTCACTCAGGATGAATGCTAAAAGTGACTGTTCACATAAACCTCAGTGATGTGAGCCTTGTTGCTCAGGAGTGACAAGTTGCTAATATGCAGAAGGGATGGGTGATCTTTCTTGCTTCTCATGCATGTTTCTGTATGTTAATGACTTGTTGGGTAGCTAAACTTGTAAGGTACTAGAATTGATATAAATGTGTACAGGGTCCTTTTGCAATAAAACTGGTTATGACTTGATCCAAGTGTTTAACAATTGGGGCTGTTAGTCTGACCATACATCACTGTGATCAAATGTGGACTTTTTCAGAGGGTGAAACTACAAGTCTTAACCACAGTGTAACTTACAGTTTCCTAAAAACGTAAACCTGGCAGCTATAGAATACACTATGTGCATTTATAATAGCTATTTTATATATTGTAGTGTCAACATTTTTAAATTAAATGTTTTACATTCACATGTGAGGAGTCTTTGTCATTTGGTTTGTATGGGCTTGAAGCAGCTTCCTCCTGGAGCCAGGAGGTAAGCAGTCCCTCCTGTAATCCCAGACTGCTGCTGTGGCAACTTAATTTTTGTCTGTCAACAGACTGGGGAACTTGCCTTGGCTCCCCCTGAGGTTTTTGGAGGCTTTGTGCAGGTTGAGTCATTGCTCTTGGCCAGCAAGAGCTGAGCCCTGCAGCTGCAGGGCAGAGGAGGAATAGCTGGACTGACAGGCCTGGGCACCAGCCTTTTGGGGGGGACTTTTTTTTTTATTAAAGCTTAATTGCTTATTAGTGTCAGCTCTTGAAGCACAACTCTAGAATTAAGCTTTTTCCCTCCTTCCCAGTAGATGTGGTGGTGTGACTGGTCTGCCTGAAGCAAATGTACCTGAGTGCTGTCTGTGTGGCTGCAGCCCTGCAGTTTCTGGGGGATCCCTGTTAATAGCAGCAGCCAGCTGTTGGTATTTCCAGCAAGTAAAAAAGCTAATGACACAGCCTGAGAGCATACAGGGTGTGAAGCAAACTGGAATGGGCACTGGGCAGGATTCTCATTTCCCATCTAAGCTTTTCTGATGAAACAGGGTTATACTCACGCCTTCAAACAGGTCTGGTTTTCTCAGCAGTACTGTGTCAGGTTGTGGTGGGGGAAATCTGCTCAGGCTACATCTGGAAGTGGTAATTAACATCTAAATTGAAGTGCGAGGCTGGCTCTCCTCAGCTCTTCAAGAACAGGCTGCACTAGTAAGGTTGGAGTTGGCACAGAAGAGTAGCACAGGGAAGTAGTTGAGCTAGCTCAGCTTGATTTATTTCAGTGAAATTAGGAGTGGCATGGCCAAAGTGGCATTTCAGGAGGAAGAAGAGTGATGATTTATACCAGAGAGCGGGTGGTAAGTCAACACTGGCTGGCTGCACAATGTTTGAAGACCGGACATGTTCACAGCACAGACTTCCNCCGACATCTGCCGCTCTTGGGGCTTGAGGGGATTGGGGACGGGGGGAGACGCGGCGTCGCCGGGCCTGGCGGGTCGTGTTGCCGCGGGGATAGGGAGAGCTGGGCCCCGTGTCACGCGTGCCTGTCCCCGTAGGTAAGTGAAGAAAAATGGCCCGTACAAAGCAGACCGCCCGCAAGTCCACTGGGGGGAAGGCTCCGCGCAAGCAGCTGGCCACCAAGGCGGCCCGGAAAAGCGCCCCCTCTACTGGCGGCGTCAAGAAGCCTCACCGCTACAGGTAAGGCCGCCGGTACGGCACGGCCCGGCGCTGCCGCAGCCCCTGCCCCNATGCCCAAAGATATCCAGTTGGCTCGCAGGATACGGGGGGAGAGGGCTTAAGTGAAGGCTGTTTTTATGGTGTTTTGTAGTAAATTCTGTAAAATACTTTGGTTTTAATTTGTGACTTTTTTTGTAAGAAATTGTTTATAATATGTTGCATTTGTACTTAAGTCATTCCATCTTTCACTCAGGATGAATGCTAAAAGTGACTGTTCACATAAACCTCAGTGATGTGAGCCTTGTTGCTCAGGAGTGACAAGTTGCTAATATGCAGAAGGGATGGGTGATCTTTCTTGCTTCTCATGCATGTTTCTGTATGTTAATGACTTGTTGGGTAGCTAAACTTGTAAGGTACTAGAATTGATATAAATGTGTACAGGGTCCTTTTGCAATAAAACTGGTTATGACTTGATCCAAGTGTTTAACAATTGGGGCTGTTAGTCTGACCATACATCACTGTGATCAAATGTGGACTTTTTCAGAGGGTGAAACTACAAGTCTTAACCACAGTGTAACTTACAGTTTCCTAAAAACGTAAACCTGGCAGCTATAGAATACACTATGTGCATTTATAATAGCTATTTTATATATTGTAGTGTCAACATTTTTAAATTAAATGTTTTACATTCACATGTGAGGAGTCTTTGTCATTTGGTTTGTATGGGCTTGAAGCAGCTTCCTCCTGGAGCCAGGAGGTAAGCAGTCCCTCCTGTAATCCCAGACTGCTGCTGTGGCAACTTAATTTTTGTCTGTCAACAGACTGGGGAACTTGCCTTGGCTCCCCCTGAGGTTTTTGGAGGCTTTGTGCAGGTTGAGTCATCGCTCTTGGCCAGCAAGAGCTGAGCCCTGCAGCTGCAGGGCAGAGGAGGAATAGCTGGACTGACAGGCCTGGGCACCAGCCTTTTGGGGGGGACTTTTTTTTTTATTAAAGCTTAATTGCTTATTAGTGTCAGCTCTTGAAGCACAACTCTAGAATTAAGCTTTTTCCCTCCTTCCCAGTAGATGTGGTGGTGTGACTGGTCTGCCTGAAGCAAATGTACCTGAGTGCTGTCTGTGTGGCTGCAGCCCTGCAGTTTCTGGGGGATCCCTGTTAATAGCAGCAGCCAGCTGTTGGTATTTCCAGCAAGTAAAAAAGCTAATGACACAGCCTGAGAGCATACAGGGTGTGAAGCAAACTGGAATGGGCACTGGGCAGGATTCTCATTTCCCATCTAAGCTTTTCTGATGAAACAGGGTTATACTCACGCCTTCAAACAGGTCTAGTTTTCTCAGCAGTACTGTGTCAGGTTGTGGTGGGGGAAATCTGCTCAGGCTACATCTGGAAGTGGTAATTAACATCTAAATTGAAGTGCGAGGCTGGCTCTCCTCAGCTCTTCAAGAACAGGCTGCACTAGTAAGGTTGGAGTTGGCACAGAAGAGTAGCACAGGGAAGTAGTTGAGCTAGCTCAGCTTGATTTATTTCAGTGAAATTAGGAGTGGCATGGCCAAAGTGGCATTTCAGGAGGAAGAAGAGTGATGATTTATACCAGAGAGCGGGTGGTAAGTCAACACTGGCTGGCTGCACAAT
Source organism: Aramus guarauna (assembly GCA_013400195.1). Taxonomy (NCBI): domain Eukaryota; kingdom Metazoa; phylum Chordata; class Aves; order Gruiformes; family Aramidae; genus Aramus; species Aramus guarauna. The sequence continues at coordinate 301,770 of VXBL01009512.1, forward strand.
GTTTGAAGACCGGACATGTTCACAGCACAGACTTCCACAGCCCGAAGCAGTTTGAAAACCATCCTGACTCCTGCTCTGGGACCAGCATTGCTCAGGGTGCTGCTGGACAGCTGGGGGCTGGAGCCGGGGCTCTCCCTTAGACAAACCACTCCGTGTGCTTGAACCCTGCAGCTGGAGGAACAGGCGCTCCTTACCCCGTGCTCTTTCATAACGGCCTCAACACCCTTCCCTGCACCGCTCCAAGTGTGCTTGGAACAAGACACAGCCACTGGTTAACACCACCATTATTAGATCTGCCACAGAGCTGCCAAAAATAAGTTTAAAACCTAATCTTGGATCATTTTAGAACAAGTATTTTCCTTACTGCTGTGAACTTGTAGGATAAAAGATTTTCTTGCATCTAAATTGCTTTAAAAGCCTGGCTCAAAGTTAAGCACCATCTCAAACTTCAGCTGATGCTAAGTGATCTGGGGGGGATCAGCTGGTGGGTACGGCCTGTTGAGGGGACATCTGGCAGGGATGTCCCCTTCAGAAACCTGAGGGTCCTCAGTGGCCCAGGAGTCACAGAATTTGGGAGCACCACACACCTTGCAATGAGGCAGGTTACAAATAAGGATTCCAGGTGACAGGATTTGGGAATGCTTGATTTGGTGCTAAACTACAGTAGCAGGTTGGGCTCCTGCAGTAAAAGTATGTTTTAAAATAACATCCCTCGAAAACAATGTTTCCTCCAAGTTCTTAGTGGAAACAAACAATGAACCATCTGGGTATGCCTAGAAGCTGTTTCTTAAAATCATTGTCTAGCAGTTCTTTAAAAAAAGACAAACCCCAACAAACACAAAACAAAAAAAACAACCCCAAAACAAAACACCCCCTGCCCAAACCACAAACAACCCCCCCCCAAAAAAAAAACCAAACAAACCACAACACAAATCCCAAACCCACCAGAAAATTCTACCAAAAGTATCTATTCATCTCAGTAACCTCAACAAAAAGAAATGAAGTTACATCTTGCATGTGCTGGACCAGAATCACAATTCTTGGTATTCCACAAGCTCACTGTGATGATATCTGAAGACATAAACCATTCCCTTACCAATTCTCTTGATGATTTCCTCGCATTCTTGCTCAGAACTCGATGTGAACACCAGACAGTCGAACATGCTCCCATCAGGGCTCTCTGGGGAAGCACTAAAAATGGAAACACGTACATCAGCCAGCAACGAGCAGCTCCGAAAGCCCAGCCCTGGCTTGTAACCACACCAGAGCCCCCGCAGCCAGTCTGGCCAGCGCTTGTTTATTTTCTAAGCCCCACATCCCCCCATAAGCCCCTCTCCCAGGGCCCGCAGGCAGCACTTACGCCACGCAGAAGGCGAATACGTTGCTGCTGTCCACGCAGCGTCCCACACAGGAGATGGTGGGGTAGGGGTAGCGGCACAGGAGCTGCACAGGTGACGGGGGGGAGATGGCTGTGGGGGCTGCAGTCGGTCCCTATCGTCCCCAACCCCTCCTGGGCTCCCTGCGCCGTGAGATTGGCAGCTTCAGGAATCACCAGGTTTTTTTCTTGTATCTGCTCTCAGTCAGACCTTGGGTGTTGCTCGCTCACCTTGGAAGAGGTCTTCTCCTGTACGAGGACTTCTGCTTCCTTCACATCAAATAAAACCTCCTGAATGGGGGAAAGGGGGGGGGGGGGGGGAGACGGAGAAACCCCAATCATCACAGTGTCTGAGCTCTATTTTTAGTAAGACACTTAAAAGAGAGAGATTATTCAAAAGCAGAGGTGATGAAATACAACCACAGCTTTTTCAATGAGTTTTCTCTGTGCTGCTCTTTTTGTCACCACCCAATGCTCTCACACTTAAATCGTCACTAACCACCCCCTGAAGGCTCAAGTAACAGTGACCTGAGCCCTAAAGCACCCCTGGAACCAGGCTCAGCCCCCCCTCCCCACCCCCAGTTTTCCAAGTGTTGTGGCTGCAGGTGGTTGTATTTTATTTATTTTTTTCCTCCCCTTAACACACTTTCCTATCCTGGCTGCAGAGATGTTTCTAACAAAAAACCAAACAAAAAACCCCCAACAACCACCCACCCACGGGGGTGTGGGGGGGTGTGTGTCAAAGACTCGGCCAGGCCAAGCAAACTTGGAGCTGGCAGGTGAAAATATCCCCAGGCAGAGACCTTATTTATTTCCCTGCAGTTTTCTCACCAAGCCCTTCCCGGGATGCCCCCAGCCCCATCGCTCACCCACGGTGCCAAGTGCCTCTCCAGCACGGCAGGGATGGCCTGGTCCAGCACCTCTTTGCCACCGTACTGAAACAGAGCAGGAAGGAAGGAATAACCCACAGGTGCATGAAAAGAAACCCAGAAGAGATGATTTACCCCTCAGCATGTCTCTGACCCATCACCTCACCGTCCCAACGCTGGTCCGGCCCAGGTACCGTAGGTTGTAGAGCAGCCTGCGGAGAAAAGGGCTCAGGGGCATCAGAGCAAGGACCCTGCACAGCATCCTCCTGCTCTTTGCAGTGGGGGGATGCTCACAGGCCCCCCATCACCCCCAGGCCATGGAGCAGCTTTGGTCCCACACCCTTGAGCTGAGACTGAGGACAGTGTGGGCACGGGATTGCCCCAATGCCAGGACCCCCAGCTCAGCCCAGGGGCTCCCCACAGCCCCAACCCTACCTGCCCCCCTGCAGCCTCTGTGGCTCCCCCTCGCCCCTGCGCCGGGGGCCACGCTGGAGCTGGAAGCGGGGCTCCTTCTCCTTCAGGATCTTCAGGTAGGGCAGCAGCGGCTCATAGATCCCCCCGTCGTGCCACCGCCACCGCAGCAGGTGGAAGCTGAGCGGTTGTCCCTTCAGCTTCTGCAGCACGGCCCCAGCCTGGAGGGAGGGTGGGGGAAGCAGAGGGGAGGGCAGGAGAGGGGGACACACGCCAGCTCTCCATGCCCACCCACCTGCCCACTGTAGGCGTTTCTCAGCGAGCAGCCGTTGATCTCATCGAGGATGTCGCCGGCCAGCACCACCTCGTCCACCTCTGCCTGGCTCTCGGGGAGCACCTCGGTGACAAAGACTCGGCCGTCCACATACCTGGGGGTGCAGCCAAGCCCTGGCTCAGCCCCGGGTACCCAGCGCTTTTGTACCATCAGCGATGGTTCTCCAATACACAGAGGCAGGGAAAAGCCACCCCGTGGACAGCTGATACCAGCAAGGCTGAGTAGATGGGGAGAAAAGCACCCAAGACAGCCCTGATGCTGTCAGTGGGGTGTTTATCTCCCCTTTTTGGGGGGGTTTGAGTGCTATGCTGTCCAGATCCCACTGGAGAGCAGAGAGGAGGACCAAGGGCTCCTACCTGAGCACCATGCCCAGCGCTCGGCACGGGACTGTCTCATAAGTGATGCACACCTGGAAGAGAGTGGCCAGTGACAGTGGCCTTGGCCAGAGGTTGCCCAAAGATCATGCCCAGGATGGGGGGGAGGATGGAGACCCCTTGCCCTGGATCATTTCTGGTGCTGATGCCAAACCAGGGCTTCAGGAGCCCAGGGAGAGGCTGGTCCCAGTGCCCCAGGTTGGGTCAGGACCATCAGTGGCTGCTCGTCCCTGTCCTCTCCTGGCATTTAGCCGTGCCCAGACCCTGGAGGGACAAACCTGCTAGATGGCTGGGATGGCAAAGCAGCGTGTGAACCCTTCACTCAGCAGTGAGCCCTCCTCCCTTGCCTCACACAGCTGGGGGAGTGCTGCCGCCCCTCCCCAAAGCCGCTGCTGTTTGCGGCAGCACTTACTGTCACATCGCATTAGCCAGGGACCTGAAACGCGGCCAGTTCGGCTGGGAGCACTTGCTGTTAGAAATGCCCAAAAGCCAGCGGGATCCCAGCCTCTGCAGCAGTGCCGCAGCTCGGTGCTCACTGCAACCAGCCCCAAAGCCGCCTTGAGCTTTTTTTGGGAGTCTTTTGGGTTAAAAAGGCAGTGGATGGATGATCTTCATTTTTAAAAGACATCAAGGCATCCCCACCGTTCTCATTAAATGCACTGATATTTCACTGAGCAAAACCAAGAGTGAAACCAACTGACACGTAATCTGTGTCAGCCTAGGGAAATGGTGATTTTTTGGCAAGAAATCAGGGAAGGGACCATGGGAAAGCTTCATTTATGTCAACAGTTTGGGCCTGGGTACTACTCTTGCTTGGTTTTACTCCCAGGAATGCTGGGATCTGCTCCTGGTGGCAGCGCAGGCACCCAGCAGGATCTGACCTCGGTGGCAGAGGCAGCTCTGCTCGTGCTGGTGACCTGGAGCCAATTCTGCCCGGCCGCAGCTGGGGGTGAGAGTTGGGTGGCAATCCCTCCCCACCAAATCATTCCTTGTCTTCCTCATTTGACTTTTTAGCGAGGGCCAGGTGGCAGAAGGGCGGCTCTGGGGAGAGATGAGCTCTTACCGGCAGCAGCCAGCTTTCGTCCAAGAAGCTGCAATTCTGCAAACAAAGGAGTGTCAGCGCCATCGGCCCCGGCAAGAAAGGGGCCAGGGCTCCCACACCAGCAGCCATGTGCTGGCCACCACCCCACCGATTTGTCACCGTACCCGCAGGTCCAGGGAGAAATCCATCTCTGTCACCACCAGCAGCAGCGAGAGGAAAGGCTCTGCAGAGGGATGGGGACGGAGAGGCAGCGTCACCACTGGGCTCCCAGCAGCCGCAGCCTCGTGGGGACGTGGCAGAGGTCTGAGTAAAGCCATTTTCGGCGTAACTAATGAGCCCTGGGGAGTGAGGCCCCGAGAAAATCCCAGCACCCAGGCTGCTGCTGGGGGCTTGTCCTGAGCTCCTGCTGCCGGCACGGAGAGAAGTGCTGCGGCTCGATGCCTGATTTCCCCAAAATCAGATCAAGGCCCACAGCAAATGCTGCTGACCAGCAACTTTCTCTCCATTTCTCACCCTAAATGCAGTAAAGCTGCCCGGGTTCTCCCGTACAAGTCTTGTGATTACACTGACAGAGATCTGCAATCTGCTCATGCACCAGCAGCACGAGTGATTTATAAGGTAGGTACAGGTTTAACATGGGGTTATTTATCATAATCAAAAGATTAAAGGCTTTCACCCTGGCCTGC
>VXBL01009512.1:309360-366673 GCA_013400195.1 Aramus guarauna
TGCGGGATCCCCCAGGATCTCCCCACCACGCCCGGGACCACCGGAGCTCGGAACGGGACCCGGAGCACCGGGGGCAGCTCCCACAGACCGGCTCCTGAGTCACTGCGGGGGGGGGTGATTCCCTCTCCCCGACCGCCTCTTCGAGGGGTCTTTTCTGCCACCCCGTTAAACAATTTTCCGTTTCTGGAGAGGGACGTTTTGGTGGCAGAGATGATTCAAAGCAGCCGGGGCTTCCTGCCCTCCTTCAGCTTGGTGAAGAAGCCCCTGCTCAGTCCTAAATCAAACCTACAGCTTATTATTTTGAGGCTGAGGAGCGTGGGAGCAGGTCAGCTGAATTCCTCTGCGGGAAAGAAAACTTCCTGAACCCTCTCATGGCCTCATCATGCGTTTCCACTTCCCCGGAGTGGCTGGTGCAACCAGCACCCCGGCACTGAGCCGGGGTGGTCAGTCCCAACATTTTGGTGCTAAGAGTGACGTGGTGTGGCATTAAATAGCCGGAAAGTTTAATGCTGTGACGCACCGGACTGTGCGGCGGGGGCTGGCGGCTCCGCGTGGGCAGAGTTAAGGGTAACACGTGTTGGGTGCTGCCAGCTGTGGGTTGAAGTGGCCACAGCTGTCCCCTGCCCCTGGGGATGCTCCAAGGGATGCCGCAGGATCTGCGTCCACCTTCCCCCCTGTCCCAGGCCCTGCAGCTGGGGACGGTGCTGGTGGGATCCCCTGCGCAGGACGGGACCATCTCCATCCTCACCACCTCGGCGGAGGCAGACGAGCCCCACAGGGTGCAGTTCCCGGCTCCCCGCCAAGGCAGCCCTCTGAGCCCAGGACAGCCGTGCTGGGCCAACTACGTCAAGGGCGTCATCCAGCACTACCGGGGTAAGGCCCAGGCTGCTGGGCAGGTTAGAGCCCCCATCGCGTGGGGCTGGTGCTCAGCGCACGGCTTTCGGTGTGCTCCAGGGGCTCCTCAGTGCCGGTGCAATCCTGCAGCTACTGCTGGGGCCGGGCTCCAGCAGAGACTCTTTCAGCTCCAAAGACCCCTGTGTTTGGGGGAAGGGATGCCCAGGTCATGCTATGCCGTGGGTCCCCCTGTGTTTTAAAATGGGATATCGGACGGGGGCTCCTCTCTGTCAGCTCCCCATGAGCCATGGGGCAGGGCAGCGCCCAGCCCTGCAGGGGCTCACGGCTCCCCTCCTCCCTTCTGTTCCTGCAGGTGGTCCTGTGCCGGGCTTCAGCGCCGTGATAGCCAGTGACATCCCCCTGGGCGGGGGCCTCTCCAGCTCGGCCGCTCTGGAGGTGGCTACTTACACCTTCCTCCAGCAGCTCTGCCCTGGTAAGGCAGCAGCCGGTCCTGGCCCCTGGCACCTCCATTCCCTGGTGGGAGCCGGGATGAGGGGGATCCCACAGCCCTTGGGGAAACGCTGCTGTGGAGTCAGTCACAGTCCCCTGCCGCCGCTGGAGCTGGCACCACTGTGGCTACGGGGCTCCTCCATCTCATCCAGCCTGACCTGCCCATGCCTCTAAAGCCCATGGACCACCCCTGGGGCTGGCCGGGGGGATGAGAGGATGTTCCCTTGGCAGCATCTTCTCCCCACCCTCATGTCTCCAAAAATAGAGACATCTGAGACACTGGTGTCAAATTATTGCATCCAGCTGGATCCAGGGACCCACGCTGGCACGGATGCCATACGCTGGTGCAGGAGCAAACACCTGCAGCTGATGCTTTAGCAAAACCCTATTCCATGGGAAAGCAACTCTTTATCTTCATGTTTGCTTCCCCTGCTCTGAGGCAAGGGGCAAAGGTCCCAGAGCCGCTAACCTGCACCTCTCTACTCTGGCACAGATGACGGTGATTTGACAGCCAAGGCGCTGGCGTGCCAGAAAGCGGAGCACACGTTTGCCGGCATGCCCTGTGGGATCATGGACCAGTTCATATCTGTGATGGGCAAGGAGGGCCACGCGCTGCTCATTGACTGCAGGTCAGGGCCAAGCACTGAGCTCACGGCACCGTGCCCACTTCCTCGGGCAGGTGGGGACAAGCTGGTCCCATGGCCATGAAGTAACTGCAGGAGTGCAGGGAGGGGTTAACCCCTGAGCCCAGCCCAAAATCTCATTGCGGGGCTGGGGCTCCCTGCATTTTAATTCCTGTGTCTTGATTCCTCCTCCTGCATCTTTTCTGCTACTTGCCTGGGCTGTCTTTCCTGCAAGGTCACGAGGGTCCATCGTGGGACTAATAATTGGGAGTGAAATGCTTGAGCGAAATCCTAAACCACGTGAACTTTGCCTCTGCGGAGGCAGGAGCTGCCTGCCACGTGGCCTCTCCCCGGATGGCCGAGGGCTGGAGCAGTGGGGGGACGGGCACACAAACTGTGCTGAGCTCTCACTGCAGGTCCCTGGAGACTGTGCTCGTCCCACTGACTGATCCCAACTTAGCTGTCCTCATCACCAACTCCAACGTGCGGCACACGCTGACGGGCAGCGAGTACCCCACACGCCGGCGGCAGTGCGAGGAGGCAGCAGCGGCGCTCGGCAAGGCCAGCCTGCGAGATGCCACCATGGCTGAGCTGGAAGGTGGGGCCGGTCCCTCCCTTGGCTCTGGCTGCTCCTGGAGGCAGCAGGAGCTGGGTGCCCCATGGCACAAGCTGAGACTGCAGGGCAGCACCCGGGTGGATGGACGGATGCTTGTGCTGGGACAGGAGTATGCCATGAGTAGAGATGCGGGGTTTCGGGATGCGGCTGTGCTCACCCCCAGCAGCATCCCACAGACTCAAGTGGCTTCATTGCAAGGATGTACATATCTCCACAGCATCCAGGAGCCGGCTGGGCGAGGAGGTGTACCAGCGGGCCAGGCATGTCATCGGTGAGATAGCACGGACAGTCCAGGCAGCACAAGCACTGCAGGACAGGGACTACAAGACATTTGGGAGGCTGATGGTGGAGAGTCACAACTCCCTCAGGTGAGGACCTACCAGCTCTGGGCAGGGCAGGCTGCACTGGGGGCACGGATGTTGGGTCCTCATGGGGTTCCTTCACCCATGGGTGCAGCACTGGGGGGCAGCCAGGGCAGTGTCCTGTCCAGCACCTCTCACAGCTCAGCCTGACGGGGAGTTTTAAGAAAAGCCCCAGAGGCTTCTGCACCGAGGGGGTGCTGGGATGAGGCAGCTGGTTACATACGTTACAGACGTGTGCTGGTTACATACATTACAGACGTGTGCTGCTTACAGACATGTGCTGCTTACAGCAGCACCCAGCAGGTCCCTGAAGCTCACAGCCTTGCTCCTGTATACGTGCGCTTACAGGCGGAGAGCTGGACCGGGTTCTGCGGCATGCTGCATCGCTGCAGTTTGCTACAGCAATGGATGCACCAAGATGTGCGTTTCAGCTGTTCGTGGTGCAGGGGCTATGGCCGGGGTGCAGGACAGGGCTGACCACAGGTCTCCTCTCTGCAGGGATGACTACGAAGTGAGCTGCCCGGAGCTGGATGAGCTGGTAGCGGCAGCCCTGGAGGTCGATGGGGTTTATGGCAGCAGGATGACCGGGGGAGGCTTCGGCGGCTGCACGGTGACGCTGCTAGAGGCCGGGGCTGCAGAGAGAGCCCAGCACCACATCAAGGTACATGCCAGAAAAGTGCCTGGAGATTGACTTAAAGATCCCAAGGAAACACTCAAGGGCACGGCCCGGGGATGCCATTGAAGCTGTGCTCCCGAGGCACTTGGGGTTGGTATAGCCCATCCAGAGCTGCGCGGGGATGGCCCCAAGTCTGTTGATGCTACTAAGCTCTTGCAGGCAGTTCAGCACCCTGCTGGCTGCAGACCACTGCCCAGGGACCTTGCTGCTCTGAGGAAAGTGAGCAAAAAGGTGCTGGGTGAGCTTCAAGAAGGCTAAATCTGTCCGGGGAAAAGTAATTCAAGATGAGCTTAGGTAAGGCCAGCAGTTACAGGCCAGGAAAGATCTTGGTGCAGTCATCCATGTTCTCTAAATCAGCAGCTCAGCGTGCACTGGTAGCTGAAAACACCAGCAAAAGGGAGGTGTTAGGAAATGGGGGCTGTGAATGAGGCAGAACTTCATTTTGCTGCTATATGAGATCATGGTGCACCCTGTAAAGAGGAGGGGGGGGTAAAGAAAGGGCAGAGGAAGGTGTCTGAAACGAGACCGAAAGGGCTGTGCCTCTGCTGTCTGATGAGAAGCTGGGAGAGAGGGAACGTGACCAGGAGTTACAAAACAGCGAAGGGCGTAGATAGGGTGAGTGTGGAACTGATCCTCAAATCCTCTAAAATAAGAACCAGTGACCCCTGGATGAGTTAGGAGAAAAGCAAAGCCAAGAAAGCACTGCACAGAGCTGGCGGTGAGTTTTCTGCTGTTGCCAGAGCCCATGGAGATCGGCAGCATCAGCACACTCAAAAAGGGGTTGGAAAAAGTCACGGAGAACAGCTGCTGAAGGGTCAGCCTGGGGATGTGCCAATAGCCGCCCTGCCCCATGCTGGGCATGGGCCACGGGACCCCAGACGGTGGGGCCAGGACAGAATCCTGTCCCCAGGCACAGGGCTGGGCTGAGCCTTTCTCCGGGCCCTGGCATCCCCAGCCCGGCCCTTTGCTGCGGTGCGGTGCAGCCCCAGAGCACCAGCACTTACTGCTCCTCTTGTCTCCTAGGAGAAATACAGGGGCACAGCCACCTTCTACCTCACCAAACCCTCTGGAGGTGCAAAGGTGCTGCCCCTGTAGAGGAGCGACCACCTCGCCCAGCCTGGGATCCCCTCCCTCCGAGGGGCAGCTGCTTTCCTCGCTTCGCAAAGGCATCAGTTTGTCTGTCTGCATCATTTGCCTAATAAATGCAAAACATTTGCACAGTCGTTCTGCACCCACCTGAGCCGAGCTCTGACACCAAAATCACTGGGGACCTTTCCTGAGAGGAGACTGGTTTAACTCCAGTTCGTACTGGTGTAACGAGCCATTCCGGGGGACGCAGTGTTCAGTAGTTCCTCTGGAGCTGCAGTCGCAGGAGGGGAAGGTGGTGAAGGAGCAGCAGGCACTGATGCTTGGCAGAAACCCGTGCTTGGGTAGCTGCTTCTGGCACGTGGCCTTCATCTGCTGCTGCAGATGGAGAGTATTGGGGGTGGTGGTGATTTTTTAAATTTTTTTTTTCCTAAAGAAAAGGTAAGAGGCAGACTGTAGAGAAAACATTTATTGAGTGCAATAGGAAGCCATCTAATCAAAGATCTGCTGTCAGAGTGGGCTGCTGGATTCACCTTGGAAACGCTGAAACACCACCAGCCCAAACGACCCGATGAAAATTAAGAAGTGAGGCTGTTCTAGTGCGAGGCATGGGTTAGGTGGGGATGGCACGGCCCTGGAGAGCAGCAGCTGATGGGCACACGAGACCATGTGGATAACAGGATAGTCTTTGGTTAAAATATTTGGAAGCGGGGTTCCCTTTTTAGGCAGTTTTCAACATTTTCTCCTGGACCACAAAGCACAGGGGAAGAGTGACAGAGTCCTTGTGCAGGAGGAGACACATCAGTTGGAGAAGAAACCCCACCCACACAGGTGAGATCGGAACTGGGAGGCAGGCAGGATAACACCACTGGTACTTGCTCAGGAAAAATCAGTGCTTCTTGAAGGCACAGTAAAACCACAAAGTTGGTGAAGTCTTTCTTGACTCAAGTTCCAAACTGACCTAGCTCCAGCTGCAGTCCTGGAGACTCCTGTGGGCTTTACTCACCCACGTGCATCTTTGGCTCAAACCTGTCCAACCCCTTCCACTCAAATGAACAGCCCAGAGAGGAGAGGGAGCTCTTGGTGAGGTCAGTGCTAGAAAGCTGTCTTCTGAGTCAAAACAAAACAAAACAAAACAAAACAAAAAAGAACAAAAAAGCCAATGTCCAGCATCAGATCAAATCAGGCAGGCGATGCAGACAGGGAGACCAGGCAGCTGCTGTTTTGGTTGGAAGCTCTAATCCAGAACGGTGGCAGCCGCTGCTGCGGGCAGGGTCCTTGCTTTCGGCAGGCTCCTCGCCTGCTCCCGTGCAGCTGAAGCGCACCGGGGAAACGAGCTGTTCAGCAAGACACGGAGCCCAATTGTTCTCATTGGCAGCCAGGAGCCAGGCATCGTGCCCATGGCCAGGAGATGAGGCCCATCGATGCCTCGGCTCAGCCCTGCACCCAGCACCGTGCGAGGACAGCTAAAGCCGAGGGCTGAAGGGAGCTCAGAGACTTGCTCAGGACGATGAGAGTGCTCGCTGTTCCCAGGCGTGCTGTTCCCTTGTGTTTACTGAGGGATCACAGGTCCCTTTACGGGCATTGCTGTAGGGCAAAAGGGCTTTTCAAAGATACCCAACATCTTCAGCCCAAAAAATCTAATGTTCTCCACATCAGCCTTATAAGAAATCCCAGGCACCGTTCCCATCTCCAGGCACCGCTGCCCGGGCCATTCCCATCCTTCGCCTCCATGCTCCTCATGTGCATCTGCTGTGGCTGGAGAGCGCTTGGCTGCAGGATGCTGTGCAGGGAACAGGTCTGGCCATCTGCAACCTTCCGGTGCTGGAGGATATAAGGCCCAAGGCAGAGCCCACCAGCCCATCAACAGGCTTTCCACGGGGTTTAGTGGCCTTTGGATCAAGCCCTTAACTAATTTCCTTGCAGTTATTCATGTTTCTCAGCAGCCACAGTCCCAGCGTAGCCTCCACATTCAGCACAGATCTCATCCACCTCCGTTTTTTTAATAAAATAATAAAATACATTTATATATATTTATATATATACTATGAAAACTGTACATTATTGTATGCAAAAAAATGCATCCGAGGCCATCATGAGTAACGCTATACAGATGAAAGGCTATACTTTGCTGTTGTGGTACCAAATGTTAGCAGCGAAGGATAGACACAAATAGGTGCAGTAAGAAAGCATAGGTTACCCCAAACCCTACCTTGCAGCTGTCATATAAGAAAAACCCAAACAGAACAAAATAACCATCTCCAGGGGACAGGCAAGGTGCCAGAGAGCCTGGAGCAAAGATGGAAGTGGTGACCCTCTATAAATCAGGATGTTGCCAGCTGGGATCCTCTCAAAACTGAGGACTTGAGAATAAATCATTCTGTTCCATTTATCTGGGGATGCTGGAGCCATTGAGACACCCAACTTTTGGCAGGTGTATTTGGATGGATGGGCATTGAAGAATGGTACTGGAGTGAGCGGTGACTGTTCATGGAAGACAGCCCTGGGGACTCTGCAGAACTGACTCTGCAGAGCAGGACAGGGTGAACAAGCCCTGAAGAATGAGCACACACCTGATGACCCAACCGTGCCAGAGTTTTCAGTGCACTGGGCTCCAAAGGAGAAGTCCAGAGCTTGAAGTGCCATGGAAGGTCTCTGCCCACAGGAAGAGCTGCTCAGGCACCGTGGCAGCTTCTGGATGAAGCAGCCTTGGATCATTCCACAAAGTCCTGCCATCTGAACAGAAATGTCCCGCTGGCGGGCAGCCTGCCCTGGCTCAAGCCTCGTAGAACTGCCTCTCTGTGTGTTTGGTGAGGGTTCCACTGGACATCACGGTCCGGCTCACAAACTCTTTGGTGACCTGTTTGGTGAGGGTGCTGCTGGCGCTTTCCACTCGCTGGGTTGTCACGAGCATGCCATCTGCAACAAGAAGCTCAGTGATCAGGACACAGCACTAAGCATGCAGTCACAGGGAATAGGATCTACTCCTCGTAACGATTCCTAGCAGAGATTTCTCCTTAAATACCACTTTCACTGATGGAAAACCTCTCCAGACCAAGTGATTCAGTACTTTGCTATGTCAGCCAAGAAGATGGATCTCCTAACAGCTCCCAAACTCTCCATGTTGCAGCATAAGCCCATCAGTCCATGAGCTCAAGTGGGACAACATGGGACAACTACACTGATGTAACTGAAGATGGTCACCACACTTTTTTCTGCTCTGAAGAGATCTAACCTCACAGGAAGAGCTATGATTTGGTCCCTAGTGATAGTCCTGGGGGACTTTGAAAATTCAGTGTTCCTTGTATGACTGGGCAGCACGTGGGGAAATGACTGCAACTGCGTCTGGGAGAGAGCAGGGATGTGGTGTAGGAGAGGGTCTGGACCTCTTCATCCTGCCTGACGGACCCTCCCTCCCTGCCTTTGACGATTGAGCACCCTCAGACCTTTGGACGAGCAGAGTTATCCTTTGCTTTGCGAGGGTTTCAAAGCAGACAGAGAGCCCTTACCTGTGAAGTGGGGATCCAGAGAGGAATGGCTGATGCTGGTTTTGGTGGTGTATTCGGTGGGGAAGTTGTACACTTCTCTCATGTACTGCTGTCCTCCAAACTGGGACAAAGTACCTGGGGAGAAGGAAAAGGGATGAGTCAGCTGGGAAACGACAAGGAGCTTCCAACCCCTCAACCCTGCACAGTGAGCACCAAACAGTCAGCTCAGGAGGTTTCTCTTGCGGACATCAGAGCCAGGTTTAGGAGGAACTGGGAGGACTGGGAAGGTCTTACACCCATGCAGTGTAAGAAGCTGCCTCCAGGTATGTGTACAACCAGGCATAAGACGGAAGTTTCATAATACATTAAACACTGGCAGGTTCTCACAATCATCCCTTATTCAGTGCATCAGGACTGGGACAGTGGTCACAACGTGGTCTTCATGGAATGACAATGTCTCCATGTCTTTCATGGAAAATGGAGTCACCACCAGAGCTGGAAAGGGACTCCAGGACTTGTGTTCCCTGCTCCAAGAGGTTTCTTATCTTTGCACCTCCACAAAGACATGGTACTGTACCTCCATCCTGAGATTCAATGGTGATGATGCCTTCTCTCTCTGGCCCAAAGCCTTGGGTGGTCTTGGCTTGCACTTTGAACTTGTATGGGACATTCTCACTCAGGTGGGGCACAGTCAGGGTAGTTTCCAGATTGTCTCCTTCGACGTAGATATTCCTGGGCTCCCCTAATCCACACAGACATACCGGCAGTGAAGAGAGACAGAAGTGACAGTCCCTCCAAACATACTCCCTCCAACTCTGCTGCCTTGGCTTTCCCTAAGCTTTATGCCACCCACAGACTGTACGATCACACCCAGTTCTACTAAGGGTTAAGACAACCCTATTTTAGTACAGTGGTGATTCTCAACAACCTCCACTGGGTTTTGCACTGTAATAAGCTACAGGTCTTTCCACTTCCCACCACATTTTTTTACACGAGACCATGCAATGACACAAAGCGTCAGGGTCCAGCAGCTCCCAGACCTAAAATCAGCCTCATGTCCCCACTTTATCTGCGCCAAGGTAAGCAGACAACTTTGTTGCCGATCTTAGCAAAAATGCAGCAAGTTGCTGCCTTTGCTGAAGGTATCTTGTGCTCTACACAGGGAACTGGCCTTCAACAACCTGATACCGTACCTCCTCCATGCAGCATCTCACAGGTGATCATGTAGCCCAAGATGGATCCATTTGGCTTGCGGGGTCTCTCCCAGCTGAGCTGCAGGGAGTCAGGGGTGAGGGCAGTGAAAACCAGCGGTCCGGGAGCACTGGGTGTGCTCAGCGTGAAGGGTGAACCTGCATGGCCATGAGCGAGAGGTCAGTGTCACAGAAGGTGGTGAGGAGGAGCCTGGGAGGCGTCTGCACACAGCATTCATGAAATGAGCTGGAAGGTCTCAGCTATCTAGACAGTAAGTAGAAGGTGAGTGCATGGGGAAGAAGGTCCTATTTCTAAATGAAATGAAGGAAAGGAGAGAGCAGGATGTGGTGAGGAGAGAGAAAACAACAAGGCCAGCACTGTAGACACAACAGAGACATCAGTGCCACCCTTCTCCTGTCCCCAGTCCCCCTCACCTGGTACAGGGCTGAGTGGGCTCTGCGGGTCCACCTGGGACTCTATGGTGATGACTCCTTCCCTCTCGGGGCCCCAGCCTTCCTCACTCTGTGCCTTCACCTTGAAGATGTAGGAGTGGTTGGGCAGCAGGTCCTCTACCACCACCGAGTTCTGGCTGGGATTGGGGATGGTGAGTCGGTGCACCTCTCCTGGGACACACAGGGAAGGGGGACATCAGCACCATGTTGCAGGCACAGAGCCATGGCTTTTCGCTTTTGCCTAAACTCTCTCTCAAATGAACTGCCTGGAAAAGTCATCTGGGGCCCCTTCCTGACCACTTCCATCACACCTTGCCACCAACTACTGGTAGAGCAGGGTGAAATGTTGATCCAAAAAAGGCTTGGGACAAACAACAGCTTTTTGGAAAACTCAAGGATTTTCAGCCAAAGAGAATTATATTTTCACTAACACTGCCCCGTGTTTCATGTAAAAATAAGAAATTTTCATTTCAATCCTTTCTTCAAGTCCAATGTGATGAAAAAACCTTCAACTAAGATGATGAGGCTGGTGGACAATGAGTCCAAAGTCTTTTGGAGGAGGGGTGACTCCACAAGCAACCCCAGGAATTGTCATCCCAGCAGAAAGGGGGAATGAGAGCTGTGGGGTAGCCACGACATTTCCTCAAGGTTGCACAAAAAGCAGAGTTGAGACCAGTCCCTGAACCCCAGAATGGTTGAGGTTGGAAGGGACCTCTGGAGGTCATCTGGTCCAACCCCCCCTGCTCAAACAGGGTCATCCAGAGCCAGTTGCCCAGGAGAAGACCCAGACCAGACGCCCCTCCACCAACTGCCTGGTGGGCATCAGCCGCTTGTTCACTGACCTCCGTTGAGGAGTTGGTACTGCACGCTGTAGCCCTGCACCTCCTTCTCGCAGTGTGGCTCCTGCCAGCTCACCTTCAGGGAGGTGGGTCCCAGGGCAGAGAACACCAGGCGCGTGGGGGTGTCGGGGATGCCCAGCGGCAGCCTAGAGTCTAAGGCAAAAAAGGAACATCAGGGTGGTATTTTGGGGCAGGGGACTAAGGGGGCTGGGAGAGAGGAGGGAGCGGCACACACAAGCGTGGGATGGTCCCAATGGTCTGGGGAGAACATGGTGAGATGTCATCTCTGCAAGCTGGCCTGTCGTGAGGGGGGACTGGCTGGCTCTACACACCTACAGTGATGTCCCATGGGGTGGGGTGCCAATCTTGGGTGAGACAAGTCAAGGTAAGCTTCACGCCCCTGTGGTATAGAGACGAGATCAGAGGCATGGGTGCTGTATGTGGCCCTCCTCGCTCACCCCAAAGCACCCTGTCTGGTCTGCCAGAAGCTTCACAGACATCTTCAGATGTAGCTCAGTTAAGACTGGCCATAGTCTACAGCTAAAGCAGCCCAACGTTTAAGGGGACAGGGGCAGCTGGGTGCTCTGGCTGCCCCCCAACTCAGCCCAACTGGGACACAAAGCTCATGGTGAGTACAGCAGCTTCCCAGGTGACACTCAGGGACTGAAGCTCCTTGTTGACATGGGCTTTGGCCAAGAAGCTTGCAGAGGGACATCTCGTATGGAGTACACGTTCTCCCCAAGAGTCCTCCAAAGGCCTGTGGCATAAGAGTAAGAACAAGTTTGTTAGGAATGAAGAGGACGGCGACAATGAGCTGATCAGCTCGTTAGAGCATGGTGGCAGTGGTGGTGAGTGTTAATCAGCCCAGGTGGGTTGAAACACAGCTGAAGTCACCTGCAAATGGAAAAGTGGTGTGATGGAGGCAGAGGCCAGGTCAGGAAGATCAGTGCAGCACACAGCAAGACATGGAGAGAAGGTTTGGGGTGAGCAGTGGATGGCAACAGCTCATGGACAGCCGGTGGCTTGGCTGTTATGGGATGTGTGGCTGGGAGGAGACACTGGACAAAGCTGTACCTATGAACTTGCAAATCCCCGCGGACCCATCAGTCATGATTATAGAGTCCCGAAAGCCAGTGCTGGGGTAGTAACCCTTCACCTTTACCCTGCTCCTGAAACCCACATCCCGGGGCCGTGGGATTGTCCTCCCAGCATCTTCACGGATGGGAGGGAGGAGTCTCCCTGGGTAATCTACAGAAGCAGTGCAAGAGAAAGAGAAAAACACAGTTGGAGACTTCAGAGAGGGTTCAGCCCAGGTGCTGGCTCCTGCAGCGATGACTTTTTAAGGCTCGGATTTGAAGAGCCTTTTACAGCCTTCTGTCAGTGCCAGCTGATGTACACATGTGGAGCTGAAAGGCAACCATGCTGCTACATAGAGTAAGAAGAGGAGACGCATGCTTTTCCCAGAGTGCTTTGTGGTATGAGGATAACCTTGCTCCCTTTCATGAGTACTCTGCACATGAGGGATGGGAACCCTTTCCAAACTGGTCTGGGAGCAGGGTGGCCTTAGCAAAGCACCTACATGTCAGTGGTGAGGACATGGCCTTCCAGATCTCTGGTTCATAGGCTCCCTTAGCTGTGAACACAGTCCTCACCCCAACAGGACTTGCAGGGCATGGGTCTGAAGACAGTCATGGGGGTGGAAGGAAAGGACAGGTCCCATCACCACAGTACTCACCATGCCCCATCAGCATTGTGGAGTAGTCTCTTGTCAGTGAGGAGCTCCCCATCACCCTGTGCTCCTGCTGCACGTGAGAGCTCAGCTGGTGGTAGCTGGTGTTTGTTGTCCTGGTCAGTGTGCCGCTGCCACTGCTGGGGAAGGAGAAGTCCACCCGGCCATTCAGCAAGTGCTCTGTGAAAGAGAGCACAATGTGAGGAATGTGGCTGTGGACAGGGCTGCTGCTGCAGTTTCCATGGGGAGGAAGCAGGAGGCATCATGGTGCACCCTGCCTCAGCTGCATCCTGGCTTCAGCCACTCTGGAAGGCTGTTCTGGAGCACTACATCTAGAACAAGCCACAACCACCCAACGTAATGAAGTGGAAACAAACAGGTAAGTGGATTTTGCCCTACACTCAGTACTTGAGACACCCACGGTGCCCAAGGTAACTCCAGACCTCGGCGTCACTGGGGCACTGCCTTGTGGTTCTCGCCATATTCTCTCACATCTCTCCTTAGACACAAGCACAGGTTTATAATTTCAGACTGAAAATGAAGGTGGAGGAAGGAATACAGCCCTTTATGGAGGTGGTTTGTCCAAATCTCACTCTGGATCCCATCTCAGCTGGATCTGGAAAGGAAACTCTGCTCCATTGTTCTGGTCCTTGATAAACCCCCATCCCTTCCCAGCAGGCCAGGAGAGATCAGCTACCCATAAGAGAGTGATTTCTCTTTAACAGTCCAGGAGATGTGCCCCAGAAGCTCAAGGCACTTAATTAACGTGAGGAGCTGCCCTTGGAGGTGGCATTTAGCAGGTATCATGTGAGTTTGCTCCTGCCTCGAAGGTCCAGCCTTTTGTAGAAGCAACTTGCTAGCAGGCTCCCAAGTCCATGCCGAGATGGGGGTTACCTTGACACTCTTGTGAGCAGACACACCGGGACAAGGTTTTTGAAGCAGACTACAGCACGTGAACAGTGCATCACACCAACACGAGGATGGGCACACAAGGGGAGGAAGGGGACACGTACTGGGGCAGCACCCAGCCATCAGTCCCTCGGCTCAGAGCAGGACGAGACAGGACACTCAGTGCCATAATGAAGTCGTCCTTCACCTGCTTGGGGCCGGGGCGTCCCACTCCTCTTCAGGCTTCCAGTAGCCATATCACCGTCCTCCTCGTGGAGGAGACCCTCGGTGTCCGAGGAGAAGCGGCTGCTGCCAGAGAGGCGGGGAATGGTTTCAGGTGGGAGCCTCCAGGTGATGCGGCGAAGATCCAAGTCTTCTCCCAGCAACTGCACATATTTCCACCTGGAGCCTTTTGGGACAACGCAAGCACTGGTGTTGGCATGATCTGCAGGGGACAGAGTGGGCTACCCACCACCTTCGTGCTGCTTGCTGGGGAGGGGAAGGGGCAGGTGCCAGTGGGAACGACACCCGTTCACAGCCTGTCTTGCCAAGTGTTGGCTGATGAGTTCAGGTGCTGCAACCACCATGTGACTGGTAGATGGAGGATGATGGGAATGTGACGTGCATGAGGTTCCTCAACCCCAGGGCTGTTTTCCAGCCCTGTGTCCATCACGACAAAAGGCGAGAGTCAAAGTCCCACCACGTGCCTGTCCCTCTCATGAAGAATCTGTGACAATTGTCCTCTCCTCAGGAAAGGTTTCCTCACTCCTTGATGTGCACTCAGGATGGTCAGACTCTTGGTGTTCCCATTACTTTGCTCTCTGAAAGGACCAAGGACTCACTTCTGGATCCCAGGACCTGGTGAACCCACCCCAGGAAAGACCCTCCAGATCCTACTGACAAGCCTCATGATTTCACTTATGGCCCATATTCCCCTTATTGTCCCCAGTACAAGACAAGGGAGCCAGCCTCATTCAGACAGCGAAGTGATGGAGGAAGAGAGACCAGTGCCTTCCCAGCACTTGATGAGTTCCCTCCTGTTGGCTTGGCCAAGACCCTGAGTGTCCAAGGGACTCAGAGGTCTGTGCCTTGCCAGTGCTTGTTTGCTGACAATAACTCTCGTGGTCCAGCCAAATGGCAACAGGAAGGGAAGATGAGGAGGGAGAGCCATGAAAAGCTCCTCTCTCACCCCACGCTGAGATTTCTCTTTGCCTCATGACTAAGTCAAGGAACCACTGGTCTTATTTACACTGTGACTAGTCAAGTGTTCTCATGGATGCAGCTACTGTGCTTTGGAAAGGCTGATCTCCACCATGTCCGTGACTTGGATCTCCCCATCTCCATGAGGAGGAAAGGAGCAGTGAAGCTCATTGCTGAAAGCTGTTGTTAAGGAAAATTAATGTTAAAAATAACCTTTGCAAAACTCAGAGCAACATACCTGAATCATCAGAGACACTGGGATGCTTGCTGCCAACTGGAGAGCGAAGCACATCTGTGCTATACATCAGGTAGCTGTCGTAGTCCTCACCTCCCTCTGCATCGATGATGGGGACATCAGGGATGATGGGGACTGGAGGAGAGGTGGAAAGTGCTATTAGACAAGCAGTTCAAAAACACACAGGCCTCCCACGCTCAGGCTGGTCTTCAGCATTCACCAGGATGGGTGGTGCAGCAGAGCAAACAGGATGTGGAGCAGCTGGGGTGATGGGGAGCACTCCCCAGCACTGCTCCTGCCTGCCCTGCTCCCCAGCTAGGCAGGGCAGTAACTCACTGGACATTGGGCGCTTGGGCTGCGTAGCAAGGTTGATGGTGGCTTCTCTCTCAGGTCCCCAGCCAGCACTGTTTCTGGCCTTCACCATGTAGCGATAGGGCTGGGACTCCCGCAGGTTTTCTATCAGCACCATGCGCTTCTTCGGGTCTTCAACCTGCACCTTCTTCATTGGGCCAATGGGTACTGCAAATACGGGTATGCTTATCACCCACGAGGTCACGAGACACAGAAGACACCACAGCACCCCACCCTTAGCCAACAGGCTCGCTGAGGTTTGGTGTCAGGATACAACCTGGCTCTGGGATAAGGTGGAACAGCTATGTGGTTTGGTCACAACATCATGTTGGGGGAATTCCCCAACTGAATGCTGAAGTCAAGCTACAGCAGAGGTCTCCTGTTGCTGGTGTGCCACCAAATAGCATCCTCCTGGCACCCTAGCCCTAGGCCCAGACCTATGAACTAAGTTTTTAAGATGAAAACCAACACAAAACACTATGGAAGCAGATGGCAAACTGAGAGCACTCCAGGCTTTGCAGGATTAAATCCTGAGCAGTGATTTTCCTGTACTCCTTCCATCAAGTAGTGACCCCTCCAGATCCCGGTTTTCATAAGAAACATGCTTGGAGATGTTCTGGTTCTGGTGCTGCTTGGGACCAGCCCAGCCTGTGGAATGTATACTCCAGTCCCTCTGCCTGGCTGGACTGCCCTGGTCAGAAAACGAGCTCTTACCGTTGTCCTCATTGACAGGTCCATAACTGACTTCATAAGCTGTGATCTCCCCATTGGTTTCTGCAGGCTCAGCCCAGCTCAGCTGCGTCACGGTGGAAGACACGACATTGAAAGCCAAGCGGCCAGGCTCACTGGGGACTGAAAAGGCACGAGCAAAGGGTCCAGGTTACCGCAAGTCAGAGGCCAGCACGCACAGACACCCAGAGGTCCCTGGATCACAGCCAGATCACAGTGGGGGCCGCTCAGTGCTTGTCCCCAAGACCATCAGAAGCTCAGGGATGGAGTCCTGACCCCACGCTGGGTGCACAGGTACCAACCGGCTTCCACAGGGTGGGAAGCAGTCACTCACCATCCTCAAGCGTGCGGCAGTGGATGATGTCGGAGTAAGCCCCTTCACCCATGGCGTTGTAGGCACAGACTCGCATCTCGTAGTCGCAGAAGGGGTAGAGGTTACTCAGCTCTGCTGATGGTGCTTTGACATCGATGAGATGGGCTTCTGACTCGGGGTCCCCTTGGATCCAGTATTTCACCTGGCAAAGCAAGAGCAAGCCATGATTCCTTCAGATTCTCACCATAATGGGTGAGAAATTCCCCATCTCTTATTAGAGCTGTTCAGGGAAAGCCAGGGTGTTGTGTCATTCCTCTGAAATGGGAGGCCAGGGCACTTCATGATAAGTGATGGAAAGGGAGGTGAACCTACCAGGAATCTTTCCTGCAAATTCCACATCCACCCAGCAACGGTCCCACCCAGCAAAGGATGGAGGGGGCCAGAAGGGGTGAGCTTGCTCCCTCCTTTGGGTGCCTTCTCCCCATCCCTTCAGCACAAATGACCGTGTGCATGAAACAGCTGCAGGATGGGACCCACGCCCTTCCTTGGGATCCACTCACCCCTTACCTTGTACCCCAGAGGTTTTCCTGGTGGAGGAAACCAGGTGAAGCGGATTTCCCTGGAGCTTAGAGCATGGGCACTGGGATTGAGCGGTGCAGTCAGGCGGCCTTTGGGGGACTGGGAGACCTGGCTCATGCCAGTCATCGAGGGGACACCATCCACCACCTCTGCAGACACAAGGAAGAAAAGTCACATCAGTGCTAGTCCCCCGTGTGGAAGGAAAAGAAAGAAGCGTGCCTCTCTCCAGCGCTGCCCCGCCATCCTGAGTGAGCCTCTCAAAGCATTTCTGAGGGGTAGATTCCCATTGTAGGAAAGGGAAACTGAGGCACTTGGTGATGACATCCCCCAAAGCCACACAGCAAGCTGGCATGAAAGTCGGGCTCAGACGCCCCATGTTCTGCACCTCCTGCTGTTTCTCACAGGCTGCCCAGGGGGGAAGAAATGAAGAGACCACCTTCTTGCCTCTGAAAATCTTTAGCTCTGTCTGCATGTATTTAATAATGCTTCAAGATCTTGATCAGTTGCCCTGTGCAGCCATGAGAGAAAACCGCGATGGGCAGAGCCTTCTCGAGTTGCCCCTTTGCTTCTCCTGGAAATGCACCAAGTCCAGCCGAGAGCTCCCTGGAGCCTCTCCAGCCCAGCGCCTGCCCCTGAGCCGGTTCTGCTTGGTCCAGTGCCAGGAGACTTTCTCGTACCCCCAGTATTCACGGCCAGTACTGTGATAAATACATTGCTGACCCACTTGATGACAACTCTTACATTTTGCTTGTCCAGCCACAGGAACCACCAAACACAGGTCATGGCAAGTCCTGCCTCTCCCCTATTTTTATAGCTTTTAATTCAAATCCCCAAGGAAAAGGAACGAAGAATCCACTCTATTTCCTCTTGCGAGGTAGATTATCCATCTTCTTCCCACCCACTGTCTATACCCGCTAATGCCTCTAGAGGGAGGCCCAGATCTACCAGTCGGAGCTGGAGAAACCTCGTTATTGCCGCTTTCTGGGTGAGGAGCAGGGCTGGAGCTCTGTACACCACCTCGGGGTGGGCTGGTCCGGTGTGGGGGTCCCACACCCCCTGCTGCCATTCCCACCACCCGGCTGCCAGCCCCTACCTGGGTCAGCGATGGTCACCGTGGTCTGGGGGTATCGGCCAATCTTGGCACCGTACTTGGGATGGAGGAGTTCGATGGTGAACTGCTTGAGCTGGCAGTTGTTCAGGAGGGTATCTATTTCAGTCAGCTCCAGCAAGGGGACCTGCACCTCCTTTTGGGTCTCTCCAGGCTGGAAGACCAGGTCACCCTCTGTGAAGACATAGTCCTGGAGGAGAAGGAAGGGGTGCATGATTATAGCCCACAGCATCCATGAGAAAGCTCCTAGAGAGCTTCCCCTCACCTCCCAGTGAATCCCCACTTGCCCCCCAGCACTCACAGCTCAGACGGCAGCCGGTGCCCTCCGCCTCAGGCACAGGCAGCCTCTCAGGTCCCTGAGGCACAGGGAGCAAGGGATGGAGGGGAATGTCTGCCCTTGTGCTAACCTGAAGCCCGGGGTCTCCCCTCTCCAGCCGCATTCCCTGTGAGCCTGATCAACTGCTCTTCTACAGCCCCAGGGCTGGGTCCTTCCCAGCCCTCTGTGCCAACTCGTTCCTGCCTGCCAAGGCCAGGAGCATCACCCTTACCCTGCCATTCATGGCAGTGAGATCCCGGGTCCTGTAGGTGACTTGGGATTTCCCATTGTCTATGATGTCCCGGATGACAGGGATCTTGGCCATCTTATCAAAGCGGCTGTGGGAATAGGCTGGCTGCAAGAAGGTGATGAGGCTGCTGGCTGGAAGGGGCAGGAGAGAATGAATGTGTAGAGCAAATACATGAAGAATCACATTACAAACATGCAAGTGTCCTCCTTGAACAGAGTTCCTAATACCTGTGGGTGTGAACTGTGTATGATATATTACTGCTTGCGCTGGAGACTTTACCACTCCTGACTCGTGCTCCCTGCTCAAAACAACCAGAAGGGAAGCAGAGGCAAACGGCTGAGGACATTCACCTGCCCCAAGCACAGCATAACAGCAAGGAGGTTTCACTTTACTCCAACAACCTATGAACTGGAGCAGCAGAGGCATATGGTCAACCCTGGATCTGCCATGGAATTAGTAGCATCTAAACTGGTCAAATGTTTGGGTCTCTGTCACCAAGGATGATGACCCTCCTTTGGATGCTTTAGAAGATGCTCTAGTCTAGACCTTGGTTGACTTCAGATAGGAGTCACCAATCAAGTCTCTGGTCTGTGATCTGGGGGAGCTCAGATATGCAGGCTGCATCTTCCTTAGAAACCACATGAGTCCATCTGGACATGGGACACTCAAACACAACCACCCTTTAACTTGTGCAATGGTCGCAGCCCTTCACCTTGTTCTTTGATGATGGTGATGTTGACGAGCCTGCGTCCAATCTCTGCGATGCCAGTGGGGACGTCAATGGCCTCCACCTGCAGCTGCTTCTCATCATCATCATCCTCCCTGATGAAGAGTGGGACACGGACATCCACCAGCTCCACAGCCTCCTGGAACTCCACCATCCCATGAGCATCTGGGGGAAGGGGCACTGGTGAGAGGTGGGAAACACCCTCCTACCCAGCCAGGAGGCAGTGCTGAGCTCTACTCCCTACCTTGGTCTGAGGTCACAGTGTAATAACCCGGTAAAACCTTCAGGTCATTGAAAGCCTCATGGGAAACGTGCTTCTCCACCACTTTGATGATCTCTGGCTTGGCTGAGCGAGGGGCAGTGAGCACTGTGTCCACAATGGTGTGGTCCTGCCTGTGACCGGTGGGAAGAGAAAGCTGGGTAAGGGCTGAGGCCAGCGTTGCTCATCTCACGTAGCAGCTGGAGGGGCTAGTGAGTGTGTGGGGCATTCGTCACCCCACACGTGTGTGCACAAAGAGGGAGAAGCAGCACAAGAGAGGGCTGCGAGTTCCTCTTACCTTTTCCCAGAATTGGGCTGTAACCTGGGGGGGGAAAAAACCCAAATCAGAGTGACTAAGGCACTGGGGTAGACAAACTTCTGCGTGAATCACAGCCCTGTGCAGGTCTGAGCTGGTGCCAACCCATCCTGCAGAGCCCATGGCCCCATCACATGTTCCCTCCTGCCTGGCTGCTCCCTCCAGCCCTGGGTTTCCCAATATAATGAGGAACATGCCCACGGGGGAGATCACATCTGGTCAGAGCTGTGGGGAGAGGATAACGCTCCCTGTTCAGCACCGGCATCCCCAGACTCCTCCATCCTGCACCATGCACAGGGCTGAAACTTTTGAAGTCTGTGGGAATTTTCCCAGTGAGCACCGTGTGACCAGGATCTGTCCCTGTCTGTAGGACTCTCAGGTCCAAAGCCAGATGCAGCTGAGATGACCTGCAAAGCTGGGTGGGCTCCGCTCTGCAGCCCCAAGCGGGTGAAGTGCTGCACCCGGCTTGTGCCAGGGATGGCTCACAGACCATGCTCCCTCCTGGCATCCCAGATTTCACACCGCAGCCCTCCAGTTCACTCCCTCATCAGCAGGGCCCTGGGGCAACCCTGCCCCTCAAGAGGTCTCTCCCCAGGTGACTCACCTGAACTTGGTCTGCTGGAGCTTGTGGCAGCCGGGGATGTGCTTGAAGACATCGTTCAGCTGCAAGGAGCAAGAGGGACTTTCACAACACATCCTTTGCTGAGCAGGGATGTGTTCAGTGAGCAGACGCTGCTGCCAGCAAACACGAGAGCCCTCTGGTCATCCCCTGGTCCTCCCCCCCTGCCCTGCCACACCAGGCAGAGACCACCACATGTTTTATCCCCAGGATATGGCAAGAGACTGCGAACTGAAGCCAAACAGGAGCTTCAAACCACGTGCCCCAAAGCAAATCTCAAATCTCATCAATGTGATGCTTTGATCATTCTCACAATTGTGATCTTAAAACTTGTGCTTTCTTTTAGAAAGAGGAAGAAGCAATTGCTTCTTCCTTTCAAGAGTTCTCTGGGTTCTTGGGAAGGGGTGCTCCCCCTTCCCAGCATTGCAGACCCCCCCTCAGTGTGGCTGTCCCCCAGTCCCACCCCAAGTCCCCCTCGTGCCCAGGCTCGTACATTCTCCTCCACTTCCTTGCGCAGCTGCTCAAACTCCCGTGTGTCCGGCTTCACCAGGTTCTGTGTAAAAAGCCGGGTCAGCCTCAGAGACAGCCCGTACGGAACTGGAAAGAGAAATTCCAAAGTCAAACTCCTTCCTTCTGGGCCAGAGAAATAACTCAGCCAAGATCTGGGGGTATGGGGACACGTGTGATGCTCGGTGTCCAGATTCTGTATTGCTAGCACCCAAACCCCACAGCACCAGCAGAGAAAACCCTATGAGAACTGGAGGGCTAACTGGGAAGCTCTCTGCCAGATCAAGCAAAGGAAACAGTGCCTAGTGGTGGCTCTGGACTGATGAGGAAGCAAAATTAAGGCTGGGTCACTGAGCTAATGAGATTGAGACACATGCAGGGTCCATCCAGCACACAGCCAGGCTATCAGGGGGTGTCCAAGCCTACCACCTTTCCTGCTGCAGGGCTGGACACAGGAATATGCTGCTCAGCTTCCCCCAACATGGAAGCAGGTAAAGGAACACCCCCTCTTGTGACTGGGCTTGGAGGTAATGCCATGGCTGTTGGAGCTGGGGGTCACCAGCAAGGGTTCGTGCCCTTTACAGCACCTGCAGCATCTCCTCTACGCCCTGTTCCTCAGATGTGGCACTCACTGAGATCTTTGAGGTTGGCAGCAGTGAGGGAGGTGAAGCCCTGCTTGTGAACGTTGTTGTTGATCTTCCAGCGGACTGTGTCCCGACCCTTAAGGGACCCACTGCGGACCATGGGGGTGTCCAGGTGATCAGAGGACATGAGGCTGTGGCGAATCATGTAGTGGTCTTCCTTGAAGCCAACAGTGCGACCTGCAGAGCCAGGGGCAGGGTCAGAGTCTGGGCAGACTTGGACGCCAGCCATCAACTTCTGAACACTGGGGTCTTTCTTCTGGGGAATCTTTAGGGTTTCCACCACGCCAAGCGTGTTGGGATGTCAGGAGTGGGATGGAGAGGGCAAGGGGTGTTCATGAGTGGAGAGAGCACATCACACCAGCTAGGCGTTACAAGGGACATTGGTCAGAGGAGAGCCAGCAGCAGGATTCCCAGTAGGGCTCGCCAGGGTGTGGGGCAGGGAGGAGCAGTGGAGCAGTAGCTCAAGGGCACCTTGGCTCAGGTGCTCTGCTAGGAGCTTTTCTCCTGATCCACCTCCGCAGCTCAGAAAGGAGGAGGAGGGACACTCATCCCAGCACGCTCCCCCAGCGGGGAAGGCAGTGAATCCCACACATCCCTCTTCCCCCCAGTTCAAAGGGCTGGTACCTCGTGCGCAGCAGGGAAGCAGGGCCAGGCAAGCCTAGAAAACAAATGGCCAAAGGCACAATCACTTTGCAACCGAGGGTTAAAACCCCCACGCCTCCAGCCAGGAGGATTCATATCAGCAGGGATGGGTGGAGTGGATGGAGTTGGCTCTGGCCATGCTGGAGGCTGGGTGGATTTTGGAAATTTGTCATGTTTTTGACCTTTACCTGATGCTCTCCCCAGGCTGGGGCAGCTAGCCGAGGTACTCACCTTGCAGCAAGCGCAGAACTTCCAGCAGAGCAGCAGGAGCAGCCCCAGGAGCAGGATAAGGAAGATGAGCAGTGGGATGAGCCAGAGGAAGCTCCCTGGCGGGCACTCTACAAGCAACAGCAACATCAGCCCCCTGCATGGGGTGTGCAGGGAGGGGGGGAAGGCAGGGACAGAGAGGGCTGGACCACAGCTCTCTGAGGGATGCAGCAGCCCAGTTAAGCTTGGGAACTTCTCTGTTGGTGCTCACAACAAAAAAAAATGCTGTTCAGGGAGAACTATCCCATCTTTCTGCTCACATCCAGCCACCCCAAGGGGCTATTCAGCACCTCGCATCAACCCCTGCCCGTGCCAGCAGTGAGAAGGCACTGTTCTCTAAAGGTGCTGCTCTCCAAGGATGCTACGCTGCGCTCCTTGCAGTTCACGTGACAGCCAATGTCACCCACCCCTGTCACGCAGGAGGTGGGCAGGGAGGCACTGCCTGCAGCTGACCCTGCCCCGGGGCACAGCAAAGGCACAAAGTGGGGTTCAGAGGCACCGTGGAGCAGGTCACTGCTGATCCACACCCCAGGCTGGACATCCCCCTCCCACTGGGTCCCTGCTCACCTTTTTTCTTCTGCACACGGACGGTGGTGTTGGGGAGGACGGTGGGGTCTCCCTCCAGGGTGTAGTGGTACGTGCAATCATCCTCCTCGTCCTGGAATGAGCAGTACTTGCTGGCCTCTTCTGCAGAGAGAGGGGACATGATTGCAAAGACATCAGGACCAGGAAAAGCTTGCGGAGCAGCCCCACGTACACACACGCACACACGACAGGACCCACAGGAGACACACCACACGTGTCTGCACCCAGCTCTGCTTCTCCCAGTACCTTTCTTCAGCTCTTCCACCATCTGGATCTGGAGGTGGCATGTGCTGCAGTTCCCCTTCTTGCTGCTTGTTCCCCAGGCCTGGCAGCGAACGCAGTCCCGGATGCTCTCACATACAGCCTGGAAGCCCTGGGCAGAGAGACGAGGTGGGATGGTCAGGAGACAGCCCACGGGCAGCGAGGGAGGACATCGCCGCTGACAAACAGAGCTGGAGAGGCAAAGCTGTGTCCTCACCCCGGCACCAGGGCAAGATCAAAACACAGAATCACAGAGAACAAGCAGCTAATGAAGGATTTATAAAAGCCCGGGAGCCCAGCACAGCCTGCTCCAAAATCTCTTATACCAACAGCCTGCAAATGGGCAGTGAACAGATCTCCAAGGGTTTTAGGTGATCTTTCCGAAATACAACAAAGCCAGCTTTCTCCACTGCCACTGTGGGATTAGGTCGTGTTTGTCAATAGGGAAACCGAGGCACCAGACCATGAAATGTTTTTCTCCAAAAATCAGCAGAAGTCAGGAGCCAAACCTCAAACTTCTGCCCTTCACCAGGGTGCAGATAAACACAGATGGACGTTCAACAGTTGCTGCTGGTGAACTGGAGGGCAAAGAAAACCTGTGGCTGCAAAGCATCTCCCATACCAGACCCTTCCTGGCCACCAAAGGCAGGACAGGCAAGACTAACTGAATCCCTGCTCCAGATTTTGCTCCTGACGAAACGTGCCTTCATCTCTGCTTTGCTTTCTTTCCCCAGAGGTTCTATGTGGGAAAGAGAAGTGATAAGCCCAGAGGAACCCAGGCTGAGCCTCACCAGGGAGTAGCTGATTTCGCAGGTGGAGCTGGTGTACAGCGAAGCCTTGTCACAGATGCATCTGCCGCATTCGCACCTCCCATGGTTATTGCAAATGCCCTGGGAGACAAGAGGTGACAGTCGGCATCCGAGAGCAACCATAGACGTGCAGCGGCACGGGGAATCAGCAAGGTGCCAGCTCCCAGCAGCCCTGAGCCTCGGGCATCGGGGAAATTTGCTGCAGCCCTGCCTGGTCTGGTCATCCCTCGTGCAGGCAGGGCAGGACCTACCCCTTGGCTGTCGATGCAGGTGTCATTGCTTGTGGGACATTCGCAGCCCGGACCCTCCCAGCCGCTCTCGCACACGCACGCACCCTTGGAGCAACGACCACGATCTGGGACACAAGAGGAGGAGTTACCCAGGGTCCAGTGCTGTGCTGCTCCCCTGGCCCTGTTTGCGGCTCTCCCGCTTTCTTTGGGGTGCAAAGGGGCTGCAAACAGACTCCACAGCATCCTCCCTGCGCATGTGCAGGTGCAGGGTCCCCGCAGCCCATCGCTGGCCACTCAACCCCCTGTGCCAGTGCCACCAGCCCAGGGACACCCTGCCTGTGCCACAGGGACAGAGCAGGGCACAGCGCACCCGCAGTTGGGGGATGCCGGGGGGGTGGGGGGCAGGGCTGCTCTCACCGTTGCAGAGGAAGCCGGAGGTGCGTGGGCACTGCAGGACGTCGTACTCGCAGAATTCCCCACTGAAGCGCTGCGTCAGATCCTCGGAGTAGCACTGGCACTTCTCGCACAGACACTCGCCCCGGCCTGAGCACGGCTCCGCATCCCCGGGATGGATGCAGGCTTCGTTGTTGGGCGACAATGCTGGGGAGCAGTCACACTTGTCCCCTCGCCTGTTGGGGAGGAGATGGTGCTGAGAGAGGCAGGAGCAGAGTGCAGGACAGCAAGGTCCTGGGCAGGACCTGTGGGGCCCCGGACCCAGCAGGAACCCTGGGAGGGGTATGGAGCTGGACAAAGTCCTTACCAGCCTGGGTGGCAGATGCACTGTCCACAAACGAAGTCCCCATGGAAGCTACACTCGGACGAGTTAAATTCTTGTTGCTGTAAGAGAAGAAAGAGGAGGCATTGCCAAATGGGCTCCGCTGCCCCCAAGACTGTTTCAGGAATCAGAAAGGCAGTTCAAGGGGCAAAGTTTTGCCCACAAGCCTCAGCTCTGCCACAGGACAACATGCTCTGCTTGGTACAAGCAGTGATGGTCTCCTTGGCCAGGCTGAGCAATGGTGAGGGGTCAAGTGGGACCCACACATGCCGACCAATGCGTTCCCACCCTAGGCTGGCCTGGAGGAGGACACGTCTCTGCAATATGCACCCCCATGTACCTCTTCACAAGGGCACACGTCACAGATGACAGAGGCTCTGACTCTGAGGCTGTCACTCAGGGAGGTGGGTTGCACGTGGATAACTCCCTTACGGTCTTTCTCAGGGAGGCTGCAGACGTGCTGCCCGCCAACGTACTCAAGCGCCTTCACGCGCATGTTGAACTTGCCCTGGAAGGAAGGGACACGCCGCAGGGGTGAGCCAGCTCTGCTGGACCACAGCATGGCCAGACCAACCCCAGCTGAAGAAGGAAGGAGGAATGCAGCGGAGGGCTCAGCTGCTCACACACGCCTTCCCTCCGGGGTCATCCAAGGACTTACCGCTTCCCCACGGGTGATGTGGAAGGAGCCAGATTCTGTCTTTTTATACTGCAAGGAGGTGAACTCTGTCTTCATGGCTTTGGGGACAAAGTCAGCCCGGATGTCCATCTTGGAGCGGATGTGCTGGGTGGCAGAAGATAACCACAACATCAATTTTCAGCAGTACACCTGTGACCACCCCATGGCCTGCCTCAGAGGGGATGCATCATGCCTCCCACCTGCTCTCCTGGGCAGGAGGTGCCCACCCTCTGCCTTCCCTGGGAGTGAGAGCAAAGCCCCAGAGAGCACCATTACCTCAAAGGCTGCACGGAGCAGCTCCACGATGTTGGAAGAGTCCTCCTGGAGCACCCCGATCCCAGAGATGGGGAAATACTCTTGCAGCTTCTGCAGACACACAAGAGCCCCCTGAGCCAAGGCTTTGAGAAACCTCCTCCAGCATTGAAGTGGGCTCTGCTTTGCGCAGGGCTTGGACCAGAGACCTCCAAAGGTCCCTTCCAACCTAAATTACTCTCCCCACTGCTTTACAAGAAACATACACCAGTGCAGGGAGACCTCTAGGAGCCCAGATTCCTGCACCAAATAGTACACCCTGAGACCTCCCATGACCCACAGCAGGCCCCCAACATGCTGTGGCACCCTCCCAAAGTATCAAGGTGTTCGTTTAGCACTCAGGGACAAGAGATGGGAGAACACTTTCCCCTCACAGCAAAGCTGCAGGCAGAGGAACAACAGTCCTGTAGGAAAGGTAAGTCCACGTGGCACCACCACCATGGTCTCCTCACCTTATAGTAGCTGTAGGAGTGGTTGGTGACAGCAAAGATGGGGATGATGTTGTGTTGGCCCAACAGGCGCACCAGGGTGGGCACTGAAGGATAGTCCTGTTTGGTGTCATACACATAGGTGCCACTGGTGTCTAGGTGACACTTCTCATCATTTCTTGTCAGGATCCCCGCCAGGACGTTGGTACCATCAGCTTCATAGTGAAAGGCAGATTCAGTGGAGAACACGAGCAAGCGAGTGCTGTCCTTCCTCCAGCCGATCTTATCCTACAGTCGGGGAAGGGGAGAAGGAACCTTTATCTCTGTGCCCTCCAAACCACCACACAGCACTTGCAGCCGTTGGCAGGCCAGCACTGGCAGGAGCTGGAAAACCCAAGGGGCAAGGCACCACCTCCACTTGGCAGCAAGTGCAACCAGATACGTGGCCCTGGGAATCCAAGTCAGCAGGTCTCCCCTTCCCCCATCCATACCCCAATGCATAGGATGTCCCCCAGCAGCTCGGTGCCAGGCACATATATGCACAGGGGGCAAGCTCACGCTTTTCTGGAAATGTTTGGAGCTGTGCTCATCCCTCAGCCAAATGGTCAAGCCCAAGCGGGCTGTTTTCCAGGGAGCAGAGTTCCACCACCGCGGGCACGAAGGGGGACAGAGCAAAAAGCACAGGCAGGGTGCCCAGCAAGCAGCTTCTGTGCTGGAGATCAAACACCAGATACACACACAGATGGTCTAAGACCTAGGAAAAATTGGGAATGCAAACCAGCTCAGCACCAGGAGCATGCAGCTGGGAGAGCGAGCACCAACGGTAGCTGACATATAACCTGGGCTCCCTGGCTGTCTCGTCAGCTGCCCAGCATGCTGCTCTTTTGCTCATTAGCCAGTATCAAGAAAATCAACTCATTAAAACCAGACACACATGGCTCCTGCATTCCTGGCCACCATCACCTTGCAAACAGCCGTCTGCAGGATGGCATCAAAGCCACCCTCGGGGGCATCCAGGTTGCCAGAGATGCGCTCTTTCCTGAGCTCCTCGCTGAAGTAGTTGATGTTGCTGGTCAGGCGGATGACATTCTTGAAGGAGAAAGGGGAGTCAGCGTTGTTCCAGGGCTCACGCAGCCTAGGAGAGAAAAGGACCAAGGTTTTTGCAGGATGCAGGAGCAAAGGGATGTCTGGGTGCAAGGAGAGGAAGCATGAGAAGAGCCCCTGGGGGCTGGGGAGTCCCTCAAGGGAAGACATGAAGTTGAGTTGGCAAGCCATCAGCACCGAGAGGTAGAAGGTATGAGGGCAGAGATGGAGGAGAAGACAAGACACGCAGTCTGTTGTGGCAGAGCAGGGAAGGTCTGAAAGCAGAGGAGGACACTGCTGGCATTGGCAGGGTGCTACAGCAAGCCCTGATCACGGTGTGGGGAGGCCAGGGGGGACATCTGCAATGCAGGGAGAGAGGTGGATGGAGACTCTCGCACCACAGACAGTGAAGATCAGGAAAGCCACAGAGAAATAGAAGGCGCCTGCCCTCCCCTCTCTGCTCCCATCCTGGCGATCCACTGGCCTCACTCACTTCTCGGGTCTCATGTCTGTCTGAGGGGATGAGACTTTGTCCACAAACTTGCCGAATCCAATGGTGTAATTGGAGGTCAGTTCTCGCAGGAACTCCGCTGAGAGGAGACACAGGAATAAAGAGAAGTCTTGAGGTCACTGCTCCAGGGAAAGAGGTCCTGGACATCTTCTCTGCTGGTCAGGTCTCAGATAAAACTCCCAAATTGTCAGCTTTTAAGTTCTTTGTGGTTGGGGCTTGTCTTTTTGGGGGTAGAAAACTATACCACCTTTGCTAGCCCCTGTCCAAGATTAGGGCTTCTGCAATAACATGCACCACACCTATTGGCTCAACACGCCAAAGCCGCTGCACAGATCAACTCTGCAGAGCACCAGCCCCCACACTGGGCTGAAAGCAGAGAGCGCTCGAAATCATCCCTGCAGAGCCAGGAGGGACATCCACCCTCAAAGCTGCACAAAGCAGCGATAATAAGAAACTCTAATTAAAACAGAAGCCTCTCAGCCTTTTGCCAGTTCCATCCCTCACAGCCATGGGCAGGAGCGAGCTGCCTGCCTTCATCAGCACAGGAGCTGGCTCCACTCTGCTCCCAGCTCTGGTCTCACCTAGTTTTTGGCCCATGCTTTTAAGGTTGTCCAGATCATCAGACATAGAGTAGGAGAAGTCCATGAGGATGTAGAGATCCACAGGGGTCTCTGAGGGTTGGAAGACATCCATGTCAAAGCTCATCTCCTCCCCAGCTCGCAGCAGCATGAGCATGGCCTGGGGGGACACCTGGGTCCTCTGCAGGGACAAGTTGATACTGAAGTTCTGTGAAGGAAGAAAGAGTAACATGAAGGGGATGGACTCCATCTCCTGTATAGACACAATGAGGAGGAGGCAAGAGGCAGGGAGATATGTGGGAAGTGGAAAGGCAGGGATGATCACTCTCCTTTCCCTCATGCACAGCTGGGGACCAAGGCAGCCTCCCCTGTGTCCATGTGTGCCCAGCTGGGCATTTTGCAAAACTGGCATTTTGCTCACATCCATTTTGCCTGAAAATCCACCCCAGCCCTAAGCGAGCAGGGCTGGTTGCCAACAGGTTCATCAGCTAGTGAAGGGCAAGCATTGGTTTTGAGTAGACCCTACATAAACAGCAGCCTGGACTTTATATTTTTCCTGCTGAAGACTCTAGAGGAGGATGCAGGACACAAAGGTCACTGGGAATGGTGGGACCCCTCAGAAGAAGCTGAGCAAGGGCTGTCTCCCAACACCCACCTGCTGGGTCTGCATCTTGCCCCTGGTGTACACGATGCTGGCCTCCCCACAGCCGTACCGCAGCAAGTTCTCCCGCAAGTCGCAACGAGCCTCTTCAAAGCTCTGCCAAGGGGGCGAGAACAAAGTTACAACCACAGAAAGCAGCAAATCCTCCGTGCAAGGGGGAAAGGCACTTGTCAGGAAGCAGGTCCTCTGCTGAGACCATCAGTGAGCCTTTGGGAGCAGGAATGGGGCAGAGAGATGGGGACAAGTCTTACACAGAAGAGCCAATGTCCCACAGCAGCAGGGAAATGTGACCACCAGCGAGTTACTGGGTTGTCTGGGATAATACTCTCCCTCCATCCCTCGCACACACTGTTTCAGATCTGACACACTGGTATTTTCCAATAAACCCCTGTATTCCTGCAAGTTTGTCCTGGACTCCCCAAAGGAAACCTGTGTTTTGGTGCTTCCCATCCAGACCAGCTCTTTGCAGAGAGGAGCTGGAGCCAGAAGCTGTTCCTGCTCTCAGGTTTTTGCTGGGGGCAGTGGGATCCTCTGTCTGCAGGGTGGGGAGCAGAGTCTTGGGCTTCCCTGCAAGGTCTCACCTTGTCGGTGCAGAAGGAGCAGTCCTTGTCCACTCGGATGCACTCGGTGCAGCTCTTCGCCCGGGACAACACGCAGCGGTTATCTACCGGGAAAGAGCAAGGCATCAGGAATGGAGAAAACCGGGCGAGCTGCGGGAGGGTATGAGAAAGTCTGATCCTGTTCCCAAGGAGCTGGTGGAGGTTTTGCCTGGGTGGTTAACAGAAGCCGGCTACAAAACAGCAGTGGGATAGCAAGAGAGGGGCCCCAGCTGCTGGGCACAGGACAGATCTTGGAGGGACTTATCTGCATGAGGACCAGGGTTTCCAGAGCCAAGAGTGACGTGCACAGTCCCAACAGGGCAGCACCAAGGGGAGACCGCAGACAGACACACCAGGGCTGCACTCACTTTTGCTCCTTTGACAGTGGCCGGTGGCACAGAGCAGGGACAGGAGGAGCAGCCAGGCACACACCCGTGGCAGGACATCCATCCTCTTCCTCCTGAAACACATGGATTGATAACATGCGGAGAGCCCAGAGGCTGGGACAAAAAGGTCCTGGAGATGATCGGGCAGCTCTGGCAGAGCCCCTGCCCAGCTCTGCCAGGGTGGCAGAGCCCTGCCTGCCCAGAGGAACCTGCCACCTGGATATAATCTCTGATCTCAGTAGGGCAGGGCGGAAAAGCAAATCCAAGAGTGGCTCATCCTCTGCTCAGGCATGTGAGAAAGGCTCAAAGTCCCCAGCAATGCTGGGGCAGGGCAGCTGTCATGGCACAGCACCCCTGCACTCCAGAGTCGGGGTACCTGGCTTGACAAGTCCCCCAGGACAGCAGGATCAGTGCAGGCAGCCAGAGCCCAGCGCCATCCACGTGTGTGAGCACCGACCAGGTCAAGACCTTGCTTTTCCTGGCAGGTTAAGGTGAAAAAGAGAGGAGGAAAACAAAGCGACTGTCTACATCTCTCCCCAAACGCAAAACAGACCCCTCCCTTCGGCTATTTCCTATCACACTAAGAGTTTCCAGGATGGTCGAATCAACAATAAATAGAGGGTGAGGCTTTGGGAAATGCCAGACTTGGAGCTGCTGAATGAATCCATGGTCTTGAGAGCCCAGCAGCTCCCCTCTGTCCTGTCCAGGGCAGCAGGACCCCTTGCATGGGTGCAGAGGCCAAATCCTAAAGAGAGCAAACCATTCACCCTGCACCCACGCATGATTTATTATCTGGCCATCAGAAAACTCTCAGTGCCATCCAGAAGTTGGCATCTGGACATGGTAAACAGAAGAGATAAAGCTGGAACTTGAGCTCTGTGGCTGCTGTGCTGGAGGGTGGCTCCGACCCCAGTATCTCAGCAGGGCAAATGAGAGCAGTCAAGGCAAAAAATCTGGTGTAAAAACATGTTTAAAGCATCTCCTTTCTGGAAGATGCAAGTGTGAAACATAAGATGCAAACGTGAAACATAAAATGCAAACAGATCATCTTATAGCTTCTTGCTGCATAAGCCCTGACTCTAAAATGAATGAAGAGAACATGAAAACCACTTGAAAACATGGAAGGAAAATGGGAATAGTTGTTGTGTGCAGTGAAGATGTCTGAGTTCCCAGGGGAACATCCAACACACAGACCAGTCACTTGGTGATTTGGTTACTAACAGCTGACCTGGGCCCCAGGCAAACCCCTGGAAAGACCTGCTCTAGTATCAACAGCGTTGGATCACACTGTATCTACAGAAGACAACGGAAATGCATTGAACGCATGAAGCTGAGCACTCGCAGAAATCATTGCAGCACAGGGCTCAAACCACCATAGCATCAGCCCCAGGAGACGTCTCCCTCGGGGTTTGCACTTTGTTCTCCACGACAGTCACCTGACACACAGGTAACACATGACAAGACGTTGCTATCGCATTTATCTTGTCAGCTGCACTCCGCGGGATTTATCGCGCGGTAATTCATCCCTCTGAAATGTGAGAAATACGGAAACCCCGGGGAGCTTTGCTGTTCGTCAGGACCTGGTAGACAATATGCTGTTTCGCTTATGGGTAAAAGGTACCAGCTGACCAAGGAAACCCCTCAGCTTCCCTCCCGCAGCCCCTCAGCACAGCTCCCTGCAACACCGACCGTCCCCATCTCGGGCTTTTCGACAGTTTGGCTGGGGGCCCCCTGGCCAAGCCCCAGTGCTGGCTCTGAGGCCGGCAGTTGTCCTCATCCCTGGACGTGCCTGTGACCTCCTTCAGCAAAAGTCGTCACGCCACCACTCGCTGGGAAACGCCGTGTCCCTCGCCACCGAGACGAGCAAGTTTTGAATTCAGGAAAGTCCCTTTTTCCCTTGCTCCACCCCAGCAAGCCATGCCAGCCACAGCAACCAGAGCTACAGAGACCTGGGGAGATGCCAATTAGAGGTGAGATGAAAGGGTAGGGAAGTCCTTTGAGCCTGCCAAGGGAAAACACAGCAAAAACATCCCCCCAGCATTCAGCAAATCCCATCTCCCATCACGGCAAAGGCCATGAGGAAAGGATTTACTCCAGGGAACCGGATTGCTCAGCTCACACACCCATCTTCCAAGGCAGCCTCAAAGCACAGACCTAAATCATCTTCCTTTAATCACAAGTCAAGAAAGAGTCACCAAGGGACAGACAGACGCACCCTGGGCTTTGTACACATAGACTGCTATCGAACCTTTTCAAGTCCTGCAATAAAAGGCCATAAAACTCAGCTTGATATTAACGTTCTGTTGCCCTGTGAGCCGCAACCTCCAAGGATTCAGCTGGGCAGTTGCCAGTGGGCAGGGCGTTGGTGGCACAGAGCATCGCTGCTGCCAGCCGCAGGAATGCAGCCCGTAATATTTGTGCAAAAATACGCGAGTGGCCATATCTTGATGTCAAAAGCGCCCTCTGGAAGGGAAAACAACATTTCACTTTGGAAAAGCTGCAGGGGTTTGGTTGGATTTTCATGATGACAGCAACTAAAAAAAGCTGTTTGGTTGTGCAAAACCAGGGAACAAAGCGGAGCAGCTCCTGGTTGCACACAAACCCACCCCGTCCCAGACCACCGCTCCAGCATTTCCTCCTGGTCTCCTCCCTCTCCCCCAGCCTCTGCCTGCACCTTGGCACAGCTGATAAACCTGCTCCAGACAGACCCTGGGACCTCCCAAGCTTGGAAAAGCCTGGGCTGGGCCCCCCAAAACAGGGGATGCTCCAAAGAAACCACTGGAGCAACAAGACAGGGGGTGGGGTTGGAGCAGCAGAACTTTGTCACCACGTCCCCTCCCTGCCTCAACCCCAACACCTCTGCGCTCGGAAGGACGAGGCTGAAGCCAGACATCGCCCTGGGGCAGATGAGGGAGAGGAACCAAGGAGCAGAAACGATGAGCAACAAGCCCATGGTGGGAGCCTGGTCGTCCCAGCTGCCACACAGGGGACACCCAGCAGGCTGGGGACACAGAATTGGGAAAGCAAGAGAGATGTTCAAGCCACCCAGTGCAGCCTTTCCTCCCTCTGCAGTGGGTATCACCCTTTTGGTGGCTGCAGACCCCTCATCCTGCCGAGGGGTACACTGGGGCCACGCACAATGGAGCAGGGCGCTGATACCCTGGCAGATGGGAGGCAGCTGGAGGGAGCATCAGCCTGCCCACGTGTGCTGGGCACCACCCCGCTTGCAGCATGCTGGGGCAGGCAGATGGTGCTGATCACCGCGACCAGCCTCAGCATGGGGCTGGGGGTCCCGAGGGAGAGCTGACAGTGATGGAGGCAAAGCAGAACAGCAGCCGGGTGCCTCCCCAGGGACCCTCCCGGGGCAGTGCAGTGGCAGCCACGGCAGCTTGTGCAGGCTCAGTTCTCCTGCCAGGGCAGGGCTGTGGGTGCACGGATTGGGACCACGACTCACGCTCCCTCCCTCTCCAGGCTACTCCCTCCCCGGCACGTGCGGCAACACAGAGCTCCGAGGACCGTGCTCCAAAAGTTGGAAAATATCAAGACAGACCTCCAGAAAACTATCAAAAGCTTGACCTGCAAATCAAAGCATCACTTAAACATAAAATCACGTTTATGTTTGACTTTGTCTTCCCCATCCCTTTCCCCTCGTTCCCCAGGTGTGCCTCTGCAGCCAAGAGCTTCCACGTGAGCGTGACCATTTGTTGTCTCCAGCGAGAAGGGGGGTCACGGCTCCCAGGCTGAGTTCCAGACCCCAGACACGGCCCCCAGCATCCCCCAGCAAAGGATAAAAGAAGCGGGACCCAGCCCAGGGACCCACACGGAGCTGCGGGGGCCAGGGAGTGGCTGACACCACCCTGTGCTGGGAAAGGGCTGGTAGCTCCGGTGCCATCTCCTCCTTCTGCCCCGTGGGCTCGGGCAGGGGGGGACCCTGAGGGGCAGAACCGGCCGGAAGGTCAGGACCCTGCCTGAATGCCAGCACGGCCTGGGGACCCTCCTGCCCCCCCCGCCACACGCTGCTCCCAACACATTCGCTGCTCTTTTGGCCCCACGTTTCCTCTCCCTCCCCACCATGGGCACTCCTCATCCCCCTTTTCCCCCACCTAACCGGTGCCTGTCAGCTCCCTCGCACCAATCCTTCCATCCATCTATTCCCCTGTTCCCCCTGTATTTCAGATCTGCCAAATCATGGGTTCAGCAAGTCAGAGCCACCCACAGCCCGGCTGATCATCGGCTCTTTCACACATAAGAGCTTTCCCTGGGTGCCAGCTCCAAGGCACAACCGCCTTTTTCCCTGGAAGCAGGATGGATGGTGAGGGCAACCTTTGAAACCTGCAACAAATGGTCCCCGAAGGGCTCTGCTCTGCCTCCACCAGGCTGCGGTACCCCCACCTCCACTTCACGCCCCCCCCAAATACCTTCAGAGACAAAACCTGCCCCGTGCAGCCCTGCAAAGCTCTGCTTGGTCACCAGCGTTGCCCTTCCCAGGCAGCCGAGAGGCACGAGACAGCGTCCGACAGCCAAAACCAGAAGAAAAAGGGGAACAAGCAGGCAGGGAGCTGAGCCCCCTCGCTCTGTGCCCTGCCTACCTGCCCGTGCAAGGAGCCCCGTGCCTTATTCCCCCTCACGCAGTTAATCAACACAGCAAAATTAAAGCAAGCTGGATGCTAAAGAGCACAGACAAATTAATTCCACAAACCTCATTAGTGCTGGGTCTGACTCAGTGTCCAAATCCTCAGCTGCAGCCCGAATAACAGGCACCCACACACCAAGCCAAGAAATTCTTCCAAAGGCAGAGGGGGAACACGCTGCTTCGCTGCTGCAACTCGATTTCCAGCCTTAGCCTTTTTGCTCTTTTTTTTTTTCTTTTTNGTTTTTTTTTTTTTTTTTTTTTTTTTTTTTTTTTTTTTTTTTTGTTTTGTTTTGTTTTGTTTTGTTCTTTCCTCCCTCCTCTCTACTTTATGTCCCTTTTCTCTTTCCGGTTAAACGTCAACTTCCAGTCCGGTGGAGAGGGCAGGCAGCCCGCGCTCCCACATACCTCCCTGCTGATTTCTGTACCCTCCAGTCAAATATCGACTTTGTTCTCGCTCCCCTCGCTGTCCCGGAGCTGCCGCCTCTCCCTCCTGGGGGGCTGGTGGGGAGGAAAGGTGGGAGCCACAATAAATGAGATCGGATCCCAGGTGAGGATGGGCTTTATCCCAGTTGGGGAGGGAGGAGGGGGTGCCCGTGACTCAGGGGTTGGCATTCCTCCCTCGCACACCTGGACGGGCAGGCACAGCCCGCACAGCCGCCCGGGACCTTCCCTCCCTCCGCACAAGCACCATCCCACAGGAAAAGGGCTGAGCGGGTGGTGGGGAGGCATCCGCCACGCCAAGGGCTTGGCTTCGCCCCCCTCGCTGGGAGTTTCTCCTGCAAATTTCCCACTAGCGTGAGCAGGGGGTGTCGCTCCCAGTGCCCAGGGAGCTCCTGGCTGAAAGATCAGGTAGGTTCCTGCTGTGACAACCACCACCCAGCTGCTGAGCCCGGTCTCGGTACCTTTTTCACAAAGAGGATGGATCCACATCCTGCTTTATCCAGGGCACAAGCACGACAGCCCACTCCTCGTCTGCAATAAATCCAGCGCGTGGGTCAATGCAACCCCTTGTAGCACCAGAACTGAGACCCATCCAGACCCGCTCCTGATGCATCCTACCGTGGTCCGAGGGCACAAGGAGCAGCAATCCCACCACTGCGTCCAGCCCTTCTGCTGGGCTGGATCAGAAACCCCTTCCCCAATCAAAGGAACAGCAGAGGAGGGTTTGGAGTTCAGGTGAGGGGTGGTTTGTTTGGGTTTGTTTTGGTGGGGTTTTTTTTGTTTGGGTTTTTTTTTTTTTTTGTCTCACAGCACCCTTTTGCTCTAAATCTGGGCTTTGTCACAGCTCAGACCTGGTCACACTTCCCACCGTGCAGAGTGTTCACGTACCGGAGTAGATGCGATGGCAGAGGCTGCATTTGAGCTCCCTGAAAAATCCTCACAAGGAAAACTGCATCCCCTCAGCTTCAACACAAACAATAGCAACACCCAGATGAAAAAGTCGCGTATTTCCTGCCTGCCTTGGAGGTTAAAAATCGGAGCAGGGCAATTTTGGCCTCTTCATTATGAATATAGATAGCATCACAGAGGCTGCTGATCGACTCCCTTATGGTAGTGACAGAGCATTGATTCAAGTGAAAAGAAGGAGCAGGATTCCTTTCACTACAAGAAATAGGAAGCTCAAGTAAATGTGTGTAAACTGATTAAGCCCCAGGAAAAAGGAGGATGTGCTCATGCCCCTTAAACACTGCAGCAAATGGGAAACAGGCAGGGGTGCAGCTGAAGATGGCCCACCAGTTTGTCCGGTGTTTCCTAGTTTCTGAATGCTTGACTTGGCAACCTCAACATTACCCTGGCCCTTTTGGAGATGTGATTTCCTATATTTAAACAAAAATTCTGAAAATTAAGGGAAGGTGGTGTTAGTTGTTTTTTTTTTAAAACCACAACAGATATTTACTACAACATAAGAGCTGGGACACGAGGCTCTGATGCTCGAGCTACAGCAGCAGCTGCTGGCAGAGAGCCGAGTGGTACCATTGAGGGTCCTGCTCTGCCTCGGGGAGCCACAGAGGCAGCAGACGTTGCAGAACATTGCAGATGGAGGAAAGCTGGGCTTCAGACCCCGAGACCCGACGGGAGCGTGCGCTGGTCCCTGCGGAGGTGCCTGCTCACCTCCCTCTGGTCCCGTCCACCAGCAGCACCCAGTCCCGTCAGCCCCAGCCTCACTCCCACCACCGCCGTTCTCCTTTGTTCCCACTGGGGTAAGCAACGCTGCCAGGCACTGGACTTAAAAAAGCCAGTTTAGGCTACAAGCAAGAAACATATGACAAAAAAAAAAAAAGTATTTTAGTGATGGTTCTCCAGCAGGAAAGCTGAAGCCAACCAGAAAAGCTTGGGAGCAGCCAGCTTCCACCACGATATTTGGTGTCCTTGGTTTCTGGGTGTCCTCTGCTCTCCACGCGAGGTGGAAGATGGTTATGTTGTCTCCTGTGAAGTATCTCTGGTCTCACCTGCAGTCACTCTGACAGCCCCAGGGCTGCCTGACACCATCTCCCTCCTCTTTGTCCCAGCAGCCTGGAGCAGCAAGGCAGGACCAGCTCCACTCAGCATCACCAGCCGTGAGGAGGAGCCCGGTTACACA
Source organism: Aramus guarauna (assembly GCA_013400195.1). Lineage (NCBI taxonomy): Eukaryota > Metazoa > Chordata > Aves > Gruiformes > Aramidae > Aramus > Aramus guarauna. The sequence goes on from VXBL01009512.1 coordinate 346,825, forward strand.
CCATGGGTGCTGTCAGAAGAGCCCCAGAAATACTAATTTTGTACCTTTCTTTGAGACACATCCCCTCCAGTCCCTAACAGATCTCTAGCAGATTCATGGAGTATGAATTTTCCCAGACACTTGTAACTGGGCTGAATTTAAATAGACATTTACGGGGCTGATAATACACACTTTGCTAATATCAAGATGACTTCACCACCAAAATTTAAGGCAACAAAGCAGAGAGGACTTAGAAAAATCTCAGTAAATGGTCATAAGAATTTAAAAGGTTTTCACTTTATCTTGTCCTTAAAAAAAAAAAGTTGTTTTATGGGCTGCCTTTCAGGCAACTTCTCTAAGATACTTCTGCCAGGGAGGAAGGATACCTGGCGAGCTCAAGTTTCTGCCTTGGTTCAATACCTCGACACTTACTGCCTGCTGGATCAGGCTTTTGCCACACAAATTTGCTGTTTTAAACAGAGAACAGGGACTTTGGAGAGAAAGGATCAGCAGATTTCGCTGCAGATGGCTCATAGGTGGTGGACCTCACACTTATAAATCAGTGATTTCCTGCTGTGGCAATGTGGCCTAGAAATTTTTGCCCTAGGAGTGCAAACAACTCATTTTACAGCTCACACTAAATTATTGCTCTCTGCTGAGCCTACCAGTCTGAGTGCCAATTACTGATAATTACAAGTTGGTTTACAGTTAATTCTTTTCTTTTTTAATGCCATGCCAGCTCGTACAGAACCTTTCTTCTTTCTGTCCTGCCACCGCAGCGTGCCCAGAGACAGCTCTGGGACTTTTTTTAGGTCTCCACTGAGCAGTTACAGCCAAAATCCTGCTGCCGGAACACATTCGTTCCCTTTTGGAATTCTGTAACAACACACACTGCTAAAAGAAAAAGAAATAGTTGATCCCATAGCTGCACTGTACACGGTATTAGCAGTATCCTGTTATCTTACATAAATTTAAGGAATGCTTAATAATGTGCTATTAATGTACATTAATGTGGACATAATTTATTGCACTAAATTATGCTTAATATAATTACCCAGGTAATTGAAAGTCAAAGATGAAAAATGAAAAATCCTCCCATATTCTCTTCCTTAGTCTTTCCCCTGAGATAGCATAAACGACATGTCCATTGTTTTGCAATGGACGTTCCTTGTCATGAACACACACCTAAAGGAAAATCTCTTTGCTGATGCCTTTTTGCCTCTGGGATTGACCGGCAGCAAGAGGTAACTGGGCCACCGAAACAGCACAAGAGGAAAATGTTAGTAAAGGATCCAGGATAAAACTTCAGCCTACAACAATACATCCGTCCATCCAGGGAAAACAGAACTTTCCAGGGTTACCATTCACATCTCACCCAGCTGCCAAAGGCCTGAAAACACACTGCTGTTATGTTTGAAAGATTTAGCAAGACAGCCCACCTTCCCAAAACCCGGTTTGTGTTGGCTGGCCCCCTACAAGACACTCAATGGCGTGGGTGAGAGTCTCGTCAGCAACCAGCCAACACAAACAGGGAGGGAAGGTGGACTGTCTCCTTCTGTCCTGCTCTCCAAGTGCTACAAGAGGCTACGCAAAAAGGAGAGAGGTTAAAAGTAACAGTAGCTTCACCTTTTATCGCTGCACCAAAAGGCAGGCTTGTTTTCTTCCTAATGCTGGTCCGTACAAATGCGGTAGAGGACAGACAGACAGACGCCTTCTACGTGAAAAGGCAAAACCTTTTCTTGTGAAATCCTGGTGCTTTGCTGTTTACTGGCAACCAAGAGCACGAGCCCAGCCCCAGCCAAAGAAAAGTTTCAAATAAACAAAGACTAAATATTGGAAGTCATTGGTGTCCATGGTTCTCGCTTAGAACAAAAGGAAGGAAGTGGAATATAAACAGTCCGAGGAACAGCAGCACATGGCAAGGCTTGGAGATGGAAAACTGCCCTGTAAGAACGATGCATGAATGTGCTGGTGTAAACATTGCCCAAAAGGGAGAGGAGACTGTGGAGGAACCTCACTGCCCCTTCGTGGGTCTTGCACCTCAACAGCAATTTATTTATTTTAACATTAGACATTCTGGGAGAGCTCTGCTGAAAAGCGTCTCTCTTCCTCTGGGGGTACCAGGTCTGGGCTTTCCTGGGATCACACCCTTTAACAGGAGCGAGCAGCCCACACCCTTGGATGACTTTCTGGGCACATTGCAAAGACCATCTGTTTGAGGGGCTTCGCAGAAGCTACAACTTCTTCCCTGCAATGCCGGAGAGCTGGAAAGGAGCTCATGCAGGTGTCGGCTGGCCGGACGCCGGCTGAAGCAATCACCTCCCTGCTGCTAGAGCCGGCTGCGTCACCGGCAAAGCCTGGGCATGGCCCACAGCCTTGGCAAAGATGACTTTTTGTCTCAGTAAATAACTCTCATAAAACAGACAGTACAGCAGCAATCCAACTAAAACATAGCTTCAGGTGCTCTCATTTTACTGTTTGAGGTGGGGCTGGCAAGGGCTGCCCCTCCCCACCTGCTCTTTTCATTAGGCAGCACCCAGCAAGACATAAAATAAAAAGCAAATCCTGAGCTCACAAAATCCCTTCCCACAACAGCATCAAAGGAGGGCAGATCTCTAAATCACAACAAGCAAATAGGAAAGAAAAATCAACACCTCAGGGCACGGAGGTGGGAGAAAAGACTTCAGAAGGGAAGGCGAGAGCAGAACCAACGCTGCCAAGGATGACTTCATTACAGCCGCTCTCCTCCCTCCACCGAGCAGCCCAGTGTGGCAGAGATACACACTCGAACACAAAGCTTCGGCTAAGACAAACCTACTCAAGCTGGGAGACACCCATGCTTAAAAAGGCGGTAAGCAGAGAGAAGTCCTGTGGCTTTTACGGAGCATGAATCTGTACTTCTCAGAATAAGGAATAATGAAAATGGGACTGGTTTTACTCTCCTGGGTACAGTTAGTCTCCCGTTGGGAGGAGAGGTAAAAATTAATATCTACAGCTTTTAGGAGTCCGAAGCGCAGCCTGAGCAATCGCTATTGTGGCAGCAGCATAAAGAACCTTTCAGCCATGCAAGCTGTGAGTTTGCACTAGTGCAGCTCAGACACAGCTTGCAGTTCTTTGGGGCGATTTAAAACGCAGGCGCTTAAACACTCAGCAGGCCTCCGCAGCCCTCCTGCGCTTGGCAGCCGTCACACAGCCCCGCTATGATCGCAACTGTACAGATTTCTATCACAAAAACTAGTCAAACCTCCCGTTCGAGGGCTTCAGGCAGTGGCCAGGAAAGGATCCTTTTCCCTTAGGACACGGCTCTTGCACACCTGAAGCTCCCTCCACCTTCCTCTGGTGCACTGACTGACCACAGCCAAGTGCAAGCCACCAACCTGTACAACCACATTCTCAGAGGTAGGAAAGAGGCTTTTCCCTAGAACTGTAGTTTCCAACCTGCATATCTGTCTATTACTTCCGATAGCAACATGCAAGATAAACAAGAGCAGCGAGCTATTGTACTGGCTGCAAGTTTGTTATACAATGGTTGGCATTTCCATTCCAGCTTATTGGAAAGGAGAGAGAGAGAAAAAAAAAAAAAGAACTACCACTAATCATGCATGTTTCAGGTTGCTTTCTCCACTGCGGATAGCAAACAGTCATGAGAGGTGACCAGTTAGCTGCCAGACCACAGCCCAGTTCAGCCAGGTCTCTTGCAGAATCCTGTTACTGCAGGAGTTTGAAAACTGCTGCTCCAGGTGCCTCGCGGCCGTCTCTGCTCAGCACTTGTGCAGAGCGAGCTTCGGGAAGTTTTCTCCTTAGCCCTCTCTGTAGCACCATCAGCCCTGCTGATTTCCGTCGTTCCAGGGCTGCTGGGCACCGCTGCTGCCCGCCTGCTGCAAGGCAGGAGCTAAACAAGCAGCTTTTGCTGCTTAGCTCTGGTCATAAAGTCTGCAAAGAAATCCAGAGGTTTGGAATGACTATGGATACTGCAGAGCAAGAAGGAAGAGGATGCAGGGAGGAGGAAGGGGTGGGGTGCCAGGATATGCGATACGAATACTTGCATTTCAACAATGTTCAGTAACTTCTGTAGTTAAATGATTCATCCCCAAGAACTTGCAGTTGCCCCAAGTCAAGTGCCAAGCAGCACAGCTTCATATTCACAGCTGCAGATGGCACTTTCCTAATTGATTTAATTTTTTAATCAAGTTCTTTCTCCTCTTCCTGCAAACCTATTCCTCTGGTTCATGTTCAGCTGCAATCTGGTAGCAGCTTAAAAAAATAAAAAAAAAATCACACACACTTTGCTGATCCTCTCCCCCTGATGTAGTAGTGCATACAAAGATCCAAGTGCTGACATACTTAACTAGGTGTATAAATAGTATTTCCTTGTAACCAAGCTAATTAATCTATAGCACAGTTGTTCCTGGTTAGGATCAGGGATAACTTTTACTGCATTATCAGTCAGATGTAGTTAATCACTTCCATGGAAGACGGTCTTTCCACATTACTAAATAAAGTGAGGAAACTGAGCAGCAGCAAGAGCCAGGAAGGAGTTTTGCATCACAGTAGTGTAAAGTCTGAAAACAGATACGGCTGCAAGGGGGTTTGTCTGTCAGGAGACAGGGTGACCACTTCTGATCCAACTTTACAAGAGCTTGTAAGATATTAGGCAACAGACAGTTCTTACAAAAGGCACAAAATCTTTTCCATTTTAATTTACCTAATCTGTAAATTTGGTTACATTAACATAGTGTCAGACTGTCCTGCTTGGCATTTACCACCAGTTACAGTTCTAGACAGGACAGAAGCAGAGGATGCACAAGACCAGCTGTACTTCTCTGTACTGGCACACATCCTGTTGAGATACTTAATGTCTCTCAGCATGCCTATCAAGGATACTTGTCAGAGGAACATCGTTGGGAAGCCCAGACACACCTCCCACCCCTATTTGCAGTAGAGAATTTTGGTGACTCTCCTGGTGCCCAAAGGCTGTCGTTGATCTATGCCCGAGAGAAACTGCTGGTGCCCACCTTGCTGCAGTTTTACTGTTGTACCATCACACATTGTTCAGCAGGACTTTAACGTAGATATTTATACAAGTTTTTAAATAGGATAGAATTGTACAAGATTTTCTAGACAGGAGATTCACCTTACAGAGCTGCAAAGCTACCTAATGGTTTGTATTTCCCACCACGAATGCATCCCTGGCCTTTAAAAGAAACTGCTGAAAACTATGAACTCTGATCCTCAAGGCAAGGAGATAAACACCTTGAATAGTGGAGGTGAAATGTGTCATCCTCTGCAGAGCACACAGCACTCCCACAACAGGAGATAACTGTCAGCCAAAGGAGCTGTTACCATCATCCATAGGATAGGGAAGAAGTTAAGGCTGGCAGGAATCAAGTCAGAAGCCCAGTGCAGAGTAATTTAACACAAGAGACCACAGAACTGGAGAGATGTTTCCATCTTGCAATTTTCAGGCCTTTCAATATTTCATTGCTTTAAAGAAAGAGCAATTCCACCATCTCCCCAACTTCCCACCTGACAGTCTCATCAGGCCTCTGGTTTCTCCCCCATGAATATTCATGGATACACAGATGATTTTCTTAAAGCTAAAATGACTGCCAAGACAAAGTATCTGACACATTTTAAAGTTATTTAAAAGCACAAAACTAATCTTTTATTTCTTCCTTAAATCTCCATAAATGCAAAGTCTGGATCAGGACTGACATAAGGTATATAAAATCTTAAAAGGAACACAATTCTAAGAAACTCACACTTCTGTTGATCTAGCAATCTTCTATCACTGCTTATGCACTAGAAAAAACAGGCTCTGGGTAGAAATCTAACTTAAAACAATGTGAAACAGAAAAAATTACTGAATCTGAAAAGTCATGATCTAAGAATTAAAGACCATTTAAATAATCTGGAGTGACCACTGCAAAGAAGAAAAAAAGTCCAGGTCAGCTGCTGTTTCTCTACACAAATGGAACCATTCAAGTTATTTATTCCACCTCCCTCAAAACAATGAGCAAACCACCTCATTGTCATTCCGCTCCTTCTGAGGAGGCTGGCTCTAGGGATGAAGGTTTTATGAAAGACCCAGGTGCCAGTACTAGAAGGTAACTTTTGAAGAAATTTAAGATGCAGGAAAAGGTTTGGGAAAAAAACCCCAACCAACCCAAAACACCAGCATTAAGAACAGTTGAATCACCAACTATTTCAGAACATTCTCTACAAAAGTATCTTCAGTCAAAGTGAGTTTAATGTCCCATTCCCCCCCCAGAGTTTGAGATTTAAAACAATCCACAATGTGAAAAAACCTTCACGCCACCTCCACTCTCATGGAATTATTGCATACTCACCTAATGGTATCTGTATCCCAAAGCACAAACAGATACGGATTCCCCCTCACCACGATGGGAAACGCAGACACCACATCAATGACACCAGGGTTTTTTTTTAAAAGACTTTTCAATTTTTATAATTTTTTTTGCTACACAGGTAGGAAGATTTATGCAATAAAATTTTCAACAGAAAATACTTTTTTCACAACAGTGGAGCAAGCAGTAACTGCCATGTGTGCACGTCACAGTACATGACTATCTAATGCAAAGATGGACAATACCACAATCAAGATCAGATGCTCTCCTCTGCTTATTTGCTGTCCAATCTCACTCCATGGCAACGGAAGAGTTACCTTTGCAAATGAGTTCACAAATCAAACCTCTACAACTTATGGGGTCTGCATAGAAATCTCCATCCCTCCAAGACAGTAACAGGACTATTTCAGGAGTTTCCCTCAATAGTTGAACTATTTAACAACATGGTCACTAAGATCTGCACGGATATGCACACAGGTACAGATGTCAGTACTGTAACATTCATAGACGTAGATCGCTTCAAGTCTCTGCTACACATTTGAAGATGGGCACTGACCAATTGTCTCTGCTTTAATTCCCTTGGAACTGAGTCAGTGTACATGAGGGAGGTACATACCACAAGTTGCTAGCAGCCTTTGAGCGTGACCTGGAATAGACAAGGGTAATACTGATATTCCTTCACTACTTCCTTCAACCTCACCCCCCCCAAACCAGACTTGCAAGTAGGGTAAGAACCTAATGCAGTAATTTAAGAAGCTAACTTTTACAAGCTGACTCCAGATATCACCTTCCTCCACCACAACACACACAGACTGGTTCTTCCCACAGCAAGAAAAGACAAAGGCATTTTCGGCAGAGGTCCATTCCTGTGGGCACACAGCTGGCATGCCTGCTCCTGCCCCCATTCTTTCAAAAGGGAGCTGTGGTTTGTTTCAAAGAATCTTGTCATCTTTTACCAAAGGAGAAATCTACCCCTCCCTTTCGAGAACAATGGCTTCAATGACAATTAAGTCCAAAAATCCAGGCCCAGCACACCAGTCACTGCTTTGCCTTTTTCACGATGGTGCCAACTGCTGATATGACTGTAGTTTTGGATCCACTTGCACTGGTTGTCACTGTGACAACGCCTGGCAGCGTTGCAGTAGTAGTGAGGATGGTGGGCTGAGCTATCGTTGTTACAGGGATGGCCGAGTCCCACTTGCTCTTCCTTTTCTGGGCATCTGTGAATTTAATTAGATCGAGCAAACAAGGATTAGCGTTATGTTAAAGGTCACCAATCCCTTCGTAACACTCTGTCTTGTCAACTGTTAAATATGCCACTGCTTGACTAGACAACTTTCCCTCACATTAACTTCAGTATACACTGGCAGTAAATGTTGAGGAGGAGAGTCATAGTAAAACTCTACACCTGAACTCCAGCCAAATAGGAGACAGGTTCACGCCCTGCCCCAAAGCATATTTAATTTTAACAGAGCATACATATCTCAGTTGCTCAGGTATGGGCACAGGACACACTCACCACCCTCCAGTGTTTTTTCTCCCTTCCTCCCAGTTTAAAAGGCAGGCTGTAGGCAGGAGAATGATTTTCAGTCTTTTCAAATCTCTTGAGATATATCAGCCCCAAGAACACTCTACAACCATGGACATCAGGAGATTTCTTGACCCACTAATAAATCTCTTCACTACCAACCTATCTCCTAAGCTTTCATTCCTGACGGACAGCCATGGGATATAGGGACTAGAGAAAAGCTAGTCCATCAGTTCCTGGAAGGAACAGTTTCTTGCATTATATACAATCAATAAAGAGCCTTCAGGGTTTCCAGGAAGGATTAATCCCAGCATTACTGCAGCTTAATAGGTACAATCACAACTGTTCTTTACCTCCCACAGTGGTACTGGCTGTTGTGGTTGTTGTAGAAGCAGCGCTTGTTGTTGTACCCTTTTTGGTGCCAGTCACAAATTCAATCTGGGAAGGGAGACACACACAGGAGAGATGAGAAGATGAAAACAAAATGTTAATATAAATAGTCTTTTTTGAACCCACATTGCTTCTCTATGCTTTTAAAGAACAGCTTTAATGTCATGTAAGACATTGGCCTCCAAGCTGACTTTCTTACAGGAAAAAAGGTGTAGACCTCAGGCCAAAACGTACTGAAACACGCAAGACAAGTCCCTACCTGCACGATTTACCATGACTGCATCGTGGCAGGAAACCTAGCAACAAGAGCTACAACAGCATGCAGCCTCATATTTTCAAAACTGCAGATAAGGGCCAGGACGTAATCAGATACCTGGGTTACTGTGCAAAAACCAAACCAACTAGCAAGACACAGCATGCAATGCAAGGAAAAAAAAAAACCCACACAAAACCTCCACATAATGAATATGTAAGGGCCTTCTGCAAGGTTAGATGGCAATCTCTAACATTAGACAGCTTTCTAATGCCAGCCATTAGCTTGAAGGCAACACCACTGAAGGACAGGAATAAAATCTTCCAAAAAAATCTGTCTGTGTTCCTTCTGGGAGTACAGAAGAACATACATTTTGCGACAAGCCAATACACTCCCAGTTAAAGTTAAAATAAGCCCAACATTTCGGGAAATGAGATGCAAGAGGATAGTATCAAAGAGAACAGAAAGCAGATATTGTCTCACAATGAGATATGGTGAGGAAATTAAGCTATAACTAGGCTATGCCACGAGGCAAAATATCACAGATTAAGAAAAAAAAGCTGTTATTTATGCTTTATCTTGCTGGTACCTGACCTACCAAATATAATTTTAAGAGCTCTGGTTTAAAAATACTGATAAAACAGAAGGAAATCTAGTGGAATAAACAAACTAAAGAAATGGACCTATAAGAAAGGCTAAACAACTTGATCTGTGTTGCTTAGAAAAAGACATGCAAGAAAAAAGGTCAGAACCAGGGAAAACCAAACAGTAATAGCATAGAGCACAGTTCATAAGAAACAGCAAAGCAACAAAATTAAATTCAGCTGGAAACAAACGAAAACCCTGCATCTCACTCTCTTTTGGTTTTGAATAGCTACCTTTGTGCGTTCCTTCTTGGCCTTCTCCAATTTGTCCATTTCAATCTTCTGGGCTTTAGCTGAGAAAGATCAGAAGTTACAAGAAGCACTAGGAACAGTAAAAAATCCATAATTCTATCTCACTCACACACTTCCCATCATAAACAATCAATCAAAAACTTCAAATTGTGTATAGAAAATTAAACTGCCATGAAACCAACTGCTGCTCTTTAATCAAAGCATCACTACACTAAATTAATGTTTTAAGAGATGAAAACATTGAAGAACCAATTTAAATTAAAAGACTTTCCAGACTGATGAAGCATCAATAACATTCAGGCACATCCAACCAGAATGAAGTAGTTAAAGAGCAGCATGTGATGATTTCTCATTTATAAAGGAAGTGAAGACTCCAGTGCAGTTAATTAACTACAAAACACAAAGAGGACAAAAAACCCCAAAACCCCTAAAACTTCCTGGAATTACCTAATGCCTCATAATATGAATCTTCTGACCAGCCATGAGGATCAAACATGTCCTAAAGAAGAAAAAGAAGTCAGATTAGGGCTATTTCCACGTACACACAAAACCCAGTTCAATAATGCTTTATATATTTCTGTCCACTGATGACATTCATTACTGATTTCTTCTCATATATGAGTGACACAAAGATCACATCAGACCTTTTATAGTATCACATTCTATTGTGAATGAAAAAACAGCTTTGAAGCCGAAAGGATGCTGGGATAAGTCATGCATTTTTCTGCTGCTCATCTTCTATTCCCCCCCCCAAGGAGTTTGATGTATATCTACACACTTCAGCATTTTTTGTTCAGAATCATTATAGCAAAGTTGGAGGCACTGAGGCTCAGTACCACACCAACACGCTGACTTCAATGCAGAGGATCAGACTAAAGTTCCCTTAAAGGACCTCTAAACCAGCAGGCTCAAGAAAACCTGAGGTAAGGTCTTATACTCTTATATTATCTTTTACCTGCTCCTTTGCCAGTCAAGAGTATTGTACCTCACCTTTGGATAATTTGTACCAAGTTCATCAATTGAACAAAACTGGATCAGCTTTTCATAGATGCTGCAAAGACAAGAGTTCAGAACAGAGCCAGTGAGCTAGAAGTAAACGGAGGTGTTTCAGAGTTGTTAGTAGAAAGAGGTTGTCACCTCTTCACACTGCAAGAGTAAAATCAGAATTTAGGAAGCTACCCTTGCTATGATGGATGCAGCATGCTGTTTACCACATTATTTCCCACTTCCCCCAAATTAATCTCCCAGCTCTCAGAACAGGCACATCTTCTAAAATACTTCATCCAAAGCCTGTATGTTTAAAATCTAAGCGACACACCAACTCCAGCTGTTGCCTCACAGAACATAAAGAAGAGTTTTATTGTTTCAGTTACAAAAACGAGAAAGACATAACTTGATTGTAAGCTCAGGATCCTGCTTCTGCTACAACTCCAAAGAGGAAAATTCTTGGAATTTGTTCTGTGGTGCTTTGGTCACACAGGAAAAGAGACAGTGGCTCACCTGGGGTTGCGAAACTCCTTTTTCCTCTGAATGATGTAGTTCATATCCATGCCCTCTTTTATCTTCCTCTCATATAGCTTTTGAATTTTATCCTAAGGGAAAAAAATTACAGGGTGAGCCAGTACAAAGAGGAGGAGCACACCAGCTGACTAAAGTGCACACGTGAAAACAAGCCAACTGAAACAGTGACCTTCTTGCATGGAGCAAGGATTCCACCTCTTTCCTAAGGCCAGGCAGACTGATTGGTACAGACACTTCCTTCATTAAGGTCTGAAAGTTTCTTCATGAACCGTCTGGATAGGTAAGGGAATTGATCTTTGCACTTTCTGAAGGCTTCAGTATTAAGTATTTGCATTTGAGGCAGTAAAACATACTTTATAAGATAAATTTTCATCAGGTCATAGAATCATAGAATCATCTAGGTTGGAAAAGACCTTTGAGATCATCAAGTCCAACCGCTAGCCTAACCTTGCCATCCAACCACTAAACCATGTCCTCAAGTACCTCATCTATCCTTCTTTTAAATACCTCCAGGGACGGGGACTCAACCACCTCCCTGGGCAGCCCATTCCAGAGCCTGACAACCCTTTCTGTGAAGAAATTTTTCCTAATGTCTAACTTAAACCTGCCCTGGCGCAACTTTAGACCATTTCCCCTGGTCCTATCGCTTGTTACCAGGGAGAAGAGGCCGACCCCCACCTCACTACAACCTCCTTTCAGGTAGTTGTAGAGGGCGATAAGATCTCCCCTCAGCCTCCTCTTCTCCAGGCTAAACAACCCCAGTTCCCTCAGACGCTCCTCGTAAGACTTGTGCTCCAGACCCCTCACCAGCTTTGTTGCTCTCCTCTGGACATGTTCCAGCAGTGCAACATCCTTCCTGTAGTGAGGGGCCCAAAATTGAACACAGTATTCAAGGTGCGGCCTCACCAGTGCCGAGTACAGGGGCACAATCACTTCCCTACTCCTGCTGGCCATGCTATTCCTGATAGGCCACGCTATTCCTGATAGGCCACGCTATTCCTGATAGGCCCTCACAAAATTAGCAAGAAGAAATTACACAATCTCCACATCTGGCACACACATTGTGAGGTTTGAAGGAACAACTGCAAAAAGGTGAATTTAAGGAATAGACATGATTGAATAGGTGTTCCTTTTTTGTCCCTTCCCCATGGAGGTAGCACTATGGTTCACATAGTCCACAGATAGGGAACCACTCAGTCAACTTTGTAATGAGAAATACTGCCTTTGTCAGAGCTCAAGATACAATTTATTAGAAGAATCTGAGAAAAGGAAACAGCAAATCAACCTAGAATATTTTGCATCTCTAAAGAACAATCCCATCTTGTTGCTCAAAGTGCTCTAAGATGTGGTTTGACCTGCTAGCAGAGGACAAGTTCTCCTTTGATTTAACATAGTAAACTGCAGTCAAAGAGGAAGAAAATCTGCTTTATTCCATCTACTCTCTCAAGCTCTGTGCATTCCTTGGATCTAATGCACTCTCATTCATTGATGGCAGAACAGTAAAATCCTCCTACAGCACAAGAGGAGGAATGGGTGTGCCCAGGTGCAGAGAAGAAAGCGTGATCAGAATGGTGAGTCATTCTGAATCACCATTGCACATTAGTAGCTTAGAGCATTCCAGAAGTGATTCTTTACTTCTATTTCTCCTGGGCAGATAACTTCAGTTAAAATTCACATGAGTTGTAGGAAATAGCAGCCCCTGCTCTTTCACTTACTCTCCGTCAGGAGGAGGAGAACAGAGCAGAAGGTTACTGCAAAGTTGGTTGTTGCAATTACTTGGGTGTGCACCAGAGAAAGCACGTATCTGTTTTCTTTTGCTGCCTCTAAGTTACTAGCCTTCCCTCTAAATGCTTACATCTAGAGATATGTAGGTGGAAAAGGAATCCAGTCAATGCTGCCTCAACTATTCCGGTCAGGGGATTCTCAGGCCTGTACAAAAAAAACCCCACAATGATTTGTTCTTTCCTAAGAAGCTGAATTTGCTGACGTAAGAGGATAGCAGCCTTCACAGTAAACATCACTTCTGTGTCACTGGTGGGATCAAGAGCCATTTTAAAGCCTAAGTGACCCACAGAGACTGGAAAACAGCTTTAAGCTACTTTAAGATTCCTAAACTAGAATTGCTGTAAAGTCTAATAAAGCATTAATACAGTGCATTCATAAACTCAATGTGGTAAACTCCCAGCTTTAATGTTGGATTTTTGACTTGTGCAAAAATACTGAGCAAAGTTCCCAAATATCGCCCCTCCCTACTGAACTGCAAACCTTCTAAAAAAAAATAAAGTGGACATATACCAACCTGCAAATGGTTAGAACATCTGCCAGGAGGCTCAGGAGGGATTTTGATCTCATCTGGAGACATGTTCCGCACTCTTTCTGAAAAAGAAGCTGTAGAGAGCGAACTGGGCATGAGTTCTGGCAATACTGAAGGGAATTTAAGCCATGCAAGTCATTAAACTTGTTTTATGTCCTTGCTAGTGCTACTCCATCATTGAGAGCTGACGGGTAGAGGTAAGAGAGGAATGCTGTCAACTGGTACTTGTGTTTTCAAAGTGCTGAACAAGAAGCCACTAACCTAAATGTTAGATCATTAGAGGGGTGTGATTTTTGCTTTATTGGATCTATTGGTATTATTATTGGTATGTAGTTTATACTGTGGCTCTGTGCCGCACCCGTACTTAAAGCTTTATTTTCAGGGGTCTCTTCACCCCAGAATGGAAATGTGAAAAGCTATGCTACTTCCCACTCCAGCTGCAATTGTTAAGATCCTCAAAGGCAAAGGATCTTCAGAGGAACAAAGGTTGGCTTGTGGAATGTATCTCTAAACCCCTGCGCTGTTCACCACATACCAAGCCCTCCGCTATTCCACATCTTCCATACGCACTTTAAAGTCCTGCTCTGAACAGTTCAGATAACTTGGCGTCTCTGACAAAACTTGTGCCAGGATACTCTCAGAGAGAGAATCAGACTGGGTATGTGGAGAATCACAGGATCAATCTAAAGCAGCATGGCTCATTGCCATTTTTGGGGAGGTAATCACTTTGGGTCCCACTTACTTCAAGAACTACCTACATGAACCAAAATGGTTCAAGAAGGGAACAACCCTCCCTAAGGCTGTCAGGAGTTAACCACAAGAAACTGCATTTCATCTTAAAGTTAACATTTCCTTAACGGGCACTTTGATCTTTGCTTATGGAGTCAGACTATTGCTAGAAAGAACAACTTGTTCAGCAGGACTGAAAACAGACCAGTACAGATTGCCAGATTTCTATAGCTGTTTGTGTTGGGATATACTTAGAGTACCTGATTGCCCTGTAAAGATTGCTTTACAGAGTTATCAGCCAAAGAAACTGCCATGCTTCCCCCTATTACTTGCTACTTTCCCAGTTATGGGAAACCCAGGCGGTTTTCTAGCCAAATCTTGGAGCAGAGATCTGTGCCACACTTAAGCAGCTGGGATTGTTTTCAATCATAATTTGTACAGGGAACACATCCCAGAATCATAGTCTGTAGTGCATAAAAGAGAGCTGACACCTGCACAGAAGTCATATCAAGCAAGCCATTCACATTTGCTGCTCCTCAATTAAATATTCCTCAGTAAAAACTGCCTGAACTGCAGTTCCAGCACGCTCAAGTTCAGCTCCTTTGACTAAAGCCCAGAAGGGCCCAAAGGACAGACACCAGCATTTGAACACAGCGTGCTCTCCTGCCTTCCAGCACAGAGCATCAGAGCTGAGGTTACAGATAATCAATGCTACACATGTTCAGCACTACTACAGTTTCTATTTCTTTTGTAAAAATGTAAAGCACTAAGGACAATATCCTTTGGAGATGCAAAGCTGGCAGGCGACCACTCGTTCTATTTGATCAAGATGTTGCTGAGGGTTAAATTCTTCAGCAGTTGCTAGTAATGAACAAAAAGTGTCCTTTGGCATTTACTAAGAGGGTGCCTCTATGGAGGAAGGAAAGCTTGCCAGAGCCCCTACAGAAAGGCAGGCAAGCTGGAGCTCCCTGACAACAAGGCAGACATTTGTTACAGGTTACAGCTACTGGTGGGATGGGGAAGCCTCTAGTTTAATTGGAGTTTCAGGAACCCTGAGAGACACTAGCAAATAGACAGAAGTGTTCATAATAGACAGCATGCTAGACTTTCAGGAAAAGGTGAAAGCTGACTAACGGCTTAAGAGATTCACAGCATCAGCAGAAACATTTAAAAAGAAAAAAAGCCATCAAATCCGGACTTCATAAGGCAAGGAAAGGACCTAAAAAAAAAAAATCAAGCCTAGCCCCAAGCTGGACATCCCATAGGCTCTTTATCTTTGCAGATGACCAGAAGAGCCACAGAGAGACAAAACATTTATGGGGAGGGGAATTGTGGGCTAATAGAAACTCAGGAACTCTGGGCAAGAATTCTGTCTAGCCATCAAAGAAGTCACAAAGCCATGAATATGTTCAACAATCAATTCAAACCTCCTTTGAAACAGAAATTACACTGGAGGAGGAACAAGAGCTCCCAATGAGACAATATATTTTGGCCCATGACTTTTCATGTTTTGGTGCTCATTTGTTTGAGCCATGTGAAAACAATCCTTTATCAACACCATAGTGATGGGGGAAGGCATCTCTTAATAGCCTATAAGGAACTGGAACTAAGACATCTTTGTCTACTGCAATCCCACCACAGCCGTATGCAGCTGAAGACTGAGTTGGCAGTGAGGCTACAAGCTCCCTGTTCCACCTCACAAACTGAGCGCAGACAAGCATTCATCGTTACTCAGTTATTTCATCACATCACAGCCAGACTGAGATGCCACATCATTAGGAAGAAAAGGATGAGTTTAACCCCTTCAGGCTTATTTTACAGTAAGGATGTGCAAATTATCCATGCCCTTGAGGCCTCAAACTTCCTGCCCAAACATATAGCAGAATGGTGGATTCCACAGCCTCTTCTTACCAAGTCTTTCCCTAGAGAAAGGAGCAGCTGGAATTATTATTCAGGTAATCCTGGAATTAGCACATATGGCCACAGGGTCCTGTATAAAAGATTTTGGGGTTTCAAAATCCCAAGCACAGCTTTATATTGCCTATAGAGTGGTAAATGCAGACGGACAGCTAACAACAAGGCGTGTCCTCACAGGATACATCCAACTGCTTTGTGCATCCTGTTATTTCTGCCAAGATCAAAGTTTTGCTTTTACGTGAGTCATAGGTACTGACACTGGCTGCAGACTGTAATTGGGCCTGTGATTTGCTGGCTCACAGCCTAGAGGATCTCCATGAGGGGACCTCAGGAAGTTGAGTGGTGGCACAATTAATCACTATGGGCACACCCAGATTCAGGTTCACAGTAAGTAAATATCTTCCCCTAACCAGACTCACAATCCAGGTAAAGAAATGAGGCCATAAAGCAGATCCCATTACTCAGTGGTGGTTCAAGAAAGCATGAGCCAATGCACCACCAGGTCTGCCACCCAAGCATCCTGCTGCTGAAGGACACGGCCACTGGTGCTTAGTCTATACTTTCTCCTTCCACAAACTGACCTAAAAGTTAAAAATTTCATCAGCACAAGCAACAGGTGCTTATAGCTTTTTGCACAGCCAGCTCATGCACTATGGAAAGGCAGAGATGTTCAGCTGCTCCCAGGCTCGGAGTAGGAGGCCAAAGCACAGCCAGCTATCAGGGTGTACCTAGCAAGGATTTGGCATCTCAGCAGTCAGTGAAGGGTATTTGCTTGCCAGATCTTGGTGAGGCAGACAATTAAATGGAAACATTACATTTAATCTGTTTCAGTTTCAGATAGATGGGTTATTTGACCAGTACATCCAACAGTACAAAGACATACTGCGCAGCAGGAGAGAAAATGCCACAGCGCAAACTGTATGCTCCGTTCCTTCCAGGAGGAAATGACTGCTCACAGGCCAAAGGCTACGCTGGAGACATGAATGGAGGGCACACAGGAGCTTTGTTTCCTACAGATGGGTAGGGATATTTGCCTAGTGCAGAGAAAACCAAAATAATAGAGAGCATAGGAATAAAGAGCTGGCTGTACCTGGGCAGATTGGAGTGTGGATCATCTGAGGTCTTGTAAAGCATCTTGCCTCAGCGCTCTCAGTAAATAACACTGCTCCCCAGGTAGGGTTAAGAACTCCTGTCCCTTTTGAGGTTCACTTACATGCTGCATCTTAAGCAGCCACAAGGGATTATAGGCAGTATCAGGTGCCAGTTTGTCTATAAAGGTCACACTATGCACACACACACAAATAAAAAAAAGAAAAAAAGACCTAGAAAGGGTACCCAGAGGGGCATGGCTTTCCCCTGGAGACATACAAACCAGCGGTGCCTGGTCTCTAAACCCACATTCTTTGGCATTAATCAAGTCTGCTTGGCATAAAGCAGGGTGTGTGGGTTTCTGATTTCCTGGCACCAGAACAGCCAAATCAGAGGGAAGAACTGGAGGCAACAACATGCCAGTGACTCACCCATCCATGGAGGGACACTAGTTCCCTTTCTGCTCTGTGGGCTGAGAAATGCAGAGACAGACCTGCAACTCAGCCATATTTTCTGCTCTCATGAACACTGACTTTGTGCTCAGATATCTTAAGGGCTGGAGAGAACATTTCTTACAATCCAAAAGGTAAACAACCATGCTGCAACGAACTCCAGGGCAAAAAAATGCATCCTAAAAGTATTACTTTGCAAGGCTGCAGGAAACAGCAAATACAGTGTCCTGCCAGCACCATGTACTGCTCAGAGCAGTACAAAAAAAAAACCCCAAAAGGACAACACTGATGTGGAAATCTATCAAAATAAGTTTGGCATGTACCTCCTCCTCAACCATAGGGCAGCTACTGCTGGAAACCTCCCCTCCCATTCTTTCAGGCTTTGATTATGTGATCACTACTTCAGCATAAGTCAGGACAACCATGCCCTTTCCAGCTGCTCATCTCTATGTTTTCTTTGTGCCAACTCTACTGCTCACCTAGCATGCACTAAGCAGATCAGGGAATGGATCCAGCTGGAAGCCTCACAGGGAAAAAAGGAGAGAGGGGGAAAAAAAAAAGCCATGAAGGTGGATCTCAGCTGGCTCCAACTCCCAGACCAGCTCAAGGCATACAAACATTAGTATGTGTCCGGGGGAGGTAAAACAGAAACATTACTTTTGGCAGAAGCCTACGTTTATGCTATACTTAAGCAACTACGTAACCACAGACTTTAATAAAGGTGACACTGAAAAACATAAGGTTATCTTCTAAGAAGGGCAGGCCCACAAGCTTTCAATGCAAAAATGCAGTTGTGGAAATCTGCCTAAGGAAGACTTCAACTTCCACATCCTGATATTAGACAAAACTGTTGATGTCCAGATTGGAGAAGTTACTTGCTTTGTGTCAGAAAATCCTGTACCTTTCTCCATTCAAGAATTCCAGAAGTCCAAGTTTCCAGGAAAGGAGTGGTTCTCACAACACACCAACCACAAGGCTCTTACAACAGTTCCTTTTCAACTAGATAACATACGGACCAATGCAAGAGACGTAGAGTCAAGCATGGCAAGTATGCTGCCCTCTAATAACCTGGTTCCGCACAAAGCTGACCTACATACCACTCTGCGTGTGCTACTACTGGGAAAGACTGTTAAAGATACATTGCAAACCTTAATCCAGGTCTCAGGTTCACCAAGACCATCCACTCACAAGCGTGTAATGCTGCAATAAGTGCAGTGTTTAAGCCTTCGTGCAAATCTGGGCTATCATGACACAAATGAGATTAGAAGGTTCAATCTCCTGTGGATGGGGCAGTCACTGGGGGAAAAGGATACTAACAAAATTGAGCGTTATACCTTAACTAAGAAAAAACTTGCTACTACATTGCTTTCCACATGCAGAGCTTCACTCAGATGTAAAGTAGGGAGTAGAACGGCAGCTGTTTTTCAGACATTCTTTAATTTTTTTACCCTAAATGCTGTTGTCTCATCCATGTTTCTATTGTGTGTTTTGGAGCAGATCAGTGCTTTGGAGAAAGATCTCTGTTGCATTCTGTGCTGAGACTGGTTAAAGCAGTTTTGCCCTCTGAAGGCTGAAAATTCAAAATAACAGTTGGGTTGGTGCAAAGTCTGGGCAGGCCAATTGGAAAGGACTTAAGTCCAACACTTCAGAGGGCTGGCTGTTGTAGGAATCACAGATTAGCATCCTAGTGTTTACTGTCTTATTTTGTGTTTATCACACTTTAGTGCTGAAATATGCTTGAGCCTTGACAAGCTGACTTGACAGATAATGCAACAACTTCTAAACTCGTGGATTTTTATTTTTTTTTTAATGGTCTTATTGCATGCTACCTCATAACTGTAATAGTAACCTCAGGAACAAAAGGTTAGTTCAAGGTAGTCAGAGCTTCAACACAAAAAACATTTTCTGTACAGTACCACAAAGACCAAGCAGAGGATACTATTTCAAGCTGATGAGCCTGGACTTTCCAAATCTAATAATGGGGCAAGAAGTGAAATGTCACAAAAATGAAGTAAGTTTCAGGAACCATTAGAAAATAGTATACTATGTCAGCACAGCCACTATAAACCGCTACGTAGATCGCAGTTAAGTGGGGATATTTTAGGTAAGTTTTTGAAGCCACAGAACAAAGCATGCTGTCATCAGTCCTGGTTATACTGGCTTTCACAGAGGTGTCTGGACAAAGCTACTGCTTTATTGTTTTTAAGCTCATCTAGAAAAACACCAACACTGCCCTTTACATATATGTCTTGGATACATAATATATGAAAATATTTTTGTATTTTTAGGCATGGTACCTTTCTCCCAAAAGAAGACTTCACTGAAAATATTCCACTGAGATAAAACTTTGCAGGCAGTAATTCAAACTACAGCTTTGTCAGGACAGAGTGAACATGCTTTTTTTTTTTTTTTT
>VXBL01009512.1:366719-380090 GCA_013400195.1 Aramus guarauna
AAAGGGGAGTCTAGAAGGTGTAGTTTGAAAATGCATGTGAATAAATATTACTGAGTGAACTTACCAACTAGCTCCTGAGGATCTCTTTTCTCCAGTTCTGAGAATTCCTGGGAGGAAGGGGGAAGAAACAGATTTTACTCAAGGTATGCTTCCAATCTAAAGAGCTATACTGTCCATTTCTTTAAAAATTTACATATTACTTCTGAGACAAAAGAATAAAAAATAAGAATGAAACGTGAGTTATTAGATAATAGAGCAATGTTTGCACCATGGAAAGTCAAAGCCTAACAGGATGCTCTGTTTCCTTTCAAAAGCTAAATTTAATGAAAGAATTCAGGCTTTGTTTCTATGAGTCCTGGACACTCAGCTCTTTTTGCATTCCACAAAATCTGCTGTACTTGAAGCCTTTCCTCAAAACAGATCAAACCATAGATTCTTCATTTTTGGTGACTGGCCCTTGGCACCAGCCAAGAGTCAATGTTTTACAGCATAGCTGACTAAATACAAGCCAAATCCAGCCCAGAGAAAACTACTTAAGCGCTGGGAATGCCTACCACAGGCCTGTGCAACTTGCAGTCCTGTAAGCAGGGTCAGCAGGATGCATTCCCCAGGGTAACGTGAAAACAGCTGAAATGCTCCCAGAGGCAGAGCACGGTGACTTCACAGCAGCATCTGATCGGCCTCTCCACAGACACCCAGGGCTCTGCAGACGTTTGCCGGCTGTTTGCGGTGCCAGAACCCACTTCTATAATTGTGTCATTCAGGGCTGTGGCTAATAAACCCTCTACGGACCTGTCCTGGCTCTGGCTAGGACAGAGTTAATGTCACAAGGAGCCAGGCCAGGTGAGCCAGGCCGGCCGGGGGCTATTCCAAAACCTGTGACACCATGCTCACCATAAACGGAGGCTGGTCAGGGAGGGGTGCATTCGGCACAGCTCCGGGGCGGGCTGAGGGTCCAGTCATTCGTTTGGATCGGTAAACTGTTTTCTGTTATCACTCATTGGGACTATCTGTTATCAGTACTGGTGTTGATTGTTTCCCTCTCCCTTGCTGTCCCAGTAAACTGTCCTTACCACAACCCACGAGGCTTTTGCCTTTGTCCGTTCTCCTCCCCACCCCGCCGGGGCAGGGGTGAGCAAGCGGCCACATGATGCTCGGCTGGGCCTAAACCACATCAGGACCAAAACACCAGAGTGTGGTGGTGATCCGGGCAGATCCTGTATTCCCATTTTGGAAGAACGCTCCCACTGTCAATTCTCTCTCAGCTGCTACTTTCCAGGAGTGATATAGCTGACGTGCTCTACCGGAAACTCAAAGGCAACGTCCACTGGCTTCTCACATTCTGTTTTGAGATCATCTCAACATAGCTAATCCCTCCTTAGTTATATTAATATAAATTAAGGCCACTTCAGCTGTGGGAGCACAGGAGATGTTTTCACCAGAGTCTGCTGAGCAGGTGGTGTGACATAGGATAGGACGCTCTTAAATATGCTTTCACCATATCGAGACTAGCGTTCAAATATTTTGGTGCTTTCAGGAGACCCCATGAAAGCCACAAGTGATATCAAGTTCAGCACAAATAAAGTTGCTGAAACAGTATCAGCTGTATCTCAACATTGCCTCTCCCCCCTGCCTCCCTCCCAAAGACCTTTTGTGACTCACTGGACTGTATGTCCAAAATTCCTCAGTGCCTCCAAACACTGAATCTATTCATTCAACCTGACACAAACTTAACGCTGCCTCCTTGCTGCTTAGTAACCGCTCTCTGAACCCTCTCTTTTACTGCATTTCCAACCAGGTGAGAGATGCATAAGGTGAGGAGAAAGCAGCAAGGTCACCAAGCCAGATCTGGGAACAGGCTGTGCCAAATTCACTGTGAAAACTCACCTATTTCCAGAGAAGCCAAAGCCCTCTGAAAGCAGAAAAAACAAATTCTTTGCATGGCACTAACTGCTACAGGGCACTTTTCATAGCCATTCATGAAGGGGGGGGGGCGGAGCACTGTTTCTCCGTAAGTACACTGGGATCACAAAAATACAAGACTAAAGCTATTTTAGGGACAAAAAAAAAGTACATGAAGGAACACGCATCTCGCTGGCCAGCTGGTGAGGCCCCAGGCCCCTTTGTGAGCTGGACTGTAGTGTAACAGCTCCAACCCCTCTAAGCTAATGCGCTGGGTGTAGTGTATTAACACCTCTTCTCCTGGGGTCTTCAGAAAGAACAGCACAAGCAGGAAAAAAAAAATAGAAGCATGACATTTCAAAGCAGAAAACTTCTGCCAAGAGAAGGAGTTCTCTTTGGTAAGAGCACTGGACAGGAATCCAGGGAATCTAGCTGTGTTCTGCACAAACCTACACAGACGTAGCGTTAACGTGGCAAGCCTCAACCACATCGACATGGCATAAAGACGGTGAGTGTCAGTTTGCCACCAGAGAAGTAGGGGCAAGTCTGTGGTAATGAACAGGTTGTGAGAACAAATTCAGATTAGCATGAAAGTGTTGCACGTGAGCTGGAGGAGTTCATAGAACTACAGATAGGTCCAGGCAGCAGACGGCTACTTTATTCCCTTTAGGGAGAGAACTTGCTCTACATGTAATTAAAAGTATTTGTCACCTTGCTTTGAGACGCACGCAAATGTTTGTTGAAGTGAAAGGAGGGAACTGCTTTTGTTCCAACCTTGACTGAATTACATCCTGCACTCTTATCTTTTTGCAAGTTTTAAGTGGACTGAGAGGGAAGAGATGGGCTACGTCTCTGAGCACCTCTTGATCTTTCCTCTTACCCAGCACTGTATTTATTATTCCATTATCCCTCCCATCTTCTGCCCACTTGTCCTCTAAACATCCAAGAACACAAAGGCAAGAGAAAAAAAAAAATCCCCTGAATGACCCATATTGCCAAGGAGGCACCTAAGCAACCCAGTGGCACAGCCAAATTCAGGTGCTTTAGACATATACTAAATGTCCTCAAGAAGGCTGCCCTCTTATTTGGCCAGTTGCAAGGGTATTTGCTGTATTTCTGAAGTATTCAGAAGCCCATTTTCAAGTCTCCTGTAGCTGGAGCCAGCCCCAAGCGTAAGCACACAATTCTCAGGAAACACAAACTAATAAACCTCTCCTGTTACATACCTTACATTAGACAAATATCTCTAAAATACCAGATGCACTAAGTAGTATGTTTTATGAATTTACAGAATCATCAGAAAGTTTGCTTTCACTAGAAGTTAAGTTTGTTCTTTAATTTCTATGCTCGAATCCCGGAGGCACAGCACAGGTCTGCCCCATTTAATAGGCTAAGTAAGGCCAGTCCTATCAGGCTGCCTCTGTGGATTTACCTGGCCTGATCGCCCACACCCGTTTCACCACAGCCGCTCTAGCAAGTCTAGTCTCCACATCCTCAGGCCATAGCCAAGACATCAGAAACCCCAGAGCTACACCAAGCAAAAGAAAACAAGTTCACCAACATATTATTGCCACACCTCACTGCCCAGAGGATATGAATTTTGCTTACTGAAGAATTACTGCGTACCTACACCCACTGCTTCATCATTAACAAGCTGAAGACATCAACACAGCTTTTCATTAAGTCGGACTACTTTCAAGCCTCCTAAATGCCTTTGGAAAACAAAGGGATGACCGACTCCTCCTACAGCGCTTGTTCATATTTGCTCAGTTTACTGTCTAATACTATGGCAAGGCAAGTATCAACAACTTGACCAAAGATCTACAGTTTAGCAGATGCAAGATTTAAGAAGTCTTGTTCAAACCTCTGAGTATCTACTGAAGATCCAGAACTTAAGGACAGTCTAAAAACCTTCAGTGGAGTAATTGCCCAACAAGAACTGTCCTACACTCCCTTAGACTAATTTAAGTCTGGGACACATTGAATACCATGAACTGATTAGAAAAGACAGCATTAAAAAAACAAAACCAACAAAACCCCCAACAAAACCCCACCATATTTTCTGCAGATCTAATCCAATATAGAGTTGAATGAGATCAAGAATCACCGAGTAACGAGGTACAATAAATACTTCATGGTTGCTCTTTTCATTGTGAAATGGCACAAACGTACATGGACAAGAGATGTCTAAAGGAATTCAAACACATTTTATCAATGAGAAATTTGAAGATAACCGAATTTTAAGTAGAGAATTTACCTAAATCCATTCAGGGAAAGATGATCTTTTTGTAGATCACTCATCATCAATATCCACCATGCTATGTATCAGTATCTCACATGAAGAGCACAAAATCAAGCAGGTGAGTGGTTCCAAACAGAGGGGATTTTATGTCAAATCTCTCTATCAGAATAAATACATGAAAGCTATTAGAGCCTTCAAGTATCCCAGAGTTACAGGCATTTATTTGGTTCATTTCCATTTGGACCCTGATTACTGAAGAATAACAAGGGTAAGACTTCACGAGTGGCACCTTCCAATACTGCACAGTTTTCAAAAGCCCAACCTCTGAAAGGCTCTGAATTTACTTTTGCAGCCGGTCCCTCACTGCTTGCACAGTCAGCCTGGACACAATAGTTATGCTGAAAATTCTCTCTACCATTATGGAAATACAGAACTTGGGCAAAAACCCCAAGTGTCCTGTGTTCATTAGTTTTCTTCAGTCATCCCATCTAGTATTACATGATGACCTCTAAGAATGGCTAGAGTTAAAAACACAGTTGTGTACTTTATTCCACTTGCACTCAGCAAGTTGATTTTTCTGGCTGCTATCTACTTTGCAGCCTAGATCTCACAAGATCAACTGTTCAAGGGCCTAAAGCCAGACGGCCTTGCTCCAACAGACCCACTGAAAGGAGTCAAGGGATGCCGTGGTGGTTCAGAGCCAAGTTGGAAGAGGACTGAAAGGCAGCAAGACAAGCAGAATGCAGACTCCTTTCCCCTGATCCGGAGACTAACAAAGAGCAGCTTTAAAGAGTGCAAACTGCTACAGGCAAAGACAAAGTACTGGGGGAAAAAAAAAAAAAAAAAAAACCAACCAAAAACCAAACCAGGTACGAAAAAACCAAACCACTTTTTAACATCTAACTGGACCACTAACATAAGTCACAGTTTCTGTGCTTGTAAGACCAATTCTGCACATCAGCTCACAGATAGCAGAAAACAGTTATTCTATTACTATTCCTGTGTGCATTCAGGAAAAGGTTTTCCATTTTTTTCTGCTTCAAGACAAATGCTTTCTTCAAGCCCTGGGCAAGACAACACTGCCTGCAAGAGCCTGACTGATATGAACCCAGCTTAATGGTTCAGTTTTCATGTACCATAATCAGTTAAAGAGCAGCAGCAAGCTGAAGGTGTGTGTGTACATGCATAAAGGAAGTGTTGCATTTTGGCTTACGATTTCACCTTGCTGAAGTGAAATATAGACCATCTTTTCAGTTGTAGAGTATGTTCATTCAGTTGCATAAAAACAGTCTCTGCTCAGGTTCCATGGAAAATGAAAACATCCAAACACAATCCTCACAGTGTGGAACAGAGATTAAAGGAAGGAAGCAAAAACAATTATGAATCTGAGATGAAGAATTCAAGTTTGGAAAGGCTTGCCCAGAACAGCTTTATTTAACGGAAAGAATGGACTGACTTACAACAATGATCACTAAATCCTTCCTGAAATAAGATCCATAAATCCAGTACAAAGCTCCCATCGAACATAACTGTTGGCATTAACTGTCACCAAAGGTACAAAATCAACCATCAATTTCTCATAGAAGCAATTGCGTATGTTAATGCAGGTGTACTTCAAAGTAGAAAAAGAAATGGTTGAACAGGGAGACAGAAAAGATACAAAACCAGAAACTGATTGCTTTAAAGAAGATGCAAATTGTAAGAAGTGGAGAAGTTGATGTCAGATTTGGCACTGCTCAATTGCATTCTCAGACTTGGAGCCAACTTAGCCCCACAGCTTCATTTTTCCACTGATTTCTAGTTAGTATTTAAAAAAAAAAGTGTAGCTAGGAAGCTTCCACAGTACCCCTCAACATTTTCTCTTTTTTTCCCCCTCCAGAGAGAATACTCTTGCATTGCAGGGTTTCTTCTCTCCCCAACTATTTCACCCAATTGCTTGCATATAAAGAAATTTAACACCAATTTAAACTGACAGCCACAAAACATATAGACTAGTCACACTGTTGTCATGCTAGTGGATTAATTTGAAAATATTAATGCAGATAATTTTTCAGTGCAGTCCTTCCACTAGTAGTCAGCGGTTCTGCTGCTACAATAGTTCTTACAGTGGATTTTTCTGATCTGAGCAAGCACCAGCAGTAAGTTTTTGTAATTTTTCCTCCTCTCTACAATTCAGACAATCTCCTGTACTCCTAACATATCAACAGCCTCATTCGGCTGAGTATGATGGAAAGAGACTCTATAACTTAACATAAATTGTTAGAAGAGTAATGACAGTGAAGATGGCTTTGCAAGAGCAAGCAGATGAAATGTCTATATGGAGGCAGCAAGAGAAAGATCTCTCCAAACCCTGGATCATGTCCTTTTTTCTTTTCTTTTTTAAAGGAACATGCTAGCAATTATGTTCTTGCTTTCCTACAAACATCTGAAGTGTTTATGGAAAGACAACACCAGAAACTTCTCATTCAATATTAAAAGCGCATGACAAGAACTATTCCATTTCTTGCTCATCAGATCTGCCTAATATTGGTGTACTACCAGGCTGAGGGCAGCAAATAGAGCGCATGTCAGGTGTATTCAGAGTCTAGGGAAGAGAAAGGAAGGGAACAAAAGTAGAGTGCTTTTATTCCTCCTCCCCTATGTTTTTTTTCTTGTATTGTGAGAGGGGAGAATCCCAAGAGAAAGCTTGAAACAAGCCCATTTCCTACAGCCATATCCTGTTTGCCAGCTCTGATACATAACTCCAGGCAAAGTGCCCAGCACGGGATAAGAAATTTAACTAAGAAATAACTGCAGGAACCTTGATCTAGATACTAAGAGAAGCACAGCAGCTCAGAAATGAGCCACCCAAAGGAAAAACCAATACATCCAACCTTCAGTGATGCTCATGTACAGTCTGTACAAATATACCTATTTTGAGATACTACTGTCACAGACAAAAAGGGGAGGAAGAACAAGTCAGGAAAGAGTCAACTCCTAAGACATTCCTTAAGCATCTAATCAAAACAAAGAACATGTGTAGCTGACACTGCCTTTTACTTTTTGAGCTAAATTAAGTCTAAAAATCCACCTACATTTCATTGAAAAAAACCTAATGAAAAACCCCAACCAAGATCTGGCAAAACATTTCAGTGAGAAAATGCTTTAGAAGGGAAGCATTCATAGCATAAAAGCCTTTAAATAGCTTATTTGAAACTTCATTCCGTTCACCTGACATATGTTATCTCAATATTTGACAAAGATTAATTTGTTAGAAGTAATTTCCAGTCAAGGACCTGTGTGCCAGAACTCTTGCTTTCCAAGTGGAGGTACAGTTACTAACATCTGCCTTATGAAGCCACCTGCTTCAGTTGGTTGCCTCCTTTCTCTCCTTCTCCGCCTCTGCTGCAAGGGGCTCTCCAAGCTGAGTATTTGCAGACCACCCTGTGCACGTGCTTTACAAGACCACAGAGTACAGCCTCTCCACAGCACACTAACCAGGGCACAGTGGTGTAAGTGTGCAAAACAGCCTGTGTAAGGATTGCACAGCCCATGGGAGCACACCAGCAGTTAAAAGCTGCCCCACTCTGAGCACAGTCGCTAGCACAGCTCCCAGCAGTCTCTGTCTGAAGTCACCATGGTCTGCAGAGCCCATAAATTCTGCTTTCAAGTCACTTGCTTCCTACAGTGAAACAGGAATTCAGAAGTAAAATATCAGCACCACAAGACATGGCTTGAGGTGTCAAGCTACTCTGATGATTTTATTCTTTTACAGATTTTGCAGTGCAGAACCAAGTAGAAGGCAAAGCTGGGCTGAGAGACACCTTAAGCCTCACAGCAACAAAGGAAAGGCTCAGGAGAGCTGACAAAATTAACTTTTTGCACAAGCTTTCTTCCCCAATGCCTAATACTAAAATTTCTTCATGGTTTGGTGTAGAGGCAAGGTGTAAAAGCAAGTATCCTTACAGGGATACGTGCTCCTCCATGAATGGATCTCTTGGAGTTTTTGCAGATTCTAGTCCTTCTGTACCCAGAACAGGGAAGCTGGAAGAAGCTATTTTCAGATATTAGTTGGTATTTGAGGCAATCCTCCATCTGTGCTGACTGTTCACACTCTCACTCTGACACGCACCAACATGCCAATTCAGAACAGCCTATTTCAGTACAGCAGACAGAAATAATTGCAACAACAGAACTGGACTTGAAGAACGTAGACCTTTATCAGGTGAAATATGCAAGGGGAAGCAGCTCCAGAAAGGACTTTTCTTCAAGTTTAAAGACAAACAGAAAAAGCCTGTCTCTTCTTTTGGAGAAAGGCAAGCCACACCTGTGTCAATAATCTGTGGTATTTAGTACTGCAGGGAGTGAAGAGTCTGCCACAGCATGCATGCCTGGCGGGGAGGAAGAAACAAGCATGTCCGTGGACATGTCTCATCTTCCAAACAGCTCAAGAACTGGATTGAAGCCAGCAGCTCTAAAGTAGGTAAGCCAGCTTCAGAGACCAACAACGCTGCAATCTATCTCCCTCTGAGGCAGAGCTGGAGACGCAGAAGTACATGGGGCAAGGGGCAAAATAATCAAAGATGCCAAATGTTGTTTTGTTTCTTGCACGCAAAACAGTTTAACCACCACTGATATTCTCTGGCAATAACTGAGGTCAACCACCTAGTTAAAAATGGGAACCAGTTATCAGCTGTTTTCATGTCTGAGCACTCACTTAACAGTGCAGAGGACAGTGTTAGAAGCTGAGTTAACTCTGCTCCCCCTAAAGGCTTTCTGCATGTAATGCTGACTGCTGAACTGCCAAACTGGGTCACTTGACAGAGCACTGGAAAACAGTGTGCTGAGCCTAAAACGAGGGAAAAATAGTTGGAAGCGCAGACAGTATTTTTACACAATTATATTAAAAGGAAGCTAGAATACAGAAAAAGGTGAATCCGGGACTGCAGTGCTTATCACTGGCACCTTCAGGCTGCGCTTCACAGGCAAAGGAATGAGTGGGAAACAAATCACCCTAGCCCTGGAAACCACACAGTTCATGCATTTTAAGTGTTTACAAAGAGCTACGCAGCACAGCCATGCATAACACAAAGCCATTTTTAAAATACTGCTGCTCTTTTGCTGGTTCTGCCCATCAGAGGCCAGTACTAACCCAGAGAGTATCAAACAGCCAAGGAGGGGGAACCCAGAATGATTTTTTTTTTTTTGTTTCTGATGAGACATTGGGAGTGCCTTTCTACAACACACTTACAAACCAGTTACATCCTACGAGATCCAGCCACCACAAGACTAATACAGAGCCACTTCACCCATTGCAGAGTGCACTGGTTTTGGGTGGAACAGCAGTTTTCATATGTGTTCTTCTGTTATATGACCTTTAACATATTCTAAGTAGAATTTTTAAGACTACCTCTCAACAACTGAAAGCATCAAGGGCTGGTACTTCCTAAGCAACGTTCATAATTTGCCACTGCCAAAGTAAAAGATTCTAATTATTTTCTAAAGCTTACTAATGCCAGCTCCTTTTACACAGCTTGCTGTGGAATACCTAAATGGAACAGCAGTGCTTTAATAATACAACTTTTCCCAAATACATTTCTTCCCCTTCTTCAGAGCAAAATGGTTCTACTTGAGGTGAAAGTTACTGAGTAAGTTCAGGCACCTTTTCAGAATATGCTTAATTTTTCTGAATTCAAGATAAATTCATGTACCTTATCAAAATAAGAGTCAATTACAGGGATTACATTACTGCACACACCCCCATTTACTGGTTCTTAGTACTTACCGCTTTTACTTTAAATCAAGATAAATTTGGTATTTAAACAAACAGGTTAATGGGCAGGCAAGATATAAAAAACATTGCAATCAAAAGCCTCTAAGTATTAGTACACACCTGTGCCTCATAGCACAGTAAAATTACTTTACAGGTATGCTGGATCAACAAAAGCTAAATATAATAGAGTTGATGATTGTTAAGAGGTAGTACTTAGACATGCTTAGAAACATAATATTCCTCTGAAAATTTGGCACCCTTCTGCTAGATCCCAGTTTGGCTTGCATCTCCATACAATGCCACAGGGATGCAGAGGGGACCCTCAAAACAAAACCAGAAAAGGTAAATATCAAAGTAGCCACTTGCTTTGAAAAACTGTTACCACGTGTCAGGCATTCACTTGCCAAGGGAGTGGCAGTACTTATCAGCTTTCCTGCACTAGCTAGTCCTGATACCACAATGAAGGCTCAAGAGTTAATGATTTCCCTCTGTGAAAACTCCAGTGAGTCAAGCTGCAGGGCTGGACTCTGTCCTTGATCAACGCTTGCAACCTGTTATTTATCCAGCCCTAGGATATGAAGTACAGAACCCCTCAGGTGAGATCTGGAGCACAAGGTCAGTATTTCATTTAAGGTTCATTTTCCTTCTTCCTGCAGGGCTGGTCCAGTTAGTGAGCTCTGAAGGCTTGTATCTTGTTACTGCATCAAGGCTGTAACTGAAGCCAGCTGCTGGCAAGAGCCCAAGCAACTTGCACTCACTGCACAGCCCATTAACCCTCATCATTCCAAACCACCGCCAGAACACCAAATTTCACACCCATTTCCACAACAGCCTTTGTTTCATACCCACCATTCCATTATCTGAGGAAAAGATATAAAGAACCTGTCCAGGCTGTGGGATTCCATCTTTAACACCATGCCTTTATCAACAGCTTCTGTTGACCATTTCTTTTCCCTTCTAAGCAGGGGGTTTTCCTTCTGAAGTGCTTTTAAGATATTAGGCAAAAGCATCGCTCTTAACATTAACTTAAAACTAGGGAGCCCAAGTACAAGACATACTTTTGGCCACAAGTATGTCCTATTCCAGAGCCTGAGCACATCCTCCCACAATGAAATTTGGAAGTGCAATTAGTTTTACCTAGATTTGAATCTCCCATTTTCCATGAGTCCCTGAAGCACTTCAAAATGCAGTCACAGGATGCAAGGTATCTGACTTTGCTACTTAAAGAGGATTCTGCTTTCTGCTGCAAGAACACAGTGCTTGGGAATGATTCACAGGTGCCCAGTAACATCATATGGGCCAGAATCTGCTCTGGAAGAATGCCTTCAGAAGGTTGATCAAGATCAACAAAGGTATACTCCCTGGAATCAAGACAAAAACCTGAGATAAATATAAAAATCACAGGATGGGGTAGAAAAATATCTCCCCGTTGGGGCTATTTGAGGCAGGCTCCAAATTCCACTCTCCAAACCATCACTTTACCAGACAGTACCATCATTCCCCACTTTCAGTTTCCCCAATCTGTACCCGCAACCGACACCAACTGAACCTTCTGGAGGTTTTGTGTCTGGTGCTATCCAAATCATAGGACACACCAGCAACAAGAGAACTCCTCCACACAACCTGGCTCAAGTGTCCTGGTCAATTATTCAAGACAATCTCAAAGCAGTTCATTCATCATATGTACAAAGGGGCAAACTAAAAAAAATGTGGAACGTATATTCAGGGTTTCAAAAGACTATGATTAACTGATTAATAGCAACTGGTTTACCTCATTCATGCATTTTAAAGGATTTACCTTCTGCATACAGTCAGAGTCAGACCCCGGAAACGCCCTAGCCATATATAAAGATCCTGTGATATCTATTTAAACACACTTCCAGGTCTGTGATGTCTTGTGATAAAATTGATGGAGCAAGAACAACTGCAGCACTCAGCTGCAACAAAACAAAATAAAGTTATCCAAAAGTGTTAGCAAGTTATGATCCAGTGCTTCACTTTTTGCCGCACTTTGGATTTACAGTAACCACAACTCTTACTAGTTGTCATAGATATTGCAAGCTCAAAGCAATGAGGAAGAACAAGGAGAACACTGCCACTTGGTGGAAAAGGGGGATAGGAAACATTTGCAACTGCTCCAAGTAAAACTCCTTTTACAATGATGTTCCACCTGCCCCCAACCCAGGCAAACTTCTTAACAGCATGGCTAGCGCAACTCCATCGGTGCCCCACAGAACACCCTACAGCAACACACCTGCTCCATTACCAGCACAGTGTGGGGCTGCCTTGCTGTATAGCAAAGGTGTGCTTCCACCTCTCCCTCAAGTGCCAGCTGGCTATTTAACTAGAATAAAAAAAAAAAGCCAGAAGCAGCTGTTCCCTTTTTCACTTATGTATGAAGACATCTATTAAGGATGACATAGAAGTCTGCAACTGCTGAAGTTCAGATTTGCATCCTTGCTATTCTTTTCAAATCCTCACTTTTCACACCATGCTAGGATGGCAGGAATTACATTTTACCTTTTTTTTTTTTTAAGTTTAACTTTAATTTACGTTTTCAGTTCTTGCAGAGTGTACCCAAGATACCACATGCTTTTAATATATTCAGTGTTTCTTTGCTTCCCCACTGAAGCTGAAACACCACTCCATGGCCATATGTAGCTCTTCTTCAGAAGGGCAAAATGCACCTAGACAGTAGTATATAGAACTCACTGAAGTCAAGAGATTTTTTTAAACAAAGCAACATGAAATATCAGCAACATAATAAAGCAGTAGCCACACAATTCAGTGGCAAGATTTCTGTAATGCATCATTACTCAGACAAGAGCTACCATAATCTGATTTTGTTCCTTCTCTCTTGGCCACATCTCTCCATTGCCCTGAAGCCCTTTCAGAGGCAACAGAAATGCATATAGTTACAACAGGATCCTACTAGATGCTGTGGTGATGCACAACAAATTTATCCTTTAAATCTATTCTTCACAGTACACATTCGAATTCAGCAGTTTTTACAGAACCTTACCAGCCACAATGGCAAAAATTTAGAAGTAGAAAAAGCATAAAAGTGAGAGATTATCTTTTCCTCTCTTCCCCCCCCAAAAAATAAAAAATTATTTTTCTTGCAACAAGGAAAGGAGGCAATACATTCCATTTTCAAGTGCCTCCTACCTGTATGCCAAAAGCATTACTGATATTTCACACACTGGTACAAGAGACTTTAGCAGCTGCAGTGCAGCTGCCAAGATTTTCAACTGTGTATCACTATAAACCCATAAAAATATTGTGGAAACTGGAAGAAAGTGTTGCTATAGAACTAGTTTAAGCAGAAGGCAAACAAATGTGTTTAGCTATTCATCTTGTTCTATCAAAACCCTATGCTAATCCAAATGTTCTACAGAAATTCAGTTTGCAGCAGTCTTGTGGTTTCCTTAGCAGAGCTCAGAAACTGTCTGCATCCTTGCAGAAACTACTGGAT
>VXBL01009512.1:380160-408808 GCA_013400195.1 Aramus guarauna
GCAATCATCATTCACTCAGTATCCCACAAGACTGCTTATATTGCACGGGGGATTGAACTAGCACAAAAATTTGAAAAAACTCTAAAAGTTTCAAACGGATTTGGTTTTTTGTCTATCTTCTGGCTTTTAGCCTGATGTATGTTCCTATGTGCTGCTAAACATCTGTCATTCAGCAGAAACAAGATGTAATCCCAAGATAAAGACGACTTCAGCTATTTATGATAGCTATCATCTGGGGATCTTGTTTTACTTTTTAAGGTTTAATTAAAACCTTTACAAAACTGCTTCATTCAGAAGGACAGAAAGAGAGCTAGAGACAACTGAATTGATTTTGACACATTTCGTGACCTCTAGGACCATAAGACCATTTATTAATTAAGCTGTTCTAAATGAAGAAAATATTCCAACTAACACTGGTGATAATTCTGTACTGAATACTACATCTCCAAGATCACTGCAAAATAGGTGAGATGCTGTCAGAAAACCTACCTCAGATCTAACGCACAAGATTACTAAGTTCATGAACACAGATCTTGATCATGACTCAGCCTGTAGCCTAACTTGTTAACTACCTTTGGCAGAACCCAGAACTAAAGTAAAATAAACACGTTACATCTACAAAAAGGAAAGTATGGAACTAGCTACGGAAGATCACAAACAAACACCAAGCCATGCTGTTAAGACTTACTCCTCTTGTACTAAACTTCCCCCCCCACCACCACACCACACTTTCAAATACCTTTAGGTCACCAGCCTCAGGTTTTTCAGTCTCTGAATCGTCATCTTCCTACAAGACAAGAATTTACAGGATTAAGCTTAAAGAGCAGGCTTGGCAAGTAACTGCACTTACAGCAAAGGGCTCGCATTCAGCAGCCCAGCAGTAGTCCAAGACCCTTTCCACAGAAGGTAGTTTTGCCCCACCCACTCATGACCAGAAAACTAAGTCCTACAGTCAGGGAAAGAAGTGTTTGTTTGGGTTGTGTTTTGGGGTTTTTTAGGCAAAAGCATCGCTCAGTAGGAGATGTCCCCCGCAAAACTCATGCAGCTCCTCAATGCTCAGAACGAGATAATAAGAAGCAACAGAACTGGGGAAAAAAAAAAAGTGTTTGTCATTTGATAATTCTGTCTCTTTCAGTTGGCACGCGGGCTTTTTGCACTTGCCCCTGTTTAGCAGTACTCACAGAAAAAGCAGCATTTGCAAGACCTGTTATAGTCCCAAGCATACATCAGCAACACACAGAGGACACACAGCTGGCCTGCCATCCAACCAAACATGCAGGCTTGGTCAGGGTCTGGCCAAGCACCAAGTTTCAAGGACCTGGTGATGCCAGCAGGCACCACATCTTTCTTATTTGCATAGCGCTCTCATAGCCTTGTTTGCAGAGGACGTGAACTTGCACAGAAGGGAACCACTGACAAATTTCACTGATTTAGGTAACAGACTCCATTTGGTTTTTTATTTCTACTGAGAAATAAACTAAAGAACTGGGCAAATTTCTGATGTGTGAGAGCTTAAAATACTGAACTCAGCCCTGTGTAAAACTCTACACCATGTGAGAAGTGCTCCAGCTTTGGTCCCAACTGATAGGTAAGCCTGCTGTCCCACTGCTGTATGGGCTATTTCACTGGGATCCTAGAGTTACTTATGTTTCTACACATAAATACACACTCTGCATTCAAAATAAGCTTGAGGAGCAGAAAATGTTTTTCATTTTCACACAACTCAGCAGAATGTTTTTTTCCTCCAAACTTCACCTTTGGCCCCAAAACAAGACCTTGCTGTTTCAGCTTCAAAAAAGAAAAACAAAAAGTGAGATGATTACATGCAACTGAAAGGAAGAATTCACAATGAGATGCTCATCTCAGATTATTAGCACAAATGCAGATTCTGAAAAGGCAAGCTAGAGATTGAGCACATAATAATGTCAGTTTTATTTGCCTGAATTAACATGCCTATCCCACAGAAATGAGATATCATCTCCTTCACTTCTGCTACTCTCCAGCTTACCTTTCTGAAAGATGCACATATGCCAATAATTCAGTCTTAATAACATTAATTTTGTAACTAAAAAGAACCATAGTACCAAGTAACTTGGTGTTTATCACAAATGAGATTCCTCTCCCCTCCACAGTCCCACCTATATTATAAAGATAAAAGTAATTTTCAACAAAGCAACAATGGGTTGAATCATTCATGTTATAGAAAGAGTTGTTTAGATAAAAGCCCAAGACAACCTGAGTCCAACTCACACTGCTTTCTAAAAACAACTCATAACCAACATGAGCAACTAGCACAAGCAAAATCAAGAAAGCTGTCAATTCTGAATACTTAAGGCAAAAAACCAAGCACTGCTTTCCTGCAACAAGGCTGGAGAGAAGGCACCCTGTGTAACCTGCACACATCTGTACAGTAACTACAAACATATTCCAGACCTACTGGCTGAACACCAGAGTGACTCGATCAATCACCATTACTTGAACGGCAACTTGTACCTCCCAGGTGATGGATAGCTGCAACCTGCTCTGAAAATTGTGCATGCGATAAAAGCTACTCCATTTACCTGCCTGTTTGTCAATGCAAACTAAGCACAGCTGATCTTGAGAAGCATCTGGATCACACCTACTGCTTTCTTCTAACTAAAGAGATCTTATTGAAGGAGGGCCCAGAAGTTTTGGGATATAAAAAGAAGAAACACTAATGCAGTAAAGAAGCATCATTACTTTGCTTAGCCAGAGGCCAGAGCAGACCCTGGATGCTATTGCTTGCACCTTCTCCAGCTAGCAACAGAACAAAATCAAAAGCAAGAACAAGAGACAGACAAATTCCTTGCCTGCTCTTTGGGAAACAGATGGCAGAAACAGTGAGGGTCTCATAAGAGACTGATGTAAAGCACACAAAGCAGACTTCAATGAGGAAAGGTTATAGTAGGACAACCATATTTCTTTTCTCTACTGAGTAGCCAAAACACTAGAACAGGGACAAGATAACATTTTTAATGTGGTGGTAAGCAAAAGGCTGATGAGAAAGAGAAAAGAAACTGCTCCCCTAAGAAAATTTATCATTTTGCTCTTACAGACATGTGACAAAACTACATGTCCTTTTGTGTACTACAGCTGCACTCACAGGCAGTGAGCTACGTACCCTGCCTCACAATACATCAGTTATCTCAGTATTTAGGTGATGTTACACACATGCCATGACAAACAAAAGCCACTCACAACAGGACAAGGCTACATCAAGGCAACTGATGTAGTGAGTGGGTTGAGTTATACACAAAAAAATAATTTCAGACCTCACAGAACTTTATTATTTTTAATCCTCCAGCTGACCATACAACAACATGTTCCTCTTACAAGGTTTTCATATACATCAACTATACTTAAAGAACAATTTCTATCTAATGTGGCTGTTGACTTGTACCAGCCTTTTTCCCATAAGAGTCAAATGGGATCAAAACAGTTAGCAACAAGCAACACAAGCTGTGCCAAGCTGCTGATGGATTTCAAGGCAAATGCTTTCTGCTTGTAAACAAAGTGAATAGAAATATTTGGAAAGTGCTGAAACCCACAGCAGGAGTCAGATATTCTGGGTTCCAGCTTGGGCTGCCCGTCAGGGACTTTCCTTGGAGAGAGAAAAGCCTCCACAGCATGTGAAAGGGATCAGGGCAAACTCTCGGAGTGGAGAGGTACTTACTGACTGCCTGCTGTTCTCATCATCCTCCTCTTCATACCCGTCCTCGTCCCCATCCAGGCGGGTGAAGTCGTCATCTCCGTACCCAACCGAGACCAGACCTCCTTTCTCTCCTAAAGAGGAAGGGGAAAACGAAACCATGAGAAAAGGGGAGGCGGCAACGAGCGGGGCCTTCCCCTCACAGGTGGGAAGGCGGCGGCTGGCGGCAGCCCGCCCCGGCCCCCTCCCTGCCCTCACCCGTAGCCGCTCCCCCATCGCTTCCCGCCGTCCCGGCCTCGCTGTCCGACTCCGGGTCCGAATCCTCGGCATAAACCGCCAACGAGGAGAGAACGCTCCGCTTCGCCGCCGCCATCTTCCGCGTCCCCCCCCTCCCGGGCGGACTTCCGGCGCGCAGAGATAACGTGGCAGCGCAGTCACCATAGCAACGGCACCCTTCTTCCGCCTTAAGTAGGGTCTCGTTAAACCGGGAGAGCTCCGGTGCCCGCGCACGGCGAGAGGAGCAAACCCCTCAGCGAGGCGGAGTAGGGTTTATACGGGGGAGGGAGAGGAGGGATAAAAGGGATAAAAGGTGCTTGCATGCTTTATTTAAGGATGGCCCTTTAAGCGTTGCTTCTGGCGTCATCGCGCGGCGCCGTAACAGCACCTGCCGGACCCTGACTGAGTGCGGGTCGGNATTGGGGTTCCCTCCAGTGGGGGTGCCTGGATAGCATCGGGGGGGGGGAAGAAAAGGGGGGAGCCTGACAGGGAACCCCCAGGGGAGGTCACAGAGGTGGCAACGAGACGGGACAGGCCTTGGCCAGACAAGGGTGCAGCGTTTGGGTTGAGCATCGGTTCCTGTCGCTGTTCACAGCTTCTCTAAGATGAGTGGTGAGGCTCCCCCGGGCCTGGAGGGCAGGGTCCGGAAAACACTGCAAAGGGTCTTCGGGTTCGAGTCCTTCAAGACTTCCCTGCAGGAAAGTGCGACCATGACTGTGGCAAGAGGTGAGGCTCAGCGTCGGAAAGATGTGAAACACGTCTGGTTTTCCATCTTCCTGTGAGGGTGGTGCTGCAGGAGTTGGTATCACATCTGTTTTGAGGAGACACATCACCTGGACTAGGCAGGACGACCTGTCCCTCCGAGCCCTCCTGGGTCTCCTCTGCTCTGAGATCATTTCATGGTGTAGGAGCAGGAGCATGCGCTGCACACAAGCTCTCTGAGCACGGCTTTGTCCTGCCGGTTCTCCTTTGCATTTGTTTTGTAACCCCACTATTGCATCAACCAGAAAATAGGAAACCTTACAGTACAATCTTGCTGGCATCTCCACTGGAGGCATCTGCCAGCGTGTTTATGGTCAGATGAGGTCAAAACTGCTTACATTTATACATTTTCAGAGTAACCTGTCCTTGCTGTAGATGATGTTAGACAAAGATGATACCAGTAGAAGACTTGATTTCCTGGCATAGTTTATATCTGTTCTCTGAATCATGTGGCCATTATCAGAAACAAGATTTTCCTGGTGTTAACGTATCCACCAACACACGGCTGCTGGTTGGACAGGCAGCTCACGTACACTAGCTGCCAACCGTCGGCTTCCCCAGCAGGTCTCACAATGCGAATCGGAACAGTGTCAAACTCGGCACTTGGCATATAATTACAATTTTCTTCTGTTGCCAGGAGCTGCGCGGATGTGCTGTTGACAGCAAACTGGCCAAAAGCAGTGTTCTGTCAGCAGAACACGTTACATTAACATTGCATGCACTGGCATCTCCCTGACTTGCTTAGCACAGTGACAGTTACTAACTGCATGATATTATCTACGTGCTTGAGGTTTCCAACCCTTATTTCTTATGAGGTACCTTTCTGGGATAAGCTTTAAGAGGATGTGGTAAAGATTTCTCATGGGGCTGGTAATTTGGTAACTGGAGGCCTGCAAGATGATTGAAGCAGCTTGTCTAGAACAGAACGAGCATGGATAACTTGTTTAACTTCTCTTTATCTTGGTTTCTGTGTATCTTCTGGTACTTTTGTAAGCTGTTTCTAAGTGTTTACAAAGCAATCTGAGATTCTTTGAAGGAAACCATTGCAGGCATGCAAAGTATTGCTATGCTTTTAGAACCTGAAATGAAGTTTCTTTTGTTGATATGCCGCACAGTACGGGCACACGGCTGCTGTTTCTCACAGATTACAACCTGCTGTGCCCACCCTTCCGGACAGAGCCCTAGGAACTCGCCACCACTCAGTAGCCTTGAGCTTTCTTCTGTTGTCTTTGCAGGCGAGAAGGATGTCTTTGTATGCATGCCCACAGGGGCAGGGAAATCCTTGTGCTACCAGCTTCCTGCAGTTCTGGCAGTGGGCATCACCATTGTCATTTCACCTCTGATTGCACTGATTCAGGTAACTGTCTCCTGTTAGCTGTGGAAAAGCAGACAGTGAAGGGGGTCGGGAGACGCTGGAGGCTCAGCTGCCTCTTGTCTTTCTGTCCGTGAGTCTCTGCTGTTGGCCTGCCTCTGGATTCTCATCTTGATGTCTTGGTGTGTTTTCTGTACCCTGGTGATCGGTGAAGAGACCACAACTTAGCTGCAGAGCAGAGTAACTCTGGTATGACACTGTGCAGTTCTCTAAAAGGAGGTTTTTCTTCTTTAATAATAACCTGGTGGTTTTTATAACTGAACCTTTCTCCATTTTGTCCAGTTGTCTTTTACCTCCAGTGTGCTATATGGAAGCAGCAGAGTACCTCAAATGTACCAAACTGGATCTTTCCCCAGAAGAAAACTGCCATTTTACCTATAAAGTAACAACTCGAGGAATGATGAAGTTGCCTTTGAAGGCATAATTTGTTCTGCATCAAAACATCTTTTTGTTGCAGTCAGTCTTTCTGTCATGGGAAGAAGCTGGTTTAGTAGAGCTGCTCGTTGAACACTTTGATCTGTGAGACCTTTTTTTTTCCTCCTATTTTGCCTTTTCTAATGTTTCATCAACTGTTGGGAGAAACACCTCCCTGTAAGAGCAGCTGTAGCATTGCTTAGGCTTCTGTAAAGCATCTGATTAACGTTGCATGATGTCTGGTGTTGTAGGCTGCTGTTTTGGTTTTTATGGTGTTTTTTTTAACTACTTCACAGTCTTAATGTAAAACATTTTAGGAGTTAAGAGCAGGCTTGGTGATACATCTCAGAAAGGTGTTATAAATAGTGAATTTGTTCCAAGTAGAGAATTTGTAATTAAGCTCCAGCACAGGCAATATTTTGTCAGTGAAATGGAGGTTAAAAAAATTACTTTTAAGATTTGCAGGTGAAACAGAATGTGTCAGAGTGACAAAAAGGTTGAGATGGGCTCAGTGAGTCTTAGGGAACAGAGCTGGAGCGCACCTTCTGAGCTCTTCTCACCAGGCCCTGAGGTGAGGTGGCTCTGCCTGAAATGATCATGATGTATTTCAGTGTAGCCAAACTTCAAGAGCTTAGTCTGTGTAGTTTATTATAGGGAAGGCTGAGAGCTGACTTTGTGAACAGAAAGCAGTGGATATTAAATCAATCACTGAAACCAGTTATTGAGTGAAATAATGAGATATCCATTGTTCAGGACTATTCATATCTTCTGAAATGTTGTGTGCTAGTCAAGTGCAAATGAACAGCTCAGTGTAAGGACATGGAGTTGAATCTCTATGTCCAGTGTTCATGTGGATGTATCTGGATGCGATGTCATGTTTTCTTCTTGTTTTTCATGGTATGATGCTCATCCAGACTGTTTTGTTGCACTGGTGATTCACATGATCCTTGTATTTCATCCCATCTCAGCTGTGTTTATAATGTCCTTGAGCTATTCTGGAATGAAATGTACTCTGTTATTGTAGGGTGGTGTATTCATTTTCCATCTGTGACAACTTGATAGTGTAAATCCTGAGATGCGTTGGAGGCTTGTTTCAGCTCACTGTGGCTATGATGAGTTATTTTGCACAGATCCCTGCTGGTGTTTCCCTAGCAGCAAAACAAACTGTCTTAAAGTGAATGAGTGCACAAAAATGCAGTTGGATGTTAGAGCTGGACAGGTATGCTCACAGTTGAAGATAAAGGCATCAGGAGTTGAAGTTCTAAATACCCTGACTGTAGGTGTATGTTGTCCTGAGACTCCATCCAGGAGGTGGAAGTTGGGGCCTCACCTGGATCCTGCTTAGCAGTCTTTTCTAGTGATGGTGACTTTCTTTAATTCCATTTGCTTTTAATTTAATTTTAATTTTGTATTTACTCTAGGATCAAGTGGATCACTTGCTGGCTCTGAAGATCAAAGCCTGCTCTCTGAACTCCAAGCTCTCTGCCCAGGAAAAGAAGACCATCCTGGCTGACTTAGCAAGTGAGAAGCCCCAAGTAAAGCTCCTGTACATCACCCCAGAGATGGCAGCCGCCTCTTCCTTCCAACCTACGCTGAACTCTCTGATGTCTCGAAACCTCTTGTCCTACCTGATAATCGATGAAGCGCACTGCGTTTCCCAGTGGGGACACGATTTCCGACCTGACTACCTACGGCTGGGCACCTTGCGCACTCGCATACCCAATACGCCATGTGTTGCCTTGACGGCCACTGCCACCAAGCAGGTCCAGGAGGATATCGTGGCAGCGCTTAAACTAAAGCAGCCGCTTTCCACATTTAAGACTCCTTGCTTCAGATCTAACTTGTTTTATGACGTGCAATTCAAGGACCTCTTGACTGATCCATACACCAATTTGAAGGATTTCTGTCTCAAGGCGCTTGAAGTGAAGAACACCACTGGGGTAGGTTTTATGTTTGGGGAAGAAGGCTAAACTGAACAAAATCGACCTTAATGGGCACTGACCAGTGGTTGGTATGGCCCAGACAGGTCTGTGGCAGGGAAAGAGGAGGTCCCTGGAAGGAAAGTACTCACGTATATTTTTTCAGTTCCTCTAAAAGTGCTCATGTACATTTTTCAGTTCCTCTAAAAGAGATAGAATGTGAAGGCTGCGTTCCTTTCAGATGTGTCACCAGAAAGGGGTTGGTCTAAAAGAAAATGGGTTAGGATTATCTGACTAGCATTTCTATCTTGGTTTGTCATATCCCAGGCGATCATTGTATGTTCGATGGTGGTCTGCTCTTCTAGTCTGGCAAAGTATTTGAAGTGTTGTATTGAATTTCCTGCTCTAACACTAATTCCTGAAATAATTCTCAGCAACTCAGTTACAGCCTCTGCACCTGAGTTTATCTGCAAGGTGGAGGGAAACTGCTTCTTGCCTTGTGTCTACTGGGAGAGAGTTGGGGGACCATACTTGGTCAATTTTAGACCTTTTAGGACTTGTAAGGAAACTCTTTATATCTGATTTACTTTTGTGCTGCAACAGTATCTTTCAGCTGCTGGGGAATCAGCTTGTAGAAGAGATGAGCTTTAGGCCTCCCTCGTGTCTCCTCCGTACTGACGACTGCAGCTTTGTTGATTGGCTTCAGACAGTGTCACGGCCTTTCTCTCCTGTCTGCCCAGGTGTACTCCGGTTGTGGCATTGTGTACTGCAGGATGAGGGATGTGTGTGACCAGCTGGCTATTGAATTGAGCTACCGAGGAGTGAAAGCCAAGGCCTATCACGCAGGTACTGGAAGTAGCATCTCTCAGTAGCTGGTAGAACTGAACTGTACCACCTTTAAGACCTGGGTTGGGGCTACCTAGAAAACAGCTGTCTAGTCATGGTCTGCAATGTGTCCAATACTCACATGTCAGGTCTGTGAGGTAAGTGTGGGGTTTTCAACAGAATGGCATTCCCTTCACTCCAGAAGTATTGGGTTTGTTGGATCTTGCATGGCCTAAATATAACAACTGCTTTTATCCCAGGAGGGATCTGAATTTTTCTCTTTGGAATAGAAACAGCTGCTGCTCACTTCATCTTGATCGCAGGGCAGTTTAAATGTGGGCAGAGAGGAGTATGTACATCAGTCAGTTTTAGTGAGGGGGGTGGCTCACAGTGGGGAAATGGAGGAGGAAGAAAATCCTCTTGTTTCTTTCTTTCTTTTTTTTTTTTAAACTTTTTGTTGTTGTTTCCTTCCCTGTTTTTCCCTTCCCCAGGACTCAAGGCAGCTGAAAGGACTTCAGTCCAGAACGAATGGATGGAGGAGAAGATCCCTGTTATTGTTGCAACCATCAGTTTTGGAATGGGAGTAGACAAAGCAAACGTCAGGTGTGTG
Organism: Aramus guarauna; assembly: GCA_013400195.1. NCBI lineage: Eukaryota > Metazoa > Chordata > Aves > Gruiformes > Aramidae > Aramus > Aramus guarauna. Next base: position 390,009 of record VXBL01009512.1, read on the forward strand.
AGGCTGAGTGTTGTGCACCACCAGTGACTGAAACCTGAGCAGTGGGAAGGGAAAGCCTCAGTCTCTCTGTTACCTGGTACATCTGACTCAAATGCCTGATAGACACTTACTAAAACCCACAAAAACAGAGCTGGAGGTTTTTTATCTTAGAAGCAGCAGAAACAAACCTGGAAGGGGTTTGTAAAGAAATAAAAAACAAGGCACCAGAGCACCTCTTTGCCAGTCATCTTCAAAGTGAGGGAAATTGGAGGAATGTCTGCTTTTGCCACACCCTCCAGCGTGTCAAAAAGAGCCATCTCAATGCAATTGCAGCTGTCGCTTTCACTTCTCTTAGTGCAATAGTTGCTGTTAAAAAGCAGTGGGGAAAAAAATCTGCACCTAAAATAATTCATACACCCTCTATTAAAATAGTCTGAGCCAGCTTTTTTTAGAGATCTCCTTTTGCAATGCAATGGGGAAAAAACTAGCACTTCAGAAATAGCAATAACCATATAGAAAATGCAGCTCTAGTCCAAGGACAGAAATTTTGCACAAGTTTTCAATTGCTGTTCCTCTGGGACTTCTAACTGTCACCATAATTAGTCTGTGTTGTTAGAACTCCTGCACCACAATATGGCTGTGCTGAGTGAGTATTGTGAACTATGATCACTTAGTAGAGAGATAACTCTGGTGCAGCTCACACCACACTCCACACAGACCTGATCCTTCTTTCAGTGTCACTGTGCTGACAGATAACAGGATCCCGTAGCAATGACAGACTATTTTACTCCTTGATGCAAGTTACCCTACAGAGAAATGAGAAGTCTTCTAGGATAGCAGCATGAATTAATGACTTGCTGAGACCTCTCTGCCTCGTTCAGTAGAGTGGTCATTAAAAAGTGCAAAGAGTAATTGAAATGCATAGGGCTGAAGGAGTGAAATGTAGTTGAAACGTGCTTGTAATCTGGTTAGTTCCCAAGAAATGGAGTTAAAATGACTCTTTACAGGATGTTTTTTAAAAGTTTAAAGGACTTTATACTCGAGCTCAGGCAACAAGGCACTGCTGCTTAGCCTTCACTCTATGTTGGCAGAGTTGTGAGTATACATGCATATGTTATCGAGTAGATCAGGTCTGACAAGTTTTGGAGGTGACTCCTCTGGACAAAAGGGAAAACAGAGGTGGTGTCTCTTCTTCTGATGAAATCTATTCCTCTCTTCACTGCTAATTCAGTTTTGCTTGAGATTATTTACCAGTTTCTTCAGTAAGCTTCCTGATGGGCAATAAATGTGCAGGGCTCTGATGCTTCCTGCCTGGCCGGTTCCTGGAGTGTTTGTGTTTGAAGGAATATGTTTGCTTGCTTTTGTCACTTAATCTTTTGCCACACCTATATGCATCATACCTCTGGGACAGGCTGGTTTTGAGGCAGACTGGTATTTAAAACGTTGGCAGTGTTAGAGTACTGTAAAATCTCAACACAGGTATAAGCTAAATTGCCGAATACTCAGGTACAATCAGGTTTAAAGCAGTCTTGCAGTGGTGTATTGAAAACCTTCCTTCAGAGATTACGTACAGTTTAGTCATGATTCCTAGTCATATTTGCTGGCTGGGAAGGGTGCCCTAATCTACAAGTGAGCTTGGTGAGAGAGAATTTCCCATGCAGACTTTGTTGGAAAAGAAGCTTCTCTCTTAAATTGAGTATTTCAAATCATGTTCTGTAATGTTCAAATTGTTCCACAAAATAAATAGGACTTTTTATTAATGCTGTATTTTATGGCAAAATCTCCCAAACTCCTTAAATCAATGTACTTATTCTCACTCTTCATAGCTGTACAGTTGTATGCACGTTTGGGATATTTGTGTGCTCGTTTTTTCCATCCATTTGGAGTGACATCCTGCTCGTGTGTTGTTCAGGTGCATTTGTTTTCTTATAGCTCTGCTGCTTTCCTTGATTCTCATGTGATAAGAGGACTTAAATTTCTGCATGCAAAATACCTTGCTCTGCTAAATCCTCTGTCTTTTATGCTCTTGCTCTATTTTTTACTGTTGTTGATGTTCACAAACACCACAATCATGTATGCAGTGATCTGAGAAACCTGCAGCCTGGTGTTTCCTCTTGTCTTATCGCATGCAGATTTGTTGCCCATTGGAATATTGCTAAGTCAATGGCTGGATATTACCAAGAATCTGGCAGAGCTGGGAGAGATGGGAAGCCATCCTGCTGCCGCCTTTATTACTCAAGGAATGACCGGGATCAAGTCAGCTTCCTGATTAAGAAGGAACTCTCTAACATCCAAGTAAGAGCTGCAGAATAGTATCCACCTGCCTAGATATGCTGCTTTTGCTCTGATCTGATTTGCTTCTTGCTTGCAGTGACCTCTGAATATGCAAAGATGAAATGAGTTTTTCTGGGTCCAGAGCTGTCTGTAGCCCTGTTTAAAGGGAAAGCAGAAGGGAAAGCACTGCCAGACCCAACTCTGGCTCTATTAGAGAGACATGGGTGAAGTGTGGAGCAGAGACAGCATGGTGTCTGTACCTGTTTGCCGTACTGATCAGAAGGGTTGGATATGGTCATCAGTAGAGTTACTTTATCTGTTTATATTTAAATGGAAGAGTATAGCTATTGTCTCCATCTATTTTCAGGAAAAAAAAGGCACCTTAAAAGAATCTGACAAAGCTGTGATGACAGCTTTTGATGCCATTGTGAACTTTTGTGAGGAGCTGGGGTGAGTACACTTCTTTCAAACACTGTTTAATGTTGGGGAAACCATGCCCTATCCTTCCTGAGGCAGTGTTATGGCTGACATCTTGATATCTAGGAAAAAGAAAGTCCTGAATGAATCACCTGATATTTTGCTGTCTGGACTGAAGGTGTCCCTGAGACATCTCTCTCTAACTCCCACCTCTGAGTTAACTGAGATGTTGGTCTTGGAGCCTGACCAAGTGACATAGTGATGTTACACTGTAAGTCCTCTGGCTATGTTCTATCTTTGATGGGTTGAATTAGTTATATTTGCTTTTGTTTCGACTCTTTCCTCCTTTGCTACATCTTCTCGCTTCTAAGGAGACAGACAGCCTAATCAGCATGAGATGGAAGCATTTAGATTTAATGTCTCTCTAAATCTCAGGGGCTCCACTCTGCAAAGTCTGAGGTATCCATTGATTCTCACTGACCTTAGGAGTTGATGGTGCTTAGAATGTTTCAGAAACAGGGATGTGCCCAATCTAAACACAGACTAGCAACTGCAACATGTGTTGTTCAGGTTTAGTTCACGACTTGTAAGTTGTAATTGTGCTAATTGTTATTCTGTGCTGGATAAGACATCAAAACTTTAATTTTGCCAGTACAAGAGCAGTATGTGTTTACTAACTGGAAACAGTCGACCGGTGTCTTGCTTTCAAGTTTGCACTTTGTTTCATTTTTCACCTGTGTCTAGGGCAGCATTTTCAACACAAATGTAACATGCTTCTTTTCTGATGCCTTGGTGAGCATGTTCTCTCCTCCTGGTCATGTTTGGTAAACAAATTCTGCTTTTATGGGGTTGCTCTGGGAAAGTCTTGCTTGTACTGAAGTATGGCACAACATTGAGTCCTGGGGCACTTGAAGGAACACTTCTTTGCCCAAAGTCAAGGTGATTCTGAGAAGTAGCTACTAGTAGGCTCCTTGCTCTGAGAATTTAATCCGCTTACTTGGCTGAGCAGCTCTGCTTCTCCAGGTGTGTCTTACCAGCTCACAGCAAGAGTGGCCAGATGGCTGTTTGTGTCTGGGTTTTGTATAATCTGAGAGCAGCTGTATTTACCTGGTTAGATGCTCACCTCGTCTTGGTATCTATTTCTCCTTGATTCCTAAGCTGGTTATCAGTAGTTAGTCGTGACAGTCATTGCTTAGAATGGACCCCAGCACCATAAGAACTGGACTGGGATCACTGAACTAACCTTGCACAAGCCAGAAGCAGTCACAGGATCTTCCAGGGGTGTCCCAGTGAGGGTATGTGTGCGGCTCCATGTAACCAACTTACAGCATCTCCCACATCATGCATGCTGTAAAGAGCCTGACTGCTATCTGAAGTGAGGACCTTCTCTGGACTTGCACTGCAGCAGTGAGGCAGTAACTCAGCAAGGACAGAGAGAAATCATTCTCCTTTGCTCAGATGAATAGTAATGGAAATAGGATTTCACTGGGTACGTAAGAGAGAGACTTCTAATTAGGTCAGTCAAATTTCCTTACAGAAATCACACATATCCCATACTTTTTCTTCCCTCCTCCAGCTTGTTATGTTCTTTCTCCTGTATAGCATGCTGTTTGCATCCCAGAGCCAGCACCACTGACTGGCTTCTCTGCTCATAACTGTACAAGAGACTAAGATACTATGTAAAGGAATGCCACATTGCACTTTGAGTTAATACAGTTCTATTCATTATCCAAACAGCGAAAGCAAACCTGAAACTCTGACCTTGCAAGGTTCTAAATAAGAACAAATAAAGACAGACTTGCATACTTGCGAACAAGTTTTTGCATAGTATATTTAGGCTATTGTCCGAGCATGACAGGAGAACAATGTTATAAGCTGCTTTTAGAGAGTGGGTTTAGACAAAGCTTTTGCTGGTCAGAATTTCCTGTTGCCCATTTGCAAGTTGGGGGGAAAAAAAAAAAAACAAAAAAACCCAAACAAACAGGTAACTGCAGCAGCGGAAAACATCTTTATAAGTTTTAGGTGGTGGCTGACCATTTGCCACCTCTAACCTATGGTCTTGCTTGAAAGATGAAAATCAGGCAGACATGAATTGACTTTGGTACTTGGCTAGTCACACAGTTCCTGAACACTGATAGCCTTATGTATTGAGTTTGCTGTGGACTTGCAGAACAACTTGCTGGCATTGGTGCATTGCTCTTGATGCAGGGAAGTTGCATGGGGAGAAATAACCAACTAGGGAGAGAAGATGAGAAAGCTTTCTCAATGAGCAGCACAATCAGTTTGTACCTGGGCTGATTCTTGCTTAGCTGTAGGGCTCCAAGTACTGTATCTCATCTTTGCTGTTTATGCACCACTCCACTTGTGCCTTGGAGATGAGCAGCACCCAAAGATGGCAGCAAATAAAAGGAGAGCAATAAAAACAAGACAGAAGATGCCAATCACCACGAGCCCTCCAAGAGCCCAGTCACTTGTTGCAACTAGTCTCTTTAGGTCTTCCAGAACTGAGGATCCCTCTTCTACTGATGACATGCTGGCTTCCACCCTGCTGGAGGTAGACAAGAACAGTATCTGATGTTAGTATATCCTCTCTATGCTGAGCCACGGTCCCAAAACCAGTGTAAGCACGCATGTTGTCTGTGCCTGCAGGCATCCCTCTTCCAAAAGGGAGAGTCATCCTTCACAGAAATGGGAGCATAAACCAGAAGAAAGATAACTTAGGCCAGTTTCACAATCAGATCTACAGAGGTGTAAAGAGGAAAGCTGCTGGTTTTATAAGATTTTTGGCAGTTAAGATTTATTTTAATCATAGTTTATCAATATTTATAATAATATAGTATCTCTCCCAGCATGTTCAGTATGAACCCTTCGTCTCTGTCAACTGTACAGGCTATACATGAAAGACAAGTATTCAGTGGGAGAACTTGCTCGATACCATTGGAAAGATCTCTAAAAAGGAGTTGGGCACTTAAACTCTGAGATTGCACTGGAGATTAAATGAACACTTATTGAAAAACAAACCAAAAAACCAACCAAAAAACCCAACCAAGAATAAGCAAAGATTGTCATGTACAACTTGTTACTCTCTTAGGGCTTAGAATAGTCTAGTTATGAAGGAAAAAAAAGCCTCCTGTTAACAGTTTGCTCTAATAATACTTTCTGTTACTCTGAAATAGAAGCACAAGTCTTCCTCCTGTGAAGTACTTAGATTCAGCAATAAGCTATCAGCTTTCTGAAGAACATCCAGCATCTCTTTGCAAGCATCTTGTGGTTTTACTAAAGCTTCCTTGCTTCTCAAGGGAAAGGATAGATTATTTCTTACACTTTCTCTCAAATATGACTCTGCAGACATAATATTGGAAGAGATCTTTGTTATTTTTGAAAATTTGTTTGATTTGCTGCCCCTTATGTCTGTAGTCTTAATATTGTAAGGAAGAGGATTAGTCATATAAGGTGTGTTTCATACCAACAAGTCACATTTGACTCTGAGCACAAGCTCACACTTCAGTTTGCTGAAGTTTTTGTTTGTTTCTCAGCAGCCAAATATATTCAGTTCACACTTTGTTTTCTGAATGATGGTAGATCACCGTGCTCAGCATCCCACCAACAGGCATACAGGACACAAAAGCTGTTCTGGATAGCTTCCTTTGCCTTTAAAAATGAGGCAGCCTAAATACCAGTTTGGTAGACCCAAAGACAGAAACCCTGTGTGACTGTACACCCTGGAAAGTTCCTGTCTCACTGATAACCACGGTTAATCTCCAGAAATAGGATTGCTGTATGCAATTTTATAAATACCTGAAGCTGTTGTGTTTCTAGTAGGCGTTTCTTCTGGTGCCTCCTCTGCACCCACTCCAAGAGATCTTGGCCAGTGTTGAGGGACCCCCTTGCTGTAGCTGGAGACTTGTAGAGCTAGCATGGAAGTTGCCTGTACTACAGTAAATGATTAACAGCTGACTTTCCTGCAAAGGTGTGTCTAATCTAATCAAAGGCCTTGAGCCTAGGTAAAAAGACCCAGTTCAGCTGTCGTTCAGACATTTCTTTGTCTCCGTGACTTTATCCACTCATGCACCAGTGTTTGTAAAGGCCCACTGTGTCCTCTACTGGGGAAGGCTGCAGGTTGTGGTGGAGAGAAGAGGGCTTGGTTTCCTGGATCTGTATTGAAAGCTCTGTTAGGAGACTGCCATGTCTAAAATGAGATGTGAACAAGGCTGCCCTCCAGTCCAAACTTCATTGTGACAGTTTAGGTGGATGAACTCATTAGAGCCTTCCACTGCTGTTAGCTGCAATAAAACTGACTCCCTGTTGCTTCCCTAAGTGAAGAAGACCAGAGGGATGGTGCTGGAGAGAGATGGGAGGGAGGAGGTGCTGGAGAGTGTGGTGTGTGAGGCTGCGTGTGTAAAAGGAAAAGGAAACTTGTTTTTCATGAGCCAAGCAAATCACTTTGAAACCAGAGGGATGATGTTACAGAATAGAAGCTATTCCATTAAGCCGTCAGTACAACTTCAACCACTTCTGGAGAGGCTGGCCTCACTGTCTGTTTTAGGTTCCTCAGGGAAATAAACAATTTCAACACTTATATCATCAGGATTGAAGTAACTGCAGTTCCTTCTAGGCTCGCTCAGGCTTTCACAACATGTACAGAAGTTGCAGTGTTCAAAGCAGTCTCACTTTAGTCTGTGCTTTTCTGAATCTTCCTCTGCTTTTCGAAACAGAGAGGACCCATCCTCACTAGTGCTTAGGGCGTTCCAGGTCCCTTTACGTGGGCGATGATTGAAGCCAAAACCACAAAAGCTTGTGTGAGTGGTGAGTAGGGACCCAGAGACTGGCGTGTTTCTAGTCAACAGAAACTAAAGTGCTGCAAGAAGCTGGGGATTTTCTGAGCATCTTTCAGGCCAACGTGATGTCTTGTGTTCAAGAATGTGGCAGACCCCACCCAGCCCAGCCAAGCAACTGGCGATATCGAAATGCCAAGTGTAGGAATAGTCCAGCTGAGTAAAATGGTACAAACAAAACATTAGGCCTGTGAGGTCCAGGCAAGTATGTAGAAATCAGTCCAGGGACCCCTCCTCTACGTGGTGGCTGTTCCTCTATTCCAAAAACCCACCTGAATTCTTCAGAGAATTGCTTAGTTTTCTCTCCTCTTTTTTTAACAGTGCTGTGTTTATTCTCTGCTTCTAATTTGGGAACTTACAGTGGCAGAGATAAGACAGGAGCATTTTTTCTTGTCCCCCTGCCTGGTATCTGTCAGTGGTTTAACTCGTAACACCACTGGGAAACATGTATTTGTAGCTTTTCCTGTTGAGATAAGGCCTGGCAGCCAGCTTGATCCCAGTGACAGTGACCTGTCAGCTGTTGGTCTGTTTCTAGCCCACTGCGCTTCCTCCTGACTGTTAGCACAGACTGGCTCCATGCTGCTGAAACGTTTCTCAATGGGATTCTGTTAATTCCTTTAGCTGGCACTGTCTAGCATAGGCTAGGAAATAAAGTAAGCTCTGTTCTTTCACAAGTCTCGTGACTTAACTCTAGATATAGAAGCATCTGTTGCATCTGTCCCCTGCAAAAGAGAGATTTTGAGGCTTCCTATGTCACCTTGATTGCTACTTGTTTGTAAGTGAAATTAGCAAAGAGATATCTGACAGAGAGGTTAGTGCGACACATCTCTGAATATTGATTAAAGTAAACTGATGCCACGCTTGACCTTATCCTACCCTGACATATTGGTTGGGAGTGAAAGCTTTGGGACACTGTAACAAAAGTCAGTGCTTTGTTAGTCTTAGTGTAACTGTACATGCAGGAGCTCATGCTGGTGCAGTCTTCTGTTGGCAGTTGTCAAGTTGGGCTCAAATATTTACTTTCTAAGGAACATCCTCATCTTCCACTAGGCAGTTTTTCTTTTTAATTATTTAAAAGTAACATTGGTAGTTTGAGGATTTTTGTTTTTTTTTCTTAATTTTTACACTATTTTCTGGTCACTGGCTGCAGATATATTCCAACGTGCAGCAGTACAAAAATGGAAAATACCTACATTGAGTTTCTTTGCAAAAATTAAAGTGTATTAAATACACAAGAAGCTACTTATGTAACATGCTTTTTACTAGTTTGGGTGAAGCAGCAGACGAAAGAGATTTCTTTATAAAATTTTCATTTTGTCCCTTCTGAAGTGTGAAGAATATTTAAAGGCCCACTTAAACTTGATGTTTCTTTTCTCTCTAGCTAGATGTTGGGTCTGGTATATATATACATGTGTAATCCCTTCAACTCCTCTACATTTAGCAGTTGAAATACAAGGGTAGAAGATGACTTATCTATATGCATGTAACTTTTTATACCTTCTCATAAAAGTGGTTGGTTTCACATTTGGGGCTGAAAGAAAGACCCATGACTTAGAGTTAGGTGCAGCATGATGGTTTTCCATTTGGCTCCCCCTGTTATGAAAGTTGTGGCTTCCACCATAGCCTTTTACTTACATCAATCCCTTTCTGAAGTTCACCGAAATGTAAACCAAACGTACACAGGAGCTGAAGCATGGAAAAGGGATTTATTTGCACTTGTTATCTTCAGCCTTACAGCCCCTTCTTGGCTGTGCTTTCTCACAAGGCCTGCTGTCACCTGCTGCATGTGTACCCTGAGGTGATGGTTACCATACTGTCAGTCCTCTGAAATGCCTTTGCGTATGCTAATAATCATACCTTAGACATAATTTTTATGTCCACTAAAATAAACTGCACACAGTGCAGGGAGTCAGACACACAGGTCCCTCAAGTAAGGATAGGGATTGTTCATCTCCTGCAACTCCCATGTTCTGTAAGAACCATTCACCTGCAATAAGCAGAAGCACAGAGACGTACAGGGCGTGGAGAGGAAGCACGGTTAACAGCAGAATGATCAAATTAAGTTGTAGCATTAGTTTTCCCCTTTTGCCTTCATTTTTCTGTTTAGAAAGTGTATTGCACATGATCTGATTTCTCTCTTTGGCAATTTCCCATCATTGTAACACTGATGAAATAAAGCAGGGAGCGTTTGTTACCAGCTATACTCAGAGCCTCAGCTGGCACATCTGGATCAGAAGGTCCACGATTTGTTGTTTTCAGCAGACATCTCAGCTAAAGGTGCCTGTTGCAGGTGGTTTTTGAGAGCGCAGGTTTGGGCTTGGTCCAAGATGTATTGAGCACGTGGACCTCCCAGTGATGTCAGTGGGTTTTGCTAGCACCCAGCACCATCCTTCTGGATTAGCCACTTGTGAAGAGAGTAGGCACTGCCTAGCACGTGGCAGCATATGTGTTCTCTGCTTTGGTCTGTGGCTCCATGCTCTCAAAGGGAATCCTTGGCTGGCCCAGCTGCAGGGCTGCTGTCGGGAAAGTGTGTCTGTTTTCTCAGCAGTGTGTGTCCATGCACCTCCACCCCACCCCAAAAGAGGGAGACAGTGATGGTAAAGTAGCGTTACCTTTCTGGTCACACCACGGAGCCCAGTCGTGGCTGTCACAAAAAGAAGGAATTCCATGCTGTGATTTCTGGTCCTCTGAGTCATATAAATTAATGTTGTTACTGCCATTTTCAGTGAGCTAGTGTAGAAAGTCATTCCCATAGGACTGAATCATGATGTCCATGCATGTCCTTGATAGTATGTTGCGTCACCTCTTGTTGCACTTCATGAATGGGCAGCTGGGCGGACCTGGATCTTCCTACGTCTGTGGTCGGTACGTCCATCACAGCTACAGCAGCTATAGCAGCAGCAACTGCAGGCAATGATCATGAGGAGCAGAACAGTAACTGGAAAGAGAAGCAAAGGATATTGCTTCATGACATAGGAGTCATCACTGGAGAGTAACCTTGTGTCTCCTCCATGTTGTTTGGTGAGCAGCAAATTGATCAAAACCTGGTTTCTTGTGGATTCCCTCTCCTTCCCCCCCATATCCCCACCTCCCTCCTTCTAAGTTCCTGCTCCTTTGTATTACTATCCATTTAATCTGGACAATCATTACCAGATATTTCATGATCTTAGCAGCTACGTACCAAACCATGTGGGGGCATATGTTTGTTTGTCTAGTGCACTGTTGTTTCAGAGATGACATGCAGTAACTAAGTAGAGCTGTGTGCCTGCAAAGGATGGAGATCCAACTCTCCCCATAGTTGTGTCAGGAGCAACTTGAGAGAACTTGGTTAGTCAAGCTAGCAGTTGCATTTCTGAAGAGTGCATGCAGTGTACCCTTTAATGAGGATAGATATTCATGACTCGGTTGGCTTTATTCCTTCTTCTGTATTTAGCTTGAGAAAATAGATACTTCAAACACAGAGTTTGTTTTGCAAAGCACTAGGCTAACTTACTGTTATTCTACACTAGGCATAATGGTTTGTGTTGGGAGTTTATCTGGGATAGAAAAGGATGACATGTTTAATCCTGCAAAACACGTAAGAATGCATGAATGTGCACGTGTGTGTGCATGTGTTCCTTAAAAGTCTGGAGCTGGGCTGCCAGGTTACTGGACCTGTGGGCAACCAGCTGTAGGTATGAAAAAAATTAAGCATCAGGTGTGTCTTTCTGAATACCAGCCCAGGGAGGAGTGTCCAGGCTGGATACACACCCTTCCTTTTGGCTGGGAGCAAAGTGTACCTCTTTGAGGGGCCAGGCCTGCCTTCCTTCCTGCTTGTTTTCTCATTGTCTAAACAAATTTCATCCCCCTTTATCAAGCAGCCCTTTGTTATTCCTTCCATGCCATCCCCACACGGAGCAGCAGGAGGGATCTTGCCATTACCAGAGAAGAATAAATAGGCTGACGTGAAGCATACTGGCTTCCACAGAGCTAAGCCCTGGAATGACACTCAGAGTCTCAGACTTTGTGTCTTCTGTGGCAGTGAGATGCTCTAATACCATTTATCATAAACTATCTCCTATGTATCAAAACATTGCAGCAGCTCTGGGCTGGTTAAAATACTGCTGTTTAAACTAATGCTTAAATATGAGAGCTTTGGGTAAAGCTTTACTGTTGCTTGTCATGCTCTGCATGCATGTAGAGATACACACAGAGTATTAAAAAATTACCTAGAAATTAAACTGGGCCTCAGAGCACAGCCTGGAAAACAACTGCCAATAACACCAACCCACCAACAAAGATTGTGGAGCAAGAGAAGACACACTCTGACACCCCTTTACCTCCACGGATAAACTCACCAATAAACAGAAGAACCACACAAAAGGACACAATCTCCACTGGGTCAGCCTTGGGCAGTTTCTGGAGTTTAAGGAGAAACTTCTCACCAATGGTTTGCATTTCCTTCAGAAAGCCTTCAGAAGACATTCTGGCTCAACCTCTCCAGGCTTTATGCTGTAGAAGAACCAAACAGAGAATAAATGTTTTCACTGACTAATGCTAGGAAGCTGCCAGCCTTCTTATAGAGCTGGTGATCACAAGGAAAACAAGTTTATCTGGTCTCAGTCCTTGTTCCCAGTAGCTAAGGTGGAGGACTATTAATTGTCTGTGTGTTCTGGCACTATTGTAATTTCAAAATCTGGCTTTAAGGGTGCTTTTGTCAGCTGCGCTGTTGAGCAAAGGAAAAACAGTGTTTCTTCTAAAAGGACACTTCTTTCAGCAGGTGTAGAGTTAGAACTGGACGGTGCCTGCCCTTGGGTTTCACCCAATGAAAGTAATTTATTTTTTTTCAAGTTGTGCTAACTTGTCCTTCTAGAAAAAAATGCAATTCTAACTCAACTTGAATTCCAAATGCTGAACTCCAGAGGTTCATTGGTTTCAGTTGTTTTTACTGAGTAACACAAAGTAGACCACCTTGAATACTTCTTGTGCTTTAAGCTACAGAAAGTTTCTTCAAAAACTAAGGTGCTTACTTCAACACCTCACTACAATACCATTAATAATATTTTATCGACCAGTTTTACTGAATAGTGATATTAAGAGCTAAAATCTGTGTTCAGTGGAGACAGCTGGATGCTTTTCAAGTTCTTAGAGATGACTGCAAGTTTTATATGGTAACTCAATGTAGCTTGCTTTCTTTTAAGCCACAGTCTGTTCTAACTGAGCAATATATGAATTGAACAGTGGATGTCCACCCATCCCTGCTAGTGGTGAGCAAAGCAAAAGCCCTTGGATCTATCAGGGAGATACTTCCCTTGTGGAGCTAATCTCTCCTGCCCTGCTCAGTAATCTTACACTTTCTTCATTCTCAGAAAGAATGATCACCAGGAACTATTGCTGCTGAAAATATTGTTGATCTAGTCAAAGTTAGGTGCCTCAGTTTTGCAGCCAATATTTGCTGTTCTCTTCCCCTGTGAGCAAAATTTTGGAAGGCATTGCAACAAGCAAGCTTGCATGAGAGCTATGGAAGTTCAAATTTTGCTTCTGTCAGTAACTGGAATAGGATATTGTTGAGAAATATCCATAGTTTTGCCTAAAACAAGTGTTTGGACAGGTGAACACTTGGATGGATGGACTCTTATGTCATTATTATATCAGAATGTACTAGCTTGTCTGTGTTGCAATAGTCAACACTGTTTTATGGAACTTGAACATTGCAATTTAATATCCTAGTCTTGGTGATAACACAAAGCCAAGTGACCAAGACAGTACTTCCAGAACAAGCCAGCTAGTTCATTACTGCACATCTGGTTTGGTTATTCAAACAAATGGATGCTTGGAGTTCAGTTTTTCTAAACACACTGAGGACAGAGAGACCTTGGCTGTTTCTTTGCATGCTGGGCTTAAATACTACAGTGCCAAGTTAAATTACATTCTGTATGTTTATGCAATTCAAAAAGGGTTTTCTTTGTTCTTCTAAATCCAAGCTAAAGAATAAAAATCGGAACCAGCTGGTTTCCTGGGGTTGTGGGTGGATGGAAAATCTACAGCTACAGAAAGATCTCTGTGCAACTTAGCAGGGAGGCATAGCTGTGGCCTTTTGACCTCAAAAGGTCACTTTTGAGACCAGGGTTAAATAGTTGTTTCCGGATGATTGCTGTACCCCAAGTGAGCTGCTCCAGAAATGGCTGCTTTATCCTTTGCACGGTGCTGTGGGAATCTGTGTCAGCAGGTTTCCAGTTTTGTTTCCATTCCAAGAGATGGCGGTGCAGGCAGAGGTGAAGTGATTTGTGTTTTCTGCTCTTGGCTCTAGAAGAAAAACTTATTTATAAAAAAAAAAAAGTATTTCTGGCTCTAACATTCTGAAAATGTTTGTTCCCTTTGGGAGTGTTTCTGCCTGCCCAGAAGCTCTCCGAGCAAGGAACCTGCTGTAACCTTTCATACCATGCTTTGGGCTGCACCAGAAGCAGCAAGTATAAGACATAGGCTTCTGAAGTTTGGGTATACAGTGTAAAATTACTGATTAGGATTGTAGAACTCCACATGGATTAGCAAAGTGCCTAGTTTAAAATTATAAGAGCTTGTTGTCTCAGTAATGGGCATTCCTCTGCCCCATGGTACCCGATCTGGAACTAGGTGAAGGAGTTTTTATTCTAAAACTTGCAAGGAATGTTACTTGTTTACCTTGGTTTGAACTTCTTCATGGACAAAGTTTGATGTCAGTGGTGCAGTCTCCAGCCTACCCACGAGGAAGCAAATGTTTTTCTGCTCCACTGCACCTCTGACTGCACACTGGTTCCAAGGGTTCTGGCTGCTTTGTGATTTCTGCTTGTGGAGCGTAGCAAAAGGGTGAAGAATAAATCACTTCTTTAAAAACAAAAAAAAAGGGTAACCATCCCCCAAGAAAGCTAGTTGTATTTGTGGACTTTTGTATCTTTCATTCTACTTGTGATGTCAAGTCTTTGGTCTGGACTAGTTTTGATTGTGATCTTTTTCCAATTGATTTCAGCAGAATCAAGATCTTACCCTAGAGATTAGCATAAGGGTAAGGCTAGTGCTGTGTGACTTAAACAAGTTGTCTCATGCATCTGCCTTATCTTTCTTATGTACAACACAACAGTGGTGACATTACTTACACATTTCAGAGTGGAGCTGTAAGAATGAATTCTTTCTTTTTTTTTTTTTTCTTTTTTTTTTTTTATGCTGTGTCTAAGTAAGCTCCCAGTTACAAACAGTAGTAAAGGTCAGGTGGTACAGGATATTTGGTTGAAGCAGTAACTGTAATGATTATTATTAAAATGGGCGAGTCTTGGGAGATTTGAAATTTAAGGTTGTAGGTCTTAACTGACAGTTTACTTTCTAAGACTGGAGCCTAGAACAGCCACCCAAGTGGGTACCTCACAGATTCTGTGGGGTTTGGAGCAAACATAACTGTCTGCTGGTGTTTTTCTCAATTGGGAATCTCTCCTTGCTCATTGTCCTTCTTCAAAACCACATCCACTGAGGATGGGAACCCTCCAGAGCAGAGGAGACATGGCTGTTAGGGCAGGAAAGCTGATGGAACTCGTTACGAAAGAAATGCTGAATGGCCACAGTGCAACATAGTCTTCATAACGCATTGTCAGACTAATGTCATGAACTTTTGCTCCATAGCTGTAGCTAGAGATCACGTGAAGTGAAAATAGGGTGAAGAGAGGCAAGATGAGAAGCTTGCATAGAAAAGAAAGTGAACACAATGCTGATGTCTTGTGAGAAGAGGCAGTTTGGAAGTTCCTACTGGGGTGGCTGCCTGAAATTTGTGGTTTCAGCTTTTTCCTCTCCTGGCCATTTTTTAAAAAATAACTCTAAATAAATCTATCCAGTGTTGCCATGAAGACTAGATATTCAAATCTTTCTGCCCTCCTCTATGTTACAAGGCCTGGCAGGGGAGGGAATAAAACAGATTTTTTAATTTAGGTTTATTTGTTTTTTGAGGGGGAAAAAAAAGGACCAAATCTGCCATGAGTTGTTAGCCTTGGTTGAAAAGAGAGCACGGTAATAATAAAGGGGGATGCCTGACATCTGCAGGTGTGCTGCTCAGCTGCAAGGATTAGCTGACCCTTTAAAACCAAAGCAGCATGGTCTACGTTTAGGGCTTTTGTAGATTTAGACTTCCAGAAAGTGCTAATACTTGTTTTTAATGCAGATTCATCTTGGTGTGCCCACTGAATAAAGCTGTGAAAATTGCCATAATAGCACTGAAATTATCTTTCTGAACTGTTTTAATGGACTTATGCCATACTGAAGCACTCAAAGAAGTTGGCTGCTCAGCCCTTTTGAGAATAAAGCCATTAAAAGGACTCAATCTAGACATTCAAGAGAAAAGCCTTGGTCAGGGTTTCTTTGTGCTGTGATCTGGCTGTGTGTGGTAGCTTCCAGGCTTCAAGCAGGAAAAAGAGCTTTGCGATGACCATGTAAGTTGGGGTCCCACATCCCTCTGTCTGCCTTAAGCTAGTCAAGTTGCTGTAAGTATTTTAGAATTGATGCAAATTAATCAGGGTTTTTTTGGTCTGTCTTTGGTTTGGAAAGCTGTATCTTATCTGTGTGTCTGCACAGGTGCATCAAAAGTCGAACTGTAGGGTGTGTGAGCTTAAAATTTACTGCTGAGGAATGAGGCACTTGTTTAGTCATAACTCTGGTGGCATTTGAGCAGTCTATTTCAGTGCAAAGAACAGGAATTTGAGTTTGTGGTTTAGCCCCAGGACTGGAAGTTAGAAAATGCAGGCAGTCTTCCTAGCCTGCCACTAATGCTTACTGGTTGTGTGACTCGGGATAAGTCATCCCATCCCTCTGTTGGGTGACTTCATCTCTGCAAAGCAGCAGAACATGTAACCACCATCAGAGGTTTGATTGCTAATTGTTGTGTGTCTAAGTCTCTAACGTGCTCTGCAATCTTTACATAGAAAGACAGTAAGTCCCTGGTTTTGTTGCAGTTACACAATGAAATGATCTTTGCTTGCTAACTGCTTGCTTCAGTCACTGAGCCCATTTAGGATGAAAGTAGATGAAAGCACAGCTTCCACTCTTGGTTGCTCCTTACGCAGGCATGCTCCACAGGGTTTTACTTCTCTTGACATGACCTCAATCCATTGGTTTTACTGTAGTCCCTCTGAGATTCTTTGCTTCTGTGGGTTTGTTGCTATAGTATTCTAAAAATGGAGACAAAGCTTTGGAGGGGTGAATCTCTTGATGGTGCCCTGAAGCTGCCAATGCCTCTAGTTCTAATGCAGCAAGTCCCAGTGCAGGTGAGTTTGATGTCCTCCACTGTGCCCACTGCCATATCAGCAGTGCTCCAGAGACCTTACAAAGTAGGACCTCCCTGATGTGCCCAAGCAAGCAGAATGTCAGGGCAACATTCTCATTGCAACGTTGTCTTTTTCCCAAGACTGTATCTGTGGGAGAAGCAAATATTTTGTGGTGTTCTTACACAGGCAAGTCAAATAAGTTGGTTGAAGTTGGACCAATACAGGAGTGGGAAGCCCGTATGGATTGTGGCAGCTTATTTGGTAGGAAATCTTAGAAGGCAATGTCAGCCTCATGGAAGGAGAGTGCTGAGCAGCTGAAGGGGAAGGGATGCTTTTTATTCCAGTCTAAAACTTTAAGGTAAACTCTGACTGTATCTGGCCACCTTCTTAAAAACATGAAGTCTTGGCCAGTTCCTAAGCTTACCAGCTTTGTTCTTGGTTCCTGAAATGTGCTTCTGATTCCATATGGATGAGGTCTGTAGCTCTTCCTGCCCTAAAACAGTGCTCAGCTGCTAGGTGTTGTTACAGTTTAGATGCATTTTGGCAGAACATGTAATAATTCCTGCAAGATTGTTTATTGTTCTAACTTTCTAATGTACTTCTGAGATGAAACGGGCTATAGAAATGTAGTCATATTACCAGTGCATGGTTTTCCCTCATTATTGTTAATGCAATGTTTGCTGCCATGGCTGTAGTTGACCAGCTATGTGAATCTTATCTACAGTTCACAGACAAGCCCTTTTTTCCTAAAACAGGAGTGAACGGAGCCAGACAGACCTATAATTCATTCCCAAACAGATGAAAATAGTTTCCAGTATCAAGAGAATTCATTTTTTTAACAGCACACACCCAAACTGGTAAATTGCAGCTCAATGTCATGGGAGAAAAGCTTTGACGTTGTCAGCTGGTCTGGAAAAGAAGGCCACACATTCTTGCAGATTATAAAGCTGCCCTGACTGGGTAGCCATTTGGCTGGAATACCCTGTCATCTCCACCACTCACTATTTGGAGATTGGTTTTGAGGTAGCACTGTAAATGTTCCTTCCCTTCCCTACAACCTAATATTAGATTAATATAAAAAGGCACTGAATTCCCTGCAGTAGCAGTTAGAGAAGTTGAGGTACCCATTGGGGCACTGAGCTGAGAGTCTCTACACCTCTACAGAACACGCTGGTTTTTTTCCAGTCCATCCCACAAACAAGTCCACAAAACCCCATGAGATAATTCCTCACTACTAGTCCCATTTTTAAGAAGTAGAGAAACCAAAGCACAGAGCCATCCAGTGAAAGGAAAAGGTCAATTTTAAAAATAAACCTGTAGCTCGTCTACAAGAGAACTTTTTTTAGGGTTGCTGATGCTTGAATCTAGCCTGAAAGTCTATTCTAATATTAGCAAAATAACCATTTCCCAGAGAGGTAGCTGTGTGCCTGTGAAAGCCTTGTAAATAGTTACTTCACAAATATACTGGGATCTATCAGTAATTAGGTGTTTGAGGTAAGGCAGCTGGAGCCCCCTAAGAGTGCTGGAAACACCTTCTCTATCTTCTTTCGGCCACCTCTGTGTCCTGTCCTTGACTGGTCTCAGACCTACAGGTCTCAGAAGTGACATGCATTTTTGAGTTTTTTGAAATATGCTGGTTTAATCCTAGTACAGATGCCACTTGGATGTAGGAACTCAAAACTGAAGGCTACAACAGCTGTTTCCACAGAAGAAGCAGTTTTGAACTGTATCAGCTGTGTTTGTGTGGGGTAGTGGTGAGAGCCTGCATGGAGGTGAGGGGTGGGTGCTGTCTCCCACCCTGCTCTCCTCCAGTCTCTGACAGTCCCTGCCATCCTGCCTGCAGCTCTGCTCTCTGGCCTGCTGCAGGCTGCGCTGCTCAGGGTTTGTGTTACGGAAGGGATCTGCTCTATCAAACTTGGTGTATTTTGTACCTCCACTCCCATAACCGCTTTTGCATTGCAGTTGGGCTGAGGCCTGTGCACTATGACAGCTGTAACACAAGCCATATCCTGTTTCTTTTATCCAGACATGTGTT
>VXBL01009512.1:408842-517828 GCA_013400195.1 Aramus guarauna
TCTTCCCCCCCCCCCCCCCCCCCCCCGCACATGTACAACACGGCTGTGGCTGGACAAGCCCCCAGCCAGAGCTGTTAAGATTTTCTTTTGGCGAGGAAAGCTTGGCGTGTTTCTCTCCCTCCCTCCCTCCTCTGCCCTTCTCCCCTTGCTCCTCCCTCCTTCCTTTTTTTTTTTTTTTCCTATAAACTTTGTTTTTCTTGTACTTTATTTGAGCAACCATCTTAACTGCAACAAACAACTTACAGAGACCCTTCATTAGCAGGGTGGAAACTTCCCTCCATCCCCTTTGAACCTAGGGCTAGACTGGAGGCGTGTGGGTCTTAACTACTAGATCTCACACAGGTAGTTCCAATTCAGTGTTTGTATAACACGTAGGTCAGAAAAACCTGCCCTCCCTTCCACCTTAATGGGAATGGAGAGAAGTGGAAATACCTGATCCTTAACATTCCTCCCTACAGGCATGTGTAGGATCAGGAAGACATCTTTCTGTGAGAATTGGCTTTCTGGCTCTCTCCCTACCTGTTTGCAAACAGCTGACAGCCCATGCACCTCCTGTCTTAGGCAAGGGGTCTCAGCTCAGTGCTAGGAGCTGCAAGAGCTTCCAGAGTAATCGGCTTCAGGTGGCAGAAAATGGGGGCTTATCTGGCCAGTTTCCTTGCCAGCCCCCCTTCCCATACCCAGTAGCAAAATGGAGATGGGAGCACAGCTTGTGGGACACCTCTCTACGTAAAACCCAAGGCTTGGACTCTATGATCTTAAAGGTCTTTTCCAACCTAAATGATTCTATGATTCTATAATTTCATGTATTTGGGGGATCCCTTTCCTCTTCTTTCCCTTCTTACTGCATTCAGACCTGACAGTGTTGTTACTGTAAACCATAGACCATGCATGTGTATGCATGTATTCTCTTTCAGAGCAGTGTTTTTTTCATGCTGTTTTCAATAGTAAACCAGCATCTGTGCCTGATATACTAACTGATTTTTTTTTAAAATGCTCTTGTTAGAAGCTGTGTAAAATCTTTCCATTTATTTCTATTGGACACAGATGCTTAACTTGCACAGTATGCTATTTCCCCAGTCAGGGTTTGTTTTCTAAGCTCTCTGCTTCAGGATTTGGTGGATAAAACTGAGCTCCAGCTGTGAGGAGCTCTGGAGAAATGCTGTGGCTGGCACCCACTTGGTTTCACGTGCGCTTGCCTGTGCTGGCAGCTACCCGCTAACGGCACATACGCTACTCGTACGGAGGACGAGACCGGCTCTCCTGTCGGTCTGTATCACATTGTATTAATATAGCAGGTCATCACTGTGGTGAATGCCCTGTGCTAGATGTGCTTACCAGCTAAGGTCACATTCCGTAACAGCAACAGAAAAATGAGCAGCCAGGCTTTCTAATCAGCAAAGAAGTTGCTTACTCCTGCTCTGACTGTCAAAGGAACGCAAGACTGCAGGCTGGATCCTTTTGTTTGCAGCATGGCTGCAGCGCAGCTTTCTGCAATCCTATGAAAAGCTTTTCTCTCACCACCTTTGCTCCTGAGTGTACCTTGCAAACAAATTCAGGCTAGCAAGCTCTGCTCAGTGGCTGATTCCGCAGTTCACCCTACAGAGAGCTACAAAAGCTCCAGCTACTTGCTAACTAGCTGAACGTTAAGGTGGTACGGTTGACCGAACACCAGCAATAGCTCAGCCTTACCCCAGCCGCGCCGCGAACTCTTCTGCTCCTCTTGTTTTTCTGTCTTCTTAAACTTTCACGTCATCTCTCCCCTCATCCTGCCTTGTGTCTTGCTCTTCGCTCGGCTCCTCTCTTCTGCTGCTGACAGCCAGCTGTTGTCTCTGCCTTTTTTTTGTTATTGGTTGTCCTGGAGATACGAAGTTTCGTGTTACATGTGTGCCAGAGAGGGAGGGCGGGCGGTGAGGAGCTACCACAAGCTGAACCAGCCGCTGGTGCAAACTCCCCGGAGCGCCCAAGTGCCAGCACTTGTTGCTTGCTTCCTCTATGCATCTCCTCCTTGCAGAATCTTGTCTTTTTTCTTTTTTTTCCTTTTAATTACAGCTTTTTTTCTGGAGTGAGACTTGAATTGATTCTCTCCTTGCGATAGTTTGGGTGTGTGTTAAAACAATTAACTTTTCTTTATGCTGCCCAGTTTCCTTCCAACTCCCAGGGGAAAGAGCTTTTCTCTTGTGTTCTTTGAAGGGGCAGAGCAAGAAATTGGAAGGACAGTGCAGCCCAGTCTGCCACTGACAGGGGAGCAGGGATGGTGCTGGGGTGGTGAATTTGCTCTGTGCCCTTGGCCAAGTCATTTACTCATGGTTTTTGCTGCTTGTATTCTGGTAACAGCTGGCACCTATTGTCTTGTCTCAGAGGGTTGTTGAAGTTCAGATGATATTACAAAGAATACAGTCCTTCGGACAGGTGCAAAATGATTATTTCTCATCAACCTCATAATTTGCTTTTCTGTTTGATAAAGCTCATTAAATAGCTCTTGTTCAGCAACTGATTTGATTCAGTAACTAATTTGTCCTCATATGATTTTTGTCTTTTTTAATGCTTTCATTTCTTGGCTTTATTTCAAGACTTGCTGGGCTGTTTTTTTTCAGGGAGCTCTTCTGATGAGACTGTATACCCTTCTTTGGCTCATATGAGGGAATGCTTTTTTCCAGTATATTTTGGGGTACGTGACTTTGCTGCTTCTCTGACTGTCCATCTGCTTCTACTAATTGCAGGAATAGGGCTCTTGTTTTACCTGGTGTACAAAAGCAAGGAGTAGCAAAAGGAGGCATGGTGCAGGCGGCCGTGTGGTCAGTTTAGCTCTTTCCTGAAATGTATTGCCACAGACAAAAACACGTTAATAAACTCGATTGTTATTTGCTCTTCATCCTATCCCATGATGTCAAATCAGGGTAGGATGTCTCAAATGAAATAATGATTTTGTTTAGATGTTTTAAAGACCAATGGTCAGCTCATACATACTCCTGTTGAAGGGTGGGGGAGGCAAATAATACAATTGCGTATTTAAAAGATGAAATAATTTTAAGATGTGTAATAATACAAACTGCCACTAATTTATGTAAATCAGCTCTCCATCTCATGGGCATTAGTCAGGTGCTCATGTGAATCGGGAAGTTTTCTCATCACATGTTAATGCATAACCAGCTATGTTGCAGGACCTCTTATATGCAGTTAAGCATTAATCCAGTGGTTCTCCCCAGCATCCCTATTTGTAACTTTGGTTTTTGCCCTTTTGACTTTAGTTATAGGACTGCAATCTTAGTTCTGCAGCTGAATGTCCGTTATGACCCAACTCATGAGCACCATTGGCTAAAGTGGGGCTGTGGCCACTAGTTGGGTAATTCTGCAGGAAGATAGAGACAGTTACAGGAGGCTGGGTGGAAAGGGCTTAGCTTTACAAGCCTGATGAGTTAGAAACCAAACCTGTCAATTCCAGCAACTTCAGAGCTGATATTTGCTTCCGCCAAAGCCTTCCCTTGGGGCATCTCTCTTGTTTGTATTAAGGGACAGAGGTGTGTGTGGATGTCCCTCCCCAGCGTAAGCCTGGTGAGTAGGCTGTAGGAATGAGGAGAGGGCTTGATCATTACTGTATGCCTCGGTTAACTCTAATACAGATCAGTGTGTGTGAGAGAAAGAGACACGGACTAATGAGAATGCCTGCCTGTTTTCTTTCGGGGAAACAAAAAGCTGACTTGCAGCTCGCTGACATTTCTATAGTCACGTTGCATTGGCAGGACAGGCAGCGCCAGTAGTTCTTTTGGAAAGGCAGGACAAGGGGATCGAATGTGTTGTCCCCATCCCGGTCCCCCCACCCTTCCCCACCATGTGAAAGGAGCTCATTGAGCGCAAGACGAGAGCGAGTCACTGCGGCTCTGCAGGGGGATATAAAGGCAGCTTTGTAGTAGCCCTCTCTAAGCTTTCAGTGCCCCAGACCGTGCAGTGCAGCGTCACCCTGTTGCAGCCCTCCTTACCTGAGCAGCGCCAGGCCCTTCGCGCTTCAGCACACACATTTCATTGCTCTGGCGACAGTAGTTTATAACCTGCTGCTTTGCTGCTTCACTCGCTCTTCTCTTGAAAAATTAACCTCTCAGGCCGTGGGAATGAGCCAGCCAGCTGCTGCTGTAGACCCTTGCAGGGTTTGTGATGCTTTGGTGGACATACAGTTACGTTCCTCCGCAAACACGCACACGCGTGCACACAAGTTAAGAAGATTTGTTAGATCTCTGGCAAGTTCAGATATGCCTTAAAGGGTTTGTAATAAGAACAAATAAAATGCTCACTCTCTTAGTTTTCCCCTCTCTGACCCACTTTTTGCAGATGAAGTTAGTAAGCCAAATAGGGCACTCCTTGGTAGAGAAGAAAAATCTCCACTTTGTCCTTCCTTGCAGTAAAACAGCTCTCTTCTAAATTAACCCTTGATGCCGCTTGGCTGCAGGATTTGAACTCTAAATGCCTGATAAAGTAAGTGTTTACTCTCAGTGTTTTGTTTAAGAGACAACTGGCCACCTCTGCCCGCTTTCTTAAAAAAAAAAAAGTAACTGCCTGGTTCTTCTTTCTCTAGCAAAATCAGTGTCTTCACTGGTTTAAGTCATTGAATGTTCTAGAAGAGAAATCACTTCCTGCCTGTATTACTAATGAGCATGTCTCTGTCACCAAACTTTGGTTTTTTTGGTTTGTTTTTTTTTACATACCCAAAAGCACTGATGTCTTCCAGAAATCTTTTGGAGATTCCTGGAAGAATCTAATCATCTTCACGTGGCTAGTTTGCTAGGGCTGGTAGACCTGATTGTGCAATACTCTATGAGCAAATGGACTGGTTTTCACGGATGTAGGACCCTACTAGAAATTTGGCTGCTGATCCGAAGTGTGTGTTAGCAGATTGAGTCCTAGGCTGTATTATCTGAATAGTGCTTCCTTGTGACCTCGGTCTGCTCTATTTCTGTGACTTAATTTACATTCCTGTTTCTTCAAATGTAGATTTGTTCACCTTCAAACCACAAACAATAAAATTAGCAGCTCTCCACTGTGAAATATACAGAGATACTCTGAACCCTGAGGTGTAGGGATCAACAGGGCTTCTTTATATATTTATCCTAGAGCCATTCTGTTTGGACATGGAATGTATTTGGCCAGTGACGCAGAATTAAGAACTGCATATTTCATCCACTGTGCCTGTTGCAGGTCTCAAAGATCTGAAAGCATTTAGCAGAAAAGATTGACACCGTGCTTTGCTTTACATGTAGGGAAGTGGAGGCAGAGAAACCTTAAACAGGGTGCCAGAAACAGAAATCCAGTTCTGCTCCAGGGCTTAATCCCTGTGATTCCAGCTGGAATAGGTGTTCTCTGCAAACAAAGACTCAAGTCTTTATTAAAAGACACCTTGCATTTGGAGGATGGAGATCCTGTCAATAAAAATAATTACCAGATCATTTTCCCTTTTGTTTTGTTCCCTAGATGTCGCCATGCTGCCATAGCGAAGTACTTTGGCGACGTCACCCCACCTTGTAACAAGTGCTGTGATTACTGCAAGAACCCAGGGGCAGTGAAAAGACAACTGGAGTCACTGGAGCGCTGCACCAACAGCTGGAGCAAAACCTGCATTGGGCCCACAGGTTCCTCCTGGGATAGC
Organism: Aramus guarauna; assembly: GCA_013400195.1. Taxonomy (NCBI): domain Eukaryota; kingdom Metazoa; phylum Chordata; class Aves; order Gruiformes; family Aramidae; genus Aramus; species Aramus guarauna. The sequence continues at coordinate 414,478 of VXBL01009512.1, forward strand.
TATGACCCAGAGCTGTATGAAGGCGGGAGGAGAGGTTGCAGAGGTTTTAGCAGGTCTGTACTTGGTAGCTCAAACTTAGTGCATAGAAGCTATCAGAAAGAATAGAGCATCTCCCAGCTGCAGGCCCAGCCACTCCTATTTTCAGCACATGTTTCTGTGTGGTGGTATTTTCCTGTAACTTCCTGGCAGCAGGAGCTGGAATTTCATTTTCCACACGCTTTGGCAGCCTTGTTCACATTCATGTCCCAGAGAGCCAAAAGCTGTTTTGACTGACCTAAGAATTGCCCTGCAGAATGTAATTGGTTCAAGAAGCTAGCCTGAAATTTTTTGAAAGCAGTAAGTGGGCTCAGCCTGTTCACAGTCACAAGGATCAAAAATGTTTAAATTGAAACCAACGTGACAGCAAAGTATGACATGATCCAGAGTTCATTCCTGACTTAGTATGGCTGTCTGTGGGCCAGCAGGCTGGAGGGCCACTGGCAGGACTTGGTCATCACAGAGGATGAAATGAAGTGCCAGTGTCAGCTGCTTCTGCGTATTGCTCAATTTTAGTGTTTCCCTATCAGGCCGATAGCAAAAGGAAGATGTGCAGTGGGAAACATAATTAATTCTGTAAAATGCTTGGCAGTGTGGAGATGACAACTTGTCTTCCTCCTTGTTCTCTGGCTGAGATGCAGCAATCGTGCAGCTCTGCCAGGACGCAAGCTTTGCTGCCTGCGCTGCCCGTGAAGCTCTGCCAGGATGTGCAGCGGTGTTGGCTGGCCCAGCTTTACCTTAAACAGCTTGAGACTGGTAGCTTTGTTCTTCAGCTGAGTCACAGGAAACTGGTGTACTTGTGACTTAAGCCCATGTTTGATCTCAGGACCTGAGAAGACATGGCCAGTGCTGTTGTACAACCCACTGTTTGCCACTTCATTTATTGAGCCTCTCCTTGACTTGATTGTAGCTTTGCCTTGGAAGTTGTAATAGTAAATGGACTTAAAGCTCTGATCTGTGATGCCTGTAAGCTTTGGCTGTGACAGCTGTGGCAGTAAACTCTTGGGCTACTCTGGCGAGAATCAGCTGCTGCCTTTCAGTTTATTAGTGACAGGGATTTCATTTAATACAACAGTCTGTGAACAGCTGAGGGTGAGGGATGGATGCTTTTCCCTTTCTGCCATCTCTGCTCCAAAGGCAGTAATGACTGACAGATGGGGCACACGACACAAGGCAGTGACAACTCAACTCTGTGGGAGAAGCTGGCAGAGCTGAAATGGAGCCCTCTGTTCTCAGAGGACTAGTTATGTACTACTAGTTCATGGTATTGCTTACTAGTTCATAGGATTAACAAATCCCATGAATTTTTGGAGGATACTCACTACTGTCCAGGCTAAGGAATGGTAGTGAAACTAAAAGCTAAGACTTGTTCAGAAAGGATGTGAAATACATCATCATTTGTAAATACTGGGATGACCTAGGCTTTCCAAAGCCTGTCCCCTAGTTAATGCTGCAGCTACAGAAATGTTTGCTCCTCTTGTTTTCCTGCCTTATCCAGATATGATGAAGAAAGCAGTGGGAATGGGGATGAAGCCAATGAAGAGAGTCGGAAACGGGAGTGGAACAACTTCTACAAAAAGCAGATGAGTCTGCGCAAAGTGAGTTGGTATCCCTTTGGAAGAGATTCACAGATTGTTTGCTGTGAGCTTGTCTTACACAAAGTCTTCCTGGCACTAGTGAAAGTAAATTATTGCATCTCTTGCTTGTTACTTGTTCTGTTTTGTACTTTTTGTACCTCTGCTTTTGCTGTGTTCTCCATGTTCTGGGTCAGTCCTGTAATATGAAGAAATGCAGCTTATTCATGTACTTATTTCTCTGCAGTGCTCACCAAGAGGATCCGGTTGTTTTTAATACCTTTGATATTAGTAAAACCAGATTTCCCCATTGAGCTTCTCTTGTGTATTTGTATAGCAAAGGTGAACTTTTGGCTTTGATTCTCATTCTTTGTCTTCTTTCCCCTATTTTGGTGCCTTTACAGTACCTTTGTAACTTCAGCATTAATTTTCCCTGGAGCAGGGGTATAAAATATGTCTTTTGTGCTTCTAGACCTGCATGTGGGTTGCAGGAATGGAAATACTTGACTGATCTTTGTTTTCTTCCAGGGCAAAGAACCAGAAAAGGAAGATTTTGTTCCTCCAAGTAAATATCTGCTTTGATTTATAGTGGGTTTTCTTTGGGAGAAGAAAGTCTTGTATTTTGCAGCTGCGTGTAATTTATATAGCATCAGCACTGGAGGTATCAATCCCTAGGCACAGAGGTTAGGCTTTTGGCCGTGAAAGCTTGGCTACAGGAGATGGATCAGAGCTTAGCTTTGGTTGGGGTGAAGATGTGGAATGCACCTTTCTGAATAACTTTTCCAAATAAGCAAGAGAGAAGGAAAACACTGTCTAACCTGACTTTGTAGGCTATTTCTGCAGTGGTTATGCAGCAGTATGTAATTGGGCTATAAGGAGACTGCTGAAAAACTTCGCCATTTATAACTGTCCTACTTGGGGCCCTGGCTAACAGCACAGTTCTTACACTATTGTAAAAGAATACCTGGTAGGTCGTGTTACTCTATTCAGCCTCTTTTTATTTTGGTTGGTATTGTGGGGAGCAGAAGAGTTGAGTTTCCTAAGGGCTGAGGGTTTCCTGAAATAGAGGTGGTTTTGGAAAGCTGTTAGTCATAAATTAGCAAAGTAGATGTTCTCATCCAGAGAGAAAAATCTCACTTTGGCTTCAGCCTGCTCTTTTAGAGTTTGTAGCTTCTCCAGGTAAAAATGGTGACTATGCAGGGAGGAGCATGCCAGGCAGTGACAGTTGAGACATTCTCTGTCAGCCCCAGCCCTGCTATGACACCTTTTTCCAAATGCCTCTTCTGTGGTAGGTGCAGACTGCCCCTTGAAGGATGCCTTCAGCAGGAGAATCTCTAAGCTCACAGTGAAGGTAAGACAGGCTGGTTAACATTCAGTCTTGTTGACTTGCAAAGAACTACCAAGATTCTGCCTGCCCTGTCCTTACTCCTTCAGGGATCGAAGTCCAAGGGGCAGTATGACTTCTGTAGAGCATGTCTGAGTATCCAATGTTTCCTAGGGACGGGAACACTGCTTGAAGATGCTGGAAGAAGCTTTGAGCACCAATCAAAATGTTCCAGCAGCAGGAGGAAAAGGGTATGAGATTAGACGAGAGACAAGGGGTAGCATATTGAGTCCTTTAACACAGGGCTTGCTCTTTCCTGAACAAAATTACCACTCTCAGGGAATGCCTTTTTAAGTCATTTGGTCTAAGGATATAGTTTTCACTTAACGGCATCGTTCTTGTAGTGATGTTCAGGATCAGGTAAAGGATTCCTGCTAAAGGATTCTGCTAAATCAGCTTGATCCTAGGAGTCGCAATTCTTCCCTGCCCCACAAGGTGGGGATAGTGTACTTCTCAAACTGAGTAACTGGTTAAGAAAACGGATTTAAAACTGCTTTCACCACCCTTTCCATTCTCCAGCAATTCCCCATGCATGCCTTAGGTCTTAATTGGAAGTTATCACTTGCACCGAAGAGAGTGAATTTTGTCCCTTCTGGGAGGTGCTTAATCATTAGTGTTCCCTTTGCAGATAGAGAAGTGTGTCTTGCCAGAAATCACCCCAGCCTGTGTTACAGGTCAGACCCTCATGCCTGTGCTGTGGACTTGGAGTATGAAGCTTTCCGAACCAGTAAAATGGCTAACTCATACAAGGCAACTGTGCTAAAGAAGGTAGGGCCATATGTCTGCTGTTGTTCCCTTGAACATGGTGTGGCCTCAGCTTGAGGGGAAATAGGGTAAAGTTTGTGTGGGAAAGATGAAGGAGAAGCTCTGCTTTGCCTTGAATATCTTCCAAATCTTTCTTCTTGATTTTTGTTTCCAGGAGGGCCCAGAATCATGTTGATTTCACATCTTTGTAGGCTTTACAGGCTTTGGAAATGTATATACCAGTGCAAGCTTATCCAGATATCCCCTAGGTCTGGCAATAAAGGAAATGGGGAGTTTCTCAGGCTGTCACTGATAGACAAGCCTTGGTTTAGGTTAGCTGGTTGCCATAAGTTTCTTTGAAGATGTTTCTGTTCTTGAGATAGGTGTCTCTCCCCTGGAGAGGCATTTGCTTTGCCACTATGGCTTTTTGTATGTACAAAGGCAGCATGCATAGATTTCTGGCCACTACAGAATATTTCCGTTCCCTTTTCAGGTAGCAGAAATCAATAAAGCCTCAAAGCAAGGAGAGTTGTTCTCAGTCTTTGGGTCCAGAACCAGTGGCAACAGCAGCTTGGAAACAAAATCTGGGTCTCTAGCAGAAGAGGACTTCCTCCCTGCCTCCCAGGTTTACTCGGTGAGTGAGTACAGATGGGATAGATAAGGAGGGAATGGTGTGTTCTGTCTATCAGCTTTCTTATAATTTTTATTTTAAGCTCTTTGTGTTGCCATAGCTGTATACTTCAATTACTTTTACTTTCCCTATCTGTCCTTTGATTTTGGAGTGAGATCAACTAGTCGCGCTGGTACCTACTAGTGAATACAATCTATGTGCAGGCCATACATCAGATAAGATTTTCTCATCTTGCTCTAACCAAGAATATTGTGTGCTTCCTTACTGTGGGCCTGTGAGTTTAACCTAATCCATTTTCCTGGTGTCTCAGTTGATGGTTGACAATTTTGGAGCCATCCCCAGCTTACCACTGTACATACTGGTGTTTGTATACAGAAACTTAGCTCCTTTCAGAGTTCTGCACACAGGGCTGCCATAATGCTCTCACATCCAAAACTATTACTTCTTCCTTTCTCCCTAGTTCAAACCCAAGCGTGTGGGAGCTGGATTTCCAAAGAAATCCAGCTTGTTCCAGACAGCTTCAGAACTGCTGAAGATCCAGGAGGAGAGCGATGCAAAGCCTGTCATAAAAGTAGATTGTCCAAATGGGGAAGACAACAGCAACTGCAGTCTGGAAGTGGATACCAGAAACCCTGTTCTCCAGAAGAAAGAAATAGCAACCAAAGCAATGTGTGAGAGTGCTGGGGGAGAAGTACTCCTTCCTGAAAAGAAGGGACAGCAACCCAGCCCAGACACCAAAGCTGCCCTTTGGGATAGCCCTACTAAGAAGTCCAAACCCAGCAAGAAGCAACAAATGCTTGCAGAAGCGGCCAAAAAAGAGTCGCAGGATATTTCCAAATTCTTTTCCCTCCCCAAAGGTGGGTCTAAAGGCAAAAGTTGCAGCTCAGCAAAGGAAGATGGCTGTTCTGTAAGCACACTACCTCAGGTTTCTTCTCAAAGCATGTGTCAAGAGAAATCAATACCTCGGGAAAACAAAGATGTTTCTGGAGAAGATGTGACTGGACACTCCCAGGCAGAGAATGTAGAGCTGAGAGACACAGAAGTAACACTGACTGAGGGAGAGGAGGATTTTAAGACCCAGCAGGCTGCGGAATCTGAGCTCCTTCAGGAAGAAATTGATGTAAAATCCAGGTAACATTTTTGCGTCTCTGCTCCCTGTGTTGTCCTGTTAATGAGCTGCAGAGCCCCACCAGCCTTGTCCTGGAAACTGGGAATCCATGTTAGATCTCTAGGCTGGTGAGGGAGACTCTTCCTTTACTATGGAGTCTTGTGGCCACTGACAGTGAACACAGTAATATCTTCACTATGGGATGGTTAAAACTTGCCTTCTCTCCATTCTTTCTACTAGTGTTGCTGAAAATGACACAGAAACTGAGCTAACTGTTGTTGGGGAAGGTGAGTGTGGGAAGCGACCAGGATCAGATGAGGTAAGACTTTAATGGCTGTTAATTTCCTCTTATTTCTTCTGCTGATCTTGTGCCAAGTTTCTCTCTGTGAGTGATGCTCCCAGTCTGAACTTCACCTGATAGTGTTATTTATCTGGGGAGGGCCCAGCTGCAACGGCAGCAGAGGAGAACTAGAGTTGCATTGCACTCCTGGTGTCCTTTTGCTGCGTGTTGGGCCCATGCCAGCAACCCAGACTGCAGCGGAAAGCTTCACCTCCATTCTGCTTTGTTTTCTCTTCTCTGCAACACATGTGACTGTACCCATTGCTGATGACTTGCCTGGAATGAGTCTCTTCACCCGCTGTAGCTCTGTAACTAATTATAATTAGCAAGCTGCTTTCTCAAGTCAGAGGAACAACCACAGGCCAGGGATGCACAGAACCACTCAGGAGCAAACTGTGCTCACAGCCTTCCTTGCCGTTCAGCCTCTGGTTCTGCATTTGGCACCTGAGACTGCCCCGCAGCTGTCTCTACAGCAGTGCAGTTTTCTTCTTGCTCTTTCAAATTCAACAGGAGTGTGGCACTCGAAGTGGTTGATTTTTCCTGAGGGGTGTATTCTCAGCAGACATCCTGGGAAAACTTTTCCTGTCAGTTTTTGCTGTTTAGGATGGGGCAATAATATTTTATATATATATATTTAATAAAAATAATAAGAAAAAATAATATAGCTATTAGGTGCCCTAATAAGAGCATAGGGTAATTCTAAATGTGGTAGCCTTAACAGGTTTTTCTCAAAGCCATTTGTGTGGGAAACAGGGTATGATGTCTGCACAGCAAAATGGGTTGCATGGATTCTTGCATGGTATTCACTATAGGGAGAGCCTGCAGGATGCTGCAAAGGTTCCTGTTCTCAGAAGGTAGCAGCTGCTTGGAAGTGTAATGCTGCCACAGGAATTGGTGGTTTTGGTTTTCTTCTGTCCTATCTCCAGGATATGGAAAGTCCTGCAACAAAGCGGCTACGGACAGTGGCAAAATCTTCTATTCTGTCCCAGCCAGAAAGCAAAAGTGTTGGTCTGACAAAGAAGAAGGTGACTTTTGATCCAAACTTATCACAGTGTGATAAAGAAGGAACCAGCAAGACCATACAGCCGGTGACCAAAGGCATGTCCCTCAAAGAGACAGCAGACATCGTTGTCAAATATTTGACCCCATTCTACAAAGGTGGCAAGTTTGCTTCCAAGGTAGGGCACAGGTCAAGACCCTCTCTAGCAGAAGGGGAATACATCTCCCTGGTGATCTGGGGCTCTACGAAGGGGAAGATGATCTGGATACCACATTTCATTTCCATGTTACACCTTGGTATGTGCTGTTTTAGTGACTCCAGGTGCAGCAACTCACCTCTCCCAGGAAAGGGTTTGTGTGTGATTTAGAGTGGTATCATGGTTCCACACTTGTTTGTGATTATTCATGTTTTCACACTAAACTCCAGTAAGTTTGTAAGAACTCCTGCCTGTGGAACAAGGTGCAATTCTGGTGTAGTTTACTTGATGTAAGGCAGCATGTGTGTGCATGTGCTTCTCCAGCACTACAGGGTCAGATGTATTTGCAGGTTTGCAACACTCCTGTAGTCTAAATCTGAATGGTTTGTGCTAGAGCTAGCCTGTGCTAAGGGCAAGACAAATGTGGGAACAGTCTGGTGAGGTAACTGATGTCTGCTTTCTGCTCTTTATCTTCCCCAATTCTGCAGAATCTGTTTAAGGGCTTTGCTCGGCACCTGTCTCACTTACTGGCTGAAGAGCAGAACCCTGCCTGCAAGACTGGTGAGTTGGCAGCTGGGGAGAGCACCAAGAATATTGTGTTCTTTTGATGCTAAATTGATTGATGTCTTTAGAGGGGGCAGATTCTTAAGTATCATCTCAAAGGTGGTGCTGCTTCTCTTGCAGTGAAAGAGGAAGCACAGAGACTCATCAAGGAGTTTTTCAAAACAAGGGTCAGGTGTGAGAGCGAGACAGACTGGCAGGAGCTGCAGAGCTCAGAGAGCTGATCCTTGCATCGTGTCGGCTATTTTCTTAACTCCAGAAGTGTGACCAGGGAATCTTGAAGAACTCAGCCACGGAGGGTTTCGTGAAACTGCAGAAGTGAGCTTGCTTTTCCAACTGCATTTTTGCTCGCTGCTGTCCTTAGTGACGTGCACTTCCAGGAACCGGTTTCTGTGAATTTATGGAGAGTTTCTCCAGTAGCCAGGGCACTGAAGCCCTCTGGTACCTTTTGGCAAGAGGTGTGAAGTCTGCATCTGCTGTGTAGGTTAGGGGCTGCTGCCTCAGATGTTCTGCAGTGTCTCCAACCTCTGCTCCCTGCAGCTGTCTGGGAAGGGCTCAGACTTTCCAGCTGTGACTCTGCTTTGGGATGGCATCTTGCTTCCTAAATGGCTCCTCCCCTCGCTCCCCCATCTCTTAGTTCTTATTTTAGTGTTACCAATAGAAGCCTTACGCTACAAGTTCACGTGCTTTGCTCAGGGCTGCCAGTGACAAACTTGATGGTTGAGTTCCTGGATGGAATGTTTTCCCTTGAAGGGCAGGAGGGGAGTGTTTTGTTTTTACCATGCAGGCAATACCTACTTTCTGAAGGTAGAGAAACTTGGATTCTTTTTCTTTTAATCTTTTTTTTTTTTTTAACTTTGTCTAGTTCTGCCTGCCCTTTAACTTAAGTGGTGATGCTCTTTCAGTATTAACCTCTCCAATAGTGGCACCAAGGTTGCTGACACTTTTCCAGCATTTGCTTGTTACCCCTAAAGCCATATTTGCTCCCTGTGCCTCACCCACAGTCAGCAATACAGAGGGCAATGCTGCTGTTGCAACTAGTTAAGGCGCTGCTGTGACCCCTCAAACTGACGCTGTGGTGCCTCTGCTGCTGTATTTATATAAGGACCTGAACTTTAAGGTATCAGTGGGCTTGAAATAACCTGATTTCCAGGCACAGGTCCTTTCTGTTGGGTTTTTGTTGGGTTCTTGTTTGGTTCTGCCTTTGCTCCATGCCTACAGAGGGTGGTGGCTTCAGACACTAGTGCTGCTAGAGGAATCTGCAGCCTGAGGAGCCATCAAACAAGCTTTTGATCACTGTACTCAACAGATGTACTTTTTTTTTAAATGTACTGAAGGGTATGTGCGGAACTGACAATAAAACAATGTTACAGCTGCTGTGTGGACTCTTCGTGAAAGCTTGGTCTTATCAATTAGTCATACAGGCTGGTATAAGACACATTAAGACTCCGTCACTGTGAACATAGACATGAAAGCTCATTTCTTATCTAAACAGACAGCTAATAAATGCAAGTCTGGGATGGGATGGATGCGAAGCATGTGCCAGCAGACACCTCCAACCCCTTATAGCTGCAGGACTTCTCCAGCTAGGAGAACCTGGAAATGCTTAAGAGTCACTTTCATCTTGAGCTTGCTCTGTCCTTCAGTGAGCAAAGGGCTTTACAAGAAGCCTTTTACACAACAGGAGTATTTTTCATCTGTTGCCTGCTGGCTTCTATTTTACCTTCCTATTAAAAATCCTGTTTCATCAGCCACTTAAGTGGGGATACTATGTCTCCAGAGTTCAGTGCTTATAGAGTTGAGCTGCTGTCTGGGTAAACTTCTCAGAACTGCTTTGTTTGTCTTCTAAATCAGGGGCTCCGGAAAGAGTGTTAAGGCATGGGTTGCATGACAAAGTGCTTTGTCACAATGTGGGTATTTCTAACCAGATGAGTTTTGCTTTTGTGTAAAGCAGCAAAAGCGCAGAGAAGGAGAAGGGGAATAAGGGTAAGTTCATCTTCAGAGATCTTCTCTATTCCTTTCTTTCATGTCACTGTAGCACTGCTGAAGGGGGAGGATGGAATATGCTTCAGCTAAGACCTCACAGGCCACAACAAGCAGTGTGTGAAGAGAAGTTCCTGAAGGGGAAGATGCTGTAGTTACTGCTGGCATCAGCTCACCAGCAAGCAGCTAGCTGTGCATCATGTGCATTGAGCACCCTCAGATCTACCACCTTCCCAGCCACCAGTGACAACCCTTTCCTGAAGCTTTGCCAGTTACCTGGAGGCCACTCTTCTCATGTTAGATGTAAACCAGTATCTGTCACATCATGAAATATCTCTATTTGATTATTTTATTCCAATCTCCTAAAGTGCAGATGTGTTTCAGTTCAGTAGGATAGCTGTAGCAATAAAAATAAATTAAGCATTTTTGTACAACCCAGGCCACTCTACTATAATACAAGTTCCATTTGAATTTCTCCACAGGCACAGAGCCATCAGTTGACAGCTGCATGGACAGGACATGACTGACTTCTTCATAGTAGAGGGAAACATATGCATATAATTATGTCAGTAATAAATTAACAATAAACTTTCTTACCATTGCAGCTCAATCTGTGCCCCAGCATATGTGTTAATTGTATGTTAACACTGGTCTGCTTTGCAATTAAGATGTTTTCTACAAGCTCCTGCATCACAAATCCTGCTACAGAGCCTCTTGCATATCAATACAGAGAAAAAGCTGGCCTGTGGAAAACACCAGCAGGCAGTGCAGTCATTTCATAGCCTCAGCTTTGCGTTGTGATACACAAGTCTCTAGCAAGCATCAGTCTTTCCTCATGTTAATTAATTCAAAAAGAAAAGAATAGGCCCACACTGCATAGCTTGAAGGCAATCGCTTGCATCTGTTCAGCAGCTCTGAGTTGGAACAGGCTATGAAAAAGCAATGGTGTGGAAAGGGTCGTGTGGTTTATTTAGCCAGTGCATGTCTCACTTCAAGGAAGAGTACTTGGGGAATGAACAGCGGGTCACAAGGGTGACATTTTGGTCCAGCCCATCAACAAACACTGTGGTGGCAGTCTTACAGAGCAGCTGTCTGAGGTCATGGATGTCTTTTGGAAGAGTCTTCTCCAGAAAACAGGGCAGGGAGCACTGAATAAGCTCACAGAAAGGAAAACAGTGCTGTTTTGCTTGGTCACTGTCCTCTTCTTAGGCTTTAGTGGCGCAACTCTGTTTTATCCATGATGACAACAATTGTGTGATACATTTCTTTAGCCTGTCAAAACACAAATCAGTATCAGTCATTCTCTGCCCCAGAAATAGCTTCTTCTCATAAATATTCCCATAAATCACTTTCCACCATTAAATATGAGGTAGGTGCTGGGACAAAGCTGCACTTTGGGGCCTGGGAAATGCAGTGTCCCCATCCATCTCGGGGACAGAAGACAGCAGTAGAACTGCCTCTTAGCAGAGGCTCAGCTGGGCAGTGGATGGCAACTTCTGAATTGCCAGGAAGAAGCTGTAGGTCTGGGCTGATCTCACCTGTGGTAGTTCAAGCCACATAGTCTTGGGGTTGGCAGCCGAGCCATAGTTCAGTTCTATGCCGGGAAGCCCACCATCAGAGACAGGACGCAGGGTTTGCATCTTCTGCAGCTCTTTCAATGGAATGATGCAGGAGACCGCCTGTGTAAGGAGAAAAGCCACAAAACACTCTCTGGTGCAGTCCTTACAAATAAACCCATCCGATTGTCACCAAGGAGGATTCACCACAAGAGCCTATGGAAAGGTGAGACAAGGACTAGGGCACAGGGCAGCGTGTACAGAATACAGGGCAGGCACCTGCTGCTAGAATGTCCCTAGAACTGCTGCAAGATTGGGACAAACAGGAATGTGACCTACTCTTAGTTTTATTGTGGATCATGCTTGTTAGCATGATCACTGGACTTAGAAAAGAGCACATGCCAATACTAACTGTTCTACCACTCTTGTCAGTTGCTTTGGGCTAGGGCTGTTGTTAGAGTGGCTGTGATGTAGGTAAATACAGTCTCTTCCTGCACAAATTCTTCTAAAAGTCAAAGTTAACCTCTGACAGACATCAGGGCTCTAGACTCAAGGGAGTAATTGTCTGGCATACCAGGGTGGTGCCATCCACCACGATGATCTCTTCTTTATTCACACCAAAGAAACAGGGCACAGGGATTGTGTCATCGCTGACTCTCTCAACAAAGTAGATGTTGTAGCCAAAGAAAGGGAATTTCATCACGTGCTCTGTGAGAAAGCAAAAGGTGGCTTTTAGGCAGAAGCTTCCGGCCAGCAATCTACTGCACCAACTTAAGGTAGTGAAAAGCTGCATGTGTTCCCAAGCTTTTCTACACTGAAAAGTAAGATTGACAACTTCTCTCTCCTAGGCTGCTGACATTCAGTTCTCAGCAATCTGAACAGATGTCCTGTTCTTTTCCAACCAGAAAACAGACATGCAGCCAGAATATCAATTAAAACACAACTTGTACAGAGCTCTGAAAATCTACTGCAGACTTCTACAAAACAGGTGGGACTTCTACTGTGATCACCATGTTTGGGAACAAGTGCTAATCCTCAGGGGGATACTGTTGGGGAGTCATATGTCATGGCCAATTCCCGGCTCCAAGGATCCTCGCCAACCTCAAACTGTCCCAAAAGTGAATTCAGAGCAGCTTCCATCCTGCTCAGGATAGATGACTCAAGCAGATCTGGATGTCTCCTCACCCATTAACTGGATTTTTGCATCCACTGGCTGGAGGGGCTGCCTGGTTCTCAGCAGCATGCCAACGTGGTTCTCCAGAGCCTGGGGACTGATGTAGGACTGCAGGGTCTTTGGTGTGTACTCCTTCAGCTCTTCCCTGTGCCAAGCAGATAGTAACTCACCCCCTGCCCAGCTAAAAAGTGAAAGATCAACTAGGGGGATTAAGAAGGAGGAGGAGATCTGGCAACAATTTTCAATCACATGGCTGAGGGCAAGGGTGGAAGGAGAGGGGAAGAGCACAATGGGTTGTATCTGAATTGGATAACATGGAAGGAAACATCAGAGACAGACACCATTTTCCACAGAGAAGGCAGCTGTGCAACGACTAGTGCACTGAGAGATATCCCTCCTTTCTGGAGTCAACAGGAGCTCTTCAAGCAAGGACCGTAGCATGGAAGTAAAGCCATGGGGTGTTTTTTTCACAGGCAGTCTCAGCTGAAAACCATCTTGCTCTAACTCCAAATTACTACACAGAGCAGAGTGCCCCATGCCCAGCAGGGTTATGCTATTACCCACTGCTGCTGGGGGTGTCAGGGGATCTGTTGGAGACGTCACCTCCACTCTGAGTCAAAGTGCATAAGGATATGGGAAGGACAGAGTGTGAAAATACAGCTCAAGGCTGCAGGACAGAAACTTTCCAGTATCTAGGGACATTTTCATTCCCATTAGGCATCCCACTACAGATTTCAGGTGCCCAGGGTTGAAAACTGTTGCACTTGTGAGAAAGAACAAAGGAGCATTCATCTCAACTATAAGCTTACGCACTTTGTTCTTGGTATTACAAACACATGGCAGTCAAAAGAAATGTCTATGGAACCCTCAGCTCAGGAGGAGTCACAAAACGAAATGCGGACCAGCGACAGTCAGCATTAAGAGTGTGAACAGGAGGTCAACTTTCTTGATTACGGGCAGGAATCAATCACTAAGTGACATTAATTAGTAGCTCACGTTCTCCAGAACTGTCCATTCCTTAATTATCCAGAGAGTGCTTTCCGGCACCTACTTCTAACCCCTGTGGTGCCAACAGCCGTTAGAGAGAGACACCCACCATGAGACAGACATACCTGGAGGGAGCAGAGTTCTGCTGCTCTGTTTTGGCCCAGTGCTGGAACATTGCCAAAATGCCCACCTGCACCACCGTATCTTTACTACGGCTTAACAGTATCCTCCCATTCAGGTAATCCCACAGCATCTGAGAAACAGCAAAGCAAAGAGGCCTTTGTTAAATGTTGCACAAGGTACATGCAGATCTGGCCAGCGCCAGGCTGCAGAGACTCACAGCTTGCCTTGCTGATAGATTATATATCCAGCTCAAGCTGACAGCAAGAAAGCAAAGACTTTCTGGGCTCAGGAAGAGCATGCAGAGCCGCACAATCCATGTCTGGAACAGTACAGCTCATAGGCTAGGGCCATAGATGCACTGCCTTCTGTGCATCCATAGCTTCAGTTATTAGTCCTTCCCAAAAACAGCAAACAAAGCCATCAGCTAAAGCCCTCCCGCATCTTCAGCCCCCTTGGGATGTTCCCATTGGCCTGTACACTAAATCTGCCCCACTAGGGAGGTTCCTGGTGTACGCACTGCCCTTGTTGCTTACCTGTCCATAATGGACATCAATATAAATTTTGTTCTCAAAGTGCAGAGGTGTCTTCCAGATGAGCCTGCGTAAAGTCACAGTGACCAACTTGTCCTCCAACAGGTAATCATGAAGATACTCTTCTGATTTTATTGGCCTCGCCATTTTATCTATATGTTTACGCAGAGAAAAGGTCATCACTCTTGGTGCTGAGACAGTGGGCTGGGCTCCACAGCCTGGGACAGGAGCCTTCCTGCAGACCTCTGCCACCATGCCCTTACAACTCCCAGCATCCACCATTCCAAAGGGACATGAACCCACACAGACACACACCTCTCTCTCAGGAACAAGCAACACAGCCCCTGAGAAGGCACAATCCTCAACCCAAGTAACAGAAGGAAACTGCTGAAGAGGAACATCCTCAGAGCCAGCAAGGGTGGGGGAATTATTCGAAACAATAGCCATGGTACTCCCTGTTGGAGAAACTGCTTTAAGAAAGAATCTAGATGCTAGTCTCTACTTGCCGATATTATTGCTGTCACTCCTGATGGCAAAGAGCACAAATTCCTGTATCTCTTCCTGTTTGCCTGCCCCCATCTGCTCACAGATCTCCTGCAAGAGCTCCTTGGCCACCTGAAGCAAAGAAAGAAGCAAATAAGTACCATGGCCAGACAAGCCCAAAGCAGCCCCAGAGCAGTTAGACATACTGGGCTTAGTTAGAGGACAGTAGTATGGCTCTGGCCATTGCACAAAGCAGAAGCTGGGTGAGGCATCCCAGTGTTGTGCAGGCCCTGCAGAGATACGCTGCTACAAGGATTCCTAGGAAGTGAGTGGGAAACTGTCACAGCACTGTGGGAAGCACAGGCCAAGTCCAAGGTTTTGACAGATAAGGGAGTTCCCTGGTGTGGCTCAGAGTCCAAATCAATGAAGAAATTCAAAGCAGAAAACTCACAGTGAACGTCTTTATCCTGGTGAGGTATTCTATGCCTCCAGGCATCAGGATCACTAGCTGGCGGGCACCACGCCCCTTCTGCAAAGGACAGTCTTTAGGCAGCAAGACATACAGGATCCCATCAGCTCCACAATTCTTCCTCCTTCTTCCTTCCTCCTCCTCTCCGCATTCCACTGCTTTCCCATAGTACCTGCCTCTTCCCTGCCTACTCCATGGCATTGCATTTCCCAGTACCCTTACAGACACATTTTCCTCTCTCGGAACACTAACCACCCCTGCAACACTGCACATGGCACCTCCTGGCAAAGCCTCTGCCCTCCCTCTCTTCCCAGCATCTCCATTCCTCTGCCCCTCAATACCAGCAATGCCTCTATCTCCACAGGGAAAGGAAGGTGGCGACGGCCCCCGTACATGACATTTTTCCGCAGGTTGATCTGGCAGGTCTTGGCTATATCTGCAGGAAAAGGAGAAAACTTCATGTGCTGAGCCAAACAGAGGACTTTGCATTGTCTCCTACGGTGTTGGGTCATCCTGGCTGTGTTGAATTTTAACTCAAGGCTGCTGCTAGGAGAGGACGGAGACTTGACCTCATCTCCCACTCTGCCAGGACATATCCAAATCATGAAGGGTCAGTCCCAGACAGTGTCCAGGCTAGTAGGAGTCCAGAGGAGTGACAGGATGGGAGAACTAGAACCCTCTTCTCCGGCAGAATTCCAACCCAAATACCTCACAGCTGATGACTCTGGAAGACCACAGCCTGCCTTTCCCCCCAAGGTCTAGCTGTCAAACTGGGCCTAAGCCACAAGGCTAAGCTAAGCCTCAGAGACACAATTTCACTTTGCCTGAGTGAAGATGCAATGGGAAATGTCATCTGCAAACAGAAGGACTAGAGATACAAAGCAGACTCTTGCTCAGCTCCCACATTCTCTTGCCTAACAGGATAAGGGAGATTTTTCCCATTGGACCATGTCCCCACCTGGACCCTGTCTTCTTTCCTTGACCACTGGGCCTTAGTAACAAGGGGGCAGCCATTTATTTTACAGGACACAGAAACAGTCATACCCTGGTGGGTGCTGGATGGATCACTGCTGGCTAGCTGCAGAAACTTGGTGGCATAGGGCATCAGAATGTCAGAAGGGAGGAAGTACCCAGTTAGCAGGTTTAGGAGCAACCAACCACGCAGCATACTCTCCCTGCGAGACAGAAGAAAAACTGTGGGCACCTTGGAACAAGACAATTCCTGCTCCAAGCAGCTCAAAGTGGACCTCTGCCCTCCTGAACACCTATGGTCGGTGGCAGAAAATGAGGTGGTGGCCCTTGGTCAGAGATTTCTTATGCTGAGGAAGGGATTGATTCAGATATTCTAACAGCAAACAAAGTGAACAGTCAAGGCCACTCTAATGCCACTGCTGGCATATTGCAGGACAGTGTGGGGTCAAGCCAGTCCTAGGTGTTGTACCAGTTCCCCAGGGCTGTGAAGAGGAAATCAGGGCTCTGAGCATCACCACTACTGGGAGCTACCAGGAATGTTTGTTTACCAGTGCCCAGATACATCAGCAGCCAGAGATACAAGGATAAACATCCATTGGAGCAAAAAAACCCAAATTCAATGACTGGCTAAATTTCCTGAGTGCTCAGCAAAAGCCTCAGCAACTGAGCAGCTGAGGACAGTACGTCATTGGTGGGTGGCCTCTCCCCAGCCCTGCTGTATATGCAGCAAGACAGACAGTTCTCCTCCTGCTGCGCACACACAGGAGCTGACAGTGCTGGTACTCACTGGTTAGGGTTCTGGGTGACCTGTTTGATGACCTGGCAGTAGACCTCATCATGCAAACTCTCCTTCTCCTTGCACAGCTGCATTCAGAGAAGAGAAGACAACATCAGAGAGGGAATGAGAACATCAGAGAGGCCACAGGCCAACTGTGTGCCCTTCCTCTCTCAGCTTCAGAGCTCTGCCAATGTGACTTAAACCTTGGACTTTGCAGCTGCTGGTCTCTAGTGCTATTTAGGCCCAAATAAGATGACGCAGGTTGTGCTCTCATCCAGACAGTGATGTCCGGGGAAACCATTTACCTGCAACCCTTCCCTTCTATGTCTTTTAATCAGCCTCTCTGTTTCAGCTCCTTTTCTTACATAGGAAGTTGCATTATGGGTCTCCCTGCGCTCTCTCTTCTCAGCAAGGTCTTGGGCCTTCATTCCCATTGACGCTTCAGCAACTTGCCCAGGAGAAGGTCACAAACCTGAAGGATTTCATAGATGCAGTCAACCTCATTCTGGTTCTTGAGTTTTGATTGATCTCCCATGAACCGCATCAGAGCTGCAAAGCAAAGGCTAGCATTTAGGTCTAAGCAGAGGTGATCTTGCCATGGGGAAGGTAGTAGACTAGAAAATATCCTGAAAGCTTTTCTGCTCCACAGGCTATTACTAGGCTTGCATTGGATGCATGTACTGGTTGGAGCATCAGCCCAGGCAGGGTGTGTACTTGGATACTTTGCACTTGAGGCAAAGTGCATTTTGCTGGACACTTTCAGCAAGGTCACAGGTGGTTATTAACTGTAGAAGTGCCTTAGGATAGGCCCTCCTCGAAGAGTTTTCATTCCTGCTCTGGGTCCCATCATGACTATGTGTGGCCACCAAGGCCACGCTCCAGCCTCTGCATGTTGTGTCCTAGGGAAGTACTTACTCTTGAAGTTCTTTGTAGCAAGCTCATTCAGCTCACTGTCAGAGTACCTGAGCAAAGACTCCTGGATTGGGACCTGCAGGGCCAGAATGCAAGGGTAAGCTGGGGAGGCAGATCACACAGAGCTGTGCTGCAGGCTTCCCAAAAGACACAAGCTCCCAGTATCTTGCAGGCAGCACTGAAGAGTAGAGGGCATCTAACACTTCTCCAGAGAATACAGCCAAGGGTCTGCCCTCTGTGTTTTTGCCATGTGGGGACAAAGGTAGAGGCAATGCCAGAGCTGGGATTCTGGCTGTAGCCATGGGGAGAGACTGGACTCACCTTGGTGTGCTGGACCAGGTTAGCTGCACTCTTCTTTTCAGCAGACATCCCCTTCAGTCCCTCCCTAGACAGACTAGAGAACATACAATCTAAGAAATAACCCCAGAAATGGCTTGGTGTGGGCCAGACTACACAGATCCTGTGTATGCCTGTTCAGGAAGGACGACAGCCTACTCACACAGACTGAGCCTCTCGGAAGTAGGCTGTGGCAAAGTCCTTCATGGTATAATGATCACCAGCAGGGACTGACAAGATGTTGTCAGGTTCTGATGTCAGGCTGGGAACAGAACTCTGCAGGGACAGACACCAAATCCACCCTGAAAAGTCAGCTGAGCAACTGCAGTGTGTATTCTCCTTACCAGCCAGACCTGGGAAAGCCTCATCTGTGTGTGGTGCCTCCCCCCCTCACTATGATTGTGTTTGAGTGTCTCCATCTGTAAGGATTAAGTTGTCAGCATCTTCCCTCTAGCCTTGTGGATCAGACACTACCAGGGCCATGGACCCACCCTGGTAGCTCCCACAGAACCTGGCCATGTGCCCTAGCAGTTCCCCAAGGACAACTCACCTCCCTGCTGGCGTTCCTGCTCGCCGGAGAGGCTTTCATGCTTTTCCGCAGTCCTCTACATCTGTCCATGCCAGTGCTGAGGTAATCAGGGGCTGCAGCCAATTGCACCAGGCTGATGGGGAAAATACCACAGCGGCCACCAGTGGACCCAAACTGCCAGCCTGCAGAAACAGGGGAGAAAGAGTCAGGAACCATGGCAGCTACCAAGAGAAATGAGCAGTGAGGCATCCTACTGGCAAAGGAGAGCACCAGACTGACCAGGGTTTCCTGCATCCTAAGATGACATCCCCTATAACTATGGCAGCAGGAACGTGATGGGTTGCAGTCAGAGAATGGCAGAGCTGAAGGCTGACTATGCCATCCCTTAAGTCTGCTTTCCTCTGCTTTACTCAACAGCAGCATGTAGAGCTTCTGGGCATCATAGGTCCAGCAGGCCCTTGAACCCAGTCCCCACCTTTCCTGCCAATCTTGACAAACCCCCTCACCTGGCTCCACGCCTTGCATGGGCAGTAACTCAATAAGGTCACCCTTCTTGAAGCTAAGAAGGCTCTTGTCATCCGTGATGTAGCTGCGCAGAGCAATGACATAGTTGGTATCCTGGGGAAAAAGTGATGGGGAAGTCAAATCTCATCCCCAGGATGTGAAGGACTCAGACCATGTCAGACCACGGACCCTCTCAGGTCCATGTACCCTATTGCACTACAGCCACTCCCTCACCTGCCTCAGCTCCTGGATGAAGAGTTCCACCATGGCCTTGATGCACGGAGCCTTCGGAGAGTGCAGGAAGAGCTGCTCTGTCTTCAGAGAGAACTCCAGGGCATTTCTGCCCTTCAGCTCCACTGACAGCACATCTGCAAAGCTGAGAACACAGCCAGCATGCTCAGGCTCCTTCTGCCAGAGATAGGGATGCAGATCACAGGGATGGAAGCTCATTCCATGGACTGAGAATGCAGACAGGCCTCAACATGCTCCAGAGGGTGGCCTTTCACCAGCACTGGATTACAACAGTAATAGCACCATAGGCTCCTCATGGCTTTCACAGTATCACTCTGAGGACCTCCCTTGTGATGACATGCATGGAGCTGACTCACACCTAGCACTCACTTATTGTAAGCAAAGGACAATGTAGGAAGGAAAGGGAAAAGCCAAATTCATTAGAAGGAGGTTCAGTGAGTCACAACTGGCCTAGGACAGAGCACAGCACAACCTAGGGAATTTTCCTAGGGAGCACAGCACAACCAGGGAATTTTCAGCTCCCACCATTGCCTCCTAACACTCTGAAAGCACCCTGCAAGGGACAAATTATCATCCTGCAGCAACCAATGCCCTTTTGCTCACCTGTAGCTGTGAAGAATCTTCAGGTGCTCAGGATTATAGCCAGCTGCTTTCACTACCTTCAGCAGCCTCATGCCTCGGTGAGAAACTCCCAGGATCTGGACATCACTTCCATTTTCGCCCTGTAAGGGAAGTGCAGCAGAGAGCATCAAAGGCTCCATCCCACCTGCACAAGATGCAGCAGGGGA
The DNA here is from genome assembly GCA_013400195.1 of Aramus guarauna. NCBI lineage: Eukaryota > Metazoa > Chordata > Aves > Gruiformes > Aramidae > Aramus > Aramus guarauna. Next base: position 434,428 of record VXBL01009512.1, read on the forward strand.
AGAAGATGCTACCACATGTACCATGAAGGAGGCTCTTGGCTGACAGAAGTGTCAAATCCAGCAACATTTTCACAGAAGCTTAGAAAATGGAGAGAGCAAGCAAAGGAAGACAGAGGAGCAGGACTCTGAGGGTGCAGAGAGGCAAATGGGAGAACTATGGGGACAAGGACTCAAGTGACAGCTGCCAAGTAGGCAGCCTGCACAAACAGGGAAATGATTAGGGCATCAGAGTGATGCAAACATACAAGTAAGGAGAAAAGTACAGAAGGCATAGAATAATGAGTGGCATGTGGCCAGGCAGGGGGAGAGACAGCCAGGACAGAAAGAGATCCCTGGTGAACTAGAGCCACGCAGCTAAAGCAAGCCCAGGGTCTGGTGAGAAGATTAAGACTCACATGAACTGGGAAAAGGCGGGAGAAATAGTTAGCCCAGTTATCCCGAGCAGCCAATACAATCCTCTTCTTTATTCCATCCTCCTGAATGGACTGGACATTGTTGCCAACCCGGAACTCCGCTAGCAGGGATACAAAGCAGATACTTTCTTAGTAAGACAAAGAAGGCCAAGTCTCCCTCTGCCCAGGGACTCATTCCCACCAGTCCCCCTCAGTGATTACAGTGCAGCAAACAGCATGCAGAGACAAAAGGATACCACAGACTTCCACACACCAGTCTACTAGTAGTAGATTTCATATAGCTCCTGTGAAAGACAACAGCTGGATTTTTAAATAACTCAGAATCCTATCCTTGAGCCTCAGTTCCCTCTCTGCACAATAAACATATCAGAATTAAGGTTTTTTTGAGTCAAAGAAACTTCAGAGCCATTTTCTGGCCATTTGGAGTAAACAAACACTCCTACAGTGCTCTACACAGCACACAAAAATGTGCTTTCTTGCTGCTGTGGCAAACATCTCTCCTCTGCCCGAAGTCCTGCCTGAAAGGGCTTGGAGGCTGGTTTCTCATTTCAAACCAAAAGCTGGGATGGACACAGGGAGGAAGGGGTGATGGGGTTGTTAATTACTCAGCAGGTCTTTCATCTTGCGCTTCTCCTCCCTGGAGATCCGAAGGCAGGAATCGGAGAAGGTGTCACGCATGATCTGCAGAGGAAGAAAACAGAGGCTTCCATTGAAAAGGCCACATCTGATTGTGTTGGAGCATCTGAGGCTGTTAAACAGACTGAGTTTCAGAGAGGAGTTTGCAGGGGATTGACTGGATGGTCCTGGAGAAGAGACTAACACCACTACGGATGCAGAAGTGAGGGCAACTTATGCAATGTAATTATGGAGTGTTTTGTCCCCAAATGTAGAGACAATAGGTCTTGAGTCATACACCCCTACATACCTGTTCACACAGCAAGTTCAGACAATAAGGGTGACTGAAATTTTCTTTGGGGTAAAACACCTGCAAGAGGAGGATAAAAACAATAGCAATGTTACAGATATGACAGAAATAGCTCCCCAGGGATGTTTTGTAATCTGTATGCCCTACTGCCAGAGAGGGGTGAGTCCATCTCCAAGGACAGGCAGGGAAGAGACACTGTGAATGTGAACAGAAGGACCAGGAGCAAAGGACCAAAAGTGGAGAGACCATGGGATGAACTGTGGTCAGTTCAGTGTACTCTCCAATACTTGATTTTAAACACATTTGTACTATTTTAACAGGAAAGCACCTGGTAACAACAAATTGTCTTTATTTGTAAATTTCTCAGTGCTTTACAGGGGAAGAAAAGGACAGGTAGGGAAATGGAGACACCAGAGTCAGTAAGGCAGAGTAGGGCCCACATCCCCTATGAGATGATCCCCTGGCTCTGTGTCATGGGACCTCCTCTCAGATCTGTCTCTGTGCTCTTATATCACACCAGGTGCCTATGACAAAAATAATTTTAACCAAATGTGGGATCAGTTCCTTTCCCCTATAGCCTGCCTTCAGCTAATGAGCTGTACCTCTTTGCGCAGGAAGATTTTCCAGGCAGGCCTGATATAGGAAAAGCTGACACTGGCAGTGAGCTTGTACAGCTGGGTCTTGATACCTTCATCTTCAGCTACTGTTACAGTAGAGTCTGTGCAGAGAGAAAGAGCAGTGAAGATGGGCTTTGCTGAATACAGGGTGACCTTCCCGTCTGCCAAAGACCTACCAAGAAAAGGGGACAGTGCCACATGCCTGACTGGAGATTACTGTCAGGAACCCTCTTGAAGGTCAGTGATCAGCTAATGTGAATGCACCAGTCATCATGTGAGTACCAGCATTTCTGATAGCATTTATACTTGCTGTATTAGCCACAAAGTTCAGTGCTCTTAATATAATTGCTCCCAAGATAGGAAGCACACAGTATCCCAAGCAAAATGCAACTCCTGTGCTTAAGGTTGAAGACACAAGTTTCACTTTATGTAATCATAAAAAGGCTGCTAAAGATTTCAAAGGGACATAAAAGTTCTCCCCTGAGCTTGCAGATTGCAAGGGTCTGGCACAAGTACCCAGTACTCGCACTGGATTTTCTCTCTGCAGGAGATCTGTGAAAGACAGGCTTAGTTTGAAGGCAATCATTCAAAGGCTTTGCTTTATGAGGTAGGAATGTCTTCATTTAAGCACTCCCAACTTTCAAAACTTCAGAGTTCATAGACAAGAAATGTAGTAGTTCCCACAGTTCAGCTGTTTCTATATCCCTATTCAAAAGCACGTAGGGATTTTTCAGGCTAATCCAGTTACTTCGATTTACCTTCACAGGACTTCCTAAAGAAACATTTTTTAAGAGAGGGGGAATGAAACAGGGAAATTATTTTATACCAGGGAAGCCGCTGCAGGATGGAGCCCTTCAGTAATGTATTTGGCTGACTATTCCTTGGATGTTATAAAATATGATGCTATGAGAGTTTTAAACAGCTTGAAATACATTGGTACATGTGTCCAAAATAGCAGCAAAGTATAAAATTAACTACGACTCCAGGCCCCCACTGAAATTCAGAGGCAAAACCTAAGACTGAATGACACTTCCAAACTACTGCTGAGAAGCATTAGCTATGCCATTTTTTAGGTGGGCAGCATCCAGACACTTTTTACATGGCAAATGTCCAAGGTCTCCCAGGCTCTCGTTCTCCCCCTGAGAAACATTCCCTCATTCCTCAGCCTGTCTCTAAGGACCCTCCAGGGGCTCCAAAAGGTAAAACACTCAGCTTCCCATTCCTCTCTGGTCTAAAGTCCATTCATTGAATTACAGCTTTGATAAAGTAATTATGCTTCAGGTAGGCAATAAAACATATTCTGGACCGGACCTTGATAAAGCTGTAGCCCAAAGGTCCTTTCTTTTTTTAGCTGCTTTTTCAGAGAAACCCAGCCCCCTCCTCCATCATTTGTGCCTGACATCCTGCACTGGGAAGAAAGGGAAGAGTCAGAGCTGGGAAGTGCCACGCTGAGTGCTTGGCCAGAGTGGAACTATGACAGTCTCTCTGATTTCACAGAGCACACTCACTCTTTGGCCAGCTGGCTGATGACAGAACACATGCTGTAACTCTCCTGGACCACTGGGCTGATTCTGACCCCATCTCCTCCCCTCCCCCCACTACCAAATCCCACTTGGCTGAAGTCAATACTCACCCTTCCCTGTGGATTCCTGGCAGCCTTGATTCCCAGGCAGGAGAGGCATTGGTGGGGCAGGAGGGGGAGCAGGAGGGGCCTGGGAACCTGGTGGGGTAGTCTCCTGGCTGAAGACAGACAGGAGAGGCAACTGCTTCTCCTTGATAGAGCTGGAAGCTGAGCCTGGTTTGGGCTTAAGAGGTGGAGGTGTTCTCTTCTCTGGTGGCAAGGGGGATGGCTGCAAGACAGCAAAACCATTTGACCCAGTCATTGTCTGCATTACTGTGCTCTGTCCTGACACTGCTGTTATAAATCATCCCTAGAACAGCAGTCCAACTCTAGAAGCAAGATCCAGGGATAGCAGGACCTTTAAATCAGTGCACGATCTACAAACAGATGAAGATCAAGCAAACCCAGGTGCAAAGAATCAAGTATTTGAAATTGAAGCTCCTCTAGTAACCCAACAAGAAATCACCCGGCTGTTACTGCATTACTAGGTAGCACCCAGCTTGCTGGAAATTGGATATACACGCCCTCTCTGCTAAGCTCTTAGGGGACCAGACAGCAAAGAACTCACTGATTTGAGACATGGGAGGTTCATCATTCCCAGCTTGGCCAGAGCCTCATTTTTAGGGTCATTCCTCTTGATAAATGGCTTGGACACTCTCCTGTAAGGAAATGGGGAACATAGTTACAGGAGCTGCAAAGGGGTTGTGGCCACAATGGAGCCATGTGGCAGTGCTGGGGTATAGTCCCACTCTTCTCCTGCCTGCCCACCTGGGTGGACTGCACTGTCTCACCTGACAGGCTCGATAGGCTGGGGCTCAGGGGCTGGCCTGCTTTGGTACATTTTGATGATGTTGCGGATCTCACGGCTGGGTGCAGGCCGTGCCTCGGGGCCTGAAGGCTTCACTACAGGTGGCTCCCTCTTTGCTTTTGGGGTCTGTTGTTTTGGCTTTGGCTCAGGAGGTGGCACAGGGGGAGCAGGAGCTATGGGGGATGATAGCTTTAATCAACAGACCAACAAAGACACAAAGGAAATCCCTTTATCTGTTATCTCTTTCACCCCTAGGCTGATTGCCCAAGGCCTTCACTGCCTTGCTTTGGGATCTCACTTCCCAAAGCTCAGGACTTCCCTTCCCTCTCCCCTCTCCCTCTCTCTCTTCTCCCCTGGAAAAGCCAGATACTTCCCTCTAGTTATATCCTGGCCTGATGCTCCTGGAAAGTTCCAGCTTGTCAGCTTGCCTGGGTCTCCACTGCACAGCATCTTACCTGCCTCTGCTTTAGGGCTAGGCTTCTCTTCTTTCCTATTCTCTTTCTCCTCTTCTTTCCTCTTCTCCTCTTCTTTACCCTCCTCCTGCTTTGGCTCTGGATTTGCTGGAGGGGTCCAGGGTTTGGAAGGAGGCCTGACTTTTTTCACTCGGATCTGTTGCTCTCCTGCATAGAAAGGGGAGCCTGAGTTACTCAAACCCACAGCCAAAACCAAACACTAGTGGCATGGTTCCCACCCTGGCATCAGTCAGCAGCAGCTTATGCTTTCTAGAGGCAAAGGAGAGTGTGGCAGTCACAAACCCAAAGATTTCTAGAAAACTGGCAATACAACACCTCACAATCTGAACTGTAGCCAGCTGAGCAGGCACCCAAAACTCCAGCTACACAGCACTAGCAGCTCCTGCAGGGATTAGCTGGGTTCCAGACAGGGAGACAAGAACATCTTGTTATGCCAGGGAGGCTGCAGAAAGTGGTAGATGCCAAAGTGGTAGACACTCACCCATCTTCTGAAAATATTGTCTCTTCTGCTGGAAAGTGTCCCGAGGATAGTCATCATCTTCACTATTGGAGAAGTGGTCTTCCATGTAGTCATAAACCTGCAAACAGTTCACAAGACGGTTAGTTAGAACTAGCCATCAGCTACCTCTGTAGTTCCCTTATGTTCAGAGGTGATCTTCTCTTGGCAAGTTCTGATCTAGAACTTCTGCCCATCTGGAAGTGTCCAAAGAGATCAACCTCTGACCCAAGGAAACATAAACCAAGTTCAGAGAAGGAGGAGTATGTTAGAGGCTGAAGACAGCTTGCTAGAAGATAAATAATTCAGAGTGATTAATTTTCCTATGGAAAAATTCTGATCAGCTGGGAATTAATTGTTCAACACTGCAGCCAAACTTCCACAGAGCTGACACCACCAAGGTTTCATCCTGTCTTAAAGACTCAGCAAGCAGAGTTTGAAAGGCCTCAGTGCCATAGGTAAGCATAGCTCTCTGCTCTCCTCTCTGCCAAACCACTGCCACAATGGAAGGGAAGCAGAGCAAATGGAAATCATGAAATTCTAACAAAATTCACCACCACCCTTTGTTTCTCATACCAGTTTTTCTGCCTTAGCTGGCGGTTCTGGAGCCTGTGGTGGTGGTGGAGCATTCTGGCTGCTAGGAGGCTTCTTGGGCTTTGGGGAAGTAGCTGGGAGTGGGGCTGAGGCTGGAGCCTCTGCTTGGGCTTGTGGTGGACTTGAGACTCTTGGCCTTGACTTTTCAAGAGACTGTTGCCACTGCTGCTGTTGCTGCTGCTGTTGCTGGGAAATGCTCATGGCTTGAAGGGTCATCTGCTGGGCCTGGAGGAAGGAATTGCAATGCCCATGAGCTCTAGGCTACACAAAACCAACTGCCATCAGTCAGGCTGTCCCATTCTTTCACTGGTAATCACAGAACATCTACACAGTCCACTGCAAATTTCCCAGCATGCCCAGGGAGTCTGCACCCACCTGGCCAAGTATGCAGAGCTCCTAACAACGCCCCAAAAACTCAGCTACCAGTGAGACAGCCTGAGACCTCCATGCACTTTGTACAGATCTGCATCTGTAGCAAATCCCATCTTAAAAACACATGGGAATTATAGCTGAGGCTTCTCAAGGCCTGCTCTTGTCCCTGTTACTCACTCACCTATGGTGCCTCAGTGTTCCCATGTACACAAAGGGGCAAAAAGGGGGTTCCCAGTTTTGCAGTCTTAAATAATCCCAACTTTATATAGCTAACCCCAGCATACAAACACAGAGTGTTACAGAGCAGGCCTAAGGCAGGAGGGGAGCATGGCTAACCTCTTCACAGCACGTACACCAGTGCGTTGTTCTTTCCCAGTCCCTGGGTCCCTCCCAGCCAGTGCCTTCCACTCACCATGAGCATTGCTTGCTGGTTGATAAAAGCTTGCTGTTGTGCTGCTAACTGATTGGGATCTACAGCTGGAACCAAAGTCTGGGGCATAACCATGGCTGTGGAAGACACACACATCTGCAAACACCCACGGGTAATCAATTGTTCCCGACAATGCCCGAGATCAGCGCAGGCTGAGCGTTCACTGTGCACCCTGACATTCAAATGCACAGGCTCCATTACACCACTCACCCTTCCATCCTCTTCCCCTGTAAAGTTACTGCAATACTGTGTTATTACCCGGCATAGGTGCAATCCCGCCAGCCGCTGGCATCATAGGCACGGCTGCTGGCATCCCCATCATCGAAGGCATGGGCTGGTAAACTGGTGCTTGAGTCATCCCAGAGAAGCCTAGAGGCAAAAGGCCACATGCACAGTGCTTTGGGGGGAAATCCCAGATCAGAAAGCCATGATCAATCCCCACAGAACACATTATATAGGCTGGGTACCTCTGGTTCTCTCCACATGCACCAACCGTAGTGACATGTGAATGGTTTAGCTCTTCGCACACAGCAGGACACTGCAAAACTCAGGTGGAAAAAGGAAACCAAATAGAAATGTGTGGCCTGCCAGACTTTACAAGCAGAATCCAGACCCTGCTTCTGCAGTGTAGCTTAGGACACCACCATCCTTCATAACTCAGCCTAGAAATAATTCCTGCCTATGTATGATTACAGAGAAGAGTTTCTCTTGAGGGATGGGCAAAGATTTCTGGGACTGCCACATCCATATTGGTCTCTTTGCAGCAGGTAGCAAGGGTGAATGAACAATGACCCCTGGCCTGGGTGGCATTGTGTATCATATGAAGGAACTGTGGGGACAAGTGACTCCCAGGAGTCAAGTCCCACATGAGGCCACAAAATGGAAATCCCACTGAGGGAAAAGCTAGCAGAGCAAGAAGCATGGAGATCAGTCTTAGAAGTGAGTCAGCACACAGAATAGGTCTGCTGAATCATGATATCCTTGCCAGTGAGGATGGCACAGGGATGCCATGGAGAGATCTTCACATCCCTCACTGATATAAGTAGCCACATGAGTGACAAACTGGCCTCAGGCTAGTGATCTGTAATAGGGCTTGTGATGCCCCAGAGCCTCTACAACAGCCAAAAGTAGTCCTGATCTCAGTAATGATCTTAACAGGACATTCCCTGCCTTTCTGAAACAGATGGGTGTGTTCCTACACATGCAGTTTTCTCAGTGCCATTAATATATTGGTGTTTGACTCCACTCTGCTGAAAATACCTGGGTCTTAGCTCCACAGAAATGAGGAAAAGTAAAGAAACCAAACACACAAACCAGAACCTCTGCAGGGTTCAGACTTACTAACCCAAGCAATAGCTAGAGATGATCGGAAAGTCTGTAAGGAAGCAATAATAAAGATTAAAACCCTTCTCTGAGAAAGGCAGCAACTACTTTGTGAAAGCATAAGGTGAATAGAAGGTGAATACAGGACTTAGGAGTACTGGGGCCTAGGGAAGAGGTAGCCTGAATCAGAAGCAAGCTACCTGTTGCCTTAACCCCAAGACCAACTTGAGAGAGAAATTAAAAGCAGAACAAAGGTGCTACCTTATCTAGCACCTTCCCCAAAGCATCTGTCTCCTAGTACCTGGGAATGAGGAGTGCAATTTCTAGTAACCTTCACTAAAGACCAATGCTCTTCATGAATCAGTTGAGCCCATGCAATAATTAGCATTTAAGTGACTCCCTGACTTGTGGTCACTGAAGCTTATGTAGCCCCACAGGTGTTCCCAGCTGACCCCATCCCCTTACAGACCTGTGGAAGGAAAGATTCCTCTCTGTGTGGGTCCAATCTTCCCACCTCCTTTCATGCGTCCATTTAGACTCTCCCTGTTCTCCATATCCTGCATCAAGAGAAAACAGAGTTATCTGAGCTCAGAGAGATAGATTTCATGGAGGGAGAGCCATCTAAAGGTATATCTGAGCTAAGCAGAGGCAGAGTGAATAGGCAGAGGCATGCTTGAGGGAGTCACAGGGACAGGACAGCAGAGAGAAATAGCAAACATCAAGGGACTTACTGGTACTCTGGAGCCTTGATGCAGCACAGTACTGAAGAGATCATCCACATAGTGATCCAAGCCTACAGGAGTCCTCAGGTCATCTCTGAATCTTGGATCTAAGAGCAGAGAGAAGCCTGGTGACAAGGCAGGTAAGGAACATTCCCCAGTTTCCAGTCCCTGTTAGACAGTCATGTTTTTGAGTGGAGCCCTTCCTTGCTCTACATCAAGAAGAAACACCTGTCTCCCCCTCTGCTCTGACTCCCTGGCTGGGGCCCATCTGGCCCTTCCCAGTGCCATCCACACTCCTGGGCAAGCGCTAACCTTGATGGAGACGATTGTATTCTGGAGGCAGGCTAGGCGGTGGGAAGGAAGGGGCCTGGATGCCTGGAGCAGGAGGGATCCTACTGAAGAGGAAAATGAGACGATGACAGCACAGAATACGGAGAGAGATGAGCCACTGGGTGACAGAGCCACAAGTTGTGGGGCAGGAGGATTGGGTGACTTACGAATCCAGGTCAGAGTTCTGGAGGAAGCTTCTCTCCCTTTCAGAAGTGATGGGGTACTCAGCTGAGGACCGAGAGGGGCTGCTGAGGTTGCTGGCCTCCTCCATCTCTCCAATGAGGTCCAGCACAAAGTCACAGCCCAGCAGGTCCTGCCATGTGTTGCCAGTAAACATGGAGATAGACCACCCTCGAGACTTCTTATCACAGCCCCTGGTAACAGGAAAAAGGAAGGAGAGAAAAGGTGTCCAGGTAGGCAAGGGAAAGAGAGAGAAAGGAAAATACTGCATTTAGTTTCTTCTTGCCTTGTCTATCCTGGCTTAAGTCCTTATGATTTAGGGTGTAAATCAACTATTAAGTGCACAGAGTCAGGAGAAAACTAGAATCACTCAAGATTTGTCCTTTTTTTTTTTTTTATCTTTTCTCCAAAGCTGCTCTGATGGATCACACCACTGATTCCTCTGTTCCTAAAGAGGCTCACAGTTCATGCACACATATGGAAGGGTGAAGGAGAGAGCATGAGCCAGAGTGGGTAAAGAGTGGCAATTCCACATCTGACCATATAAATTCTAGCTTGCAGCCCTGACCAGTCTGAACCTTGGAACTAGTGACAGCCTCTTTCACACCCCCAGATCTTCTCCCATCCTCTTGGCAGTACCTTGCACTCAGAAGCCAGCCCGCATACTGTTCCCCAGTCATCCAGGACTCCACCTCAGCTGAGATCATCTCCTCTAGCACAGAAAAGAAAGTCAGTACACACAGTCTCCATGGCAGGATCCAAAGCCACACAGTACACAGGCAGAGCCCAGCTGGAAAGTCTTATACACTCTTGAGGGGCGGGCACAGGACAACTGAAAGCACATGGAGGGTTCCACATGAACACATTTACATCCAAAATAACTGATGGCACAGATTGGTATTTCCAACCCGACCACTGAAAACCCTCACAGTGTCCCAGTTCGCTCGGGCCACCACTCCACTCATCAAGGAACAGGAGCAGGGATGTTCTGCATTCCATTCACAGAGCTTCTGAGCACTCAAGAGGCAGCATAAGTCAATATTTGATAAGGAAGAAAGGCAGAAAGTCCCTGTAACAAAGGCAGCAGTTACCGCTGCATGGGCTATGCAGTAATGGATAACAGAAAATCTAGACCCAAAGACATGCATAACCAGAACAGCCCTCTGTTGAAATGGGCCCAAACCGATAAGAATCTCATCCCTCAGCCTGAGTAGCAAGTCTCATCAGGCCCAGATTTTGGGAGCTTTGTGTCTAAATTCAGATGCTTGTATCCCTCATGGTTGTACCAGTCAGAAGAAATTGGTGTTCTGATCCCTCTTTACTAAGTTGAGGGCAGTATTTTCTGCATGCTGATTTCTGCACTGGAAAAGTCCTTAGTGACTAGAAGATAGCAGAAGGGCAAGAAGCATGAGTTACCATTAAAGGTATGAACATTCAGCACCATCTTCCCTCTCCTCTGGTTTGCAGTCCACTCCAGCTGAGTGGGAGGGTAGGCCCGAGAGAACATTGAGTCCATCTCTGTGTGCTGTGCTGCTGTCAAGATCTTGCGCTGGCAAACAGCATTGTAGCCCTCCATGCCATGATCTGACACAAACCTAGGAAAAGGCAACTGCCTTTAGCACACCACTTATCTCTCTTAACCTTAATGAAAGTATAGCAAAGTCTTTTCTCCTCCTTACTTCAGCAATGGCTTTTCCAGTTCTAGTGAAGGGGCAAAGCAGCTCAGCAAGTTCGCCATCAGGATCCAAGCTCGCTGGCTGTGCTCCATGTCTGGGTTCTTCCATGTCTGGGCAACCACCTGACTGAAGATTTCATTGCGCAGAGCCACATTATTCAAACCTCTCCCAGCAATGTAGTTGCCCAGAAGTACCTCCTGCCAGCCACGGAGATTCTTGTCACCAATGAACCGCAAAATCTAGAGGCATCCGGGGGGAAAAAAAAAGAGAGAGGTCTAGCTGTAACTTTCTGTCCCAAACTGTGTTGTAAGGTGACAACCTGGGTTGTAGACACCAGAGTATTTGTGAGCCTAAGAAGAGTAGTCACTCTGAGATTGGGATCTGAACTCAGGCTTTGTGCACCACCTAAGTTCTAGGGAATTTGGGAGGCAGCGTTCATAAATACTGGACCCTGACTAAAAGTCAGGTTGACTTCAGTCTCTTCTTAGTTATGCCTCTGACTCAGAATTTGTTCTTGGGCAAAATACTTCTCCTTCTTTGGACAGAGCTCAGATGCACAAGCAAGCTACCATAGGCTATTTGTTACTGTGTCTGAGCCTTCAGGCTGCCTAGCTGTAAAAATACATAAAAGAAATTGATGCTTAATTCATTTTTGTGAAAAGCGCAGAGAGCCAGACACAAGGAAGCACTAACGACTGAATGTTAAAAAGACTTTGGTGTAGTTAATATTATACCAAGTAGTATGAGATGTGGTATGTCAACCAACTCAAGCAATGATTCAGTAATCCCTATGTATTAAAGCCTTTGCCAGAGAAATAGCTTTTTTTCAAATTATTAACAATGGAGAAAAATTATCTTTGATCTTCAGGAAAAATAGTAGTAGCCTGCTTAAATACAATCCTATTCACAAGATTTTATTGAAGCTTATGCTCTTCTGTAATTGGGAACACTGGGACAAAAGAGACTGGTTTTAGATATTACCTTTCCTAATGGGTTTATTTTAATTGCATGTAATTCTCAGAAGGATTACTAGATCTACTTAGAAATTATCTGAAGTTTCATTCTATTTTCAGAGAGTCAACATTACCATTTTTAAGAAGAAATGTCTGTGTCTCATCCACAGAGATTAAATGACACCATCCCCCTTATGCAAACACTACAGAATTTGGGTGTGGTTCCAGGTGTACTTTTCTTGATGACAAAGTCCCTGCCTTTTTCCAGCCTTTATATAACAGTTCACTGTCCCCTCTTGTGTACTGATGCAAGTGTATGGCTGGGATAAAATCAAAGTATTTACTGTAAACCACATCATGGAAAAGATCTGGGATTTATTACAGTTTTTATGACTGACAGATAAGAATAAGTGCTTAAGACAACAGATCTCCCTTATGCTGCCATTGCTACTGAATCTGAAATATTGGGAAAGTAAGGCTTAGCAGCCTAATTCCTACACGTGCTGCCAAATTCTGAGTCTACATCACCAGGCAATTCACTTTGATCCCATTGGTCCATGGCTGGTCTATGCCTCACCAAGAACACAGCAGCCATAAGGGGCTGCATGTGATCTCTACCAGACTGCTCCAATTGCCTAGAAGTAGCAATTTATTCTGCTCTCCTAACACACCCTGTATTGTAATAACAGTAGCCACCACTAGCATCTTGTTGTACAAAGGAATAAAACATTGTCTTATGCCCACATGTTCTTCAACAAGGCCCTGGTCAAGAAAGACATCTCTTACGAGTTTGTTGACCTCAAGCGCACTCTCCCAGTACTCAGCATCCAGACGAGTTAAGGGGTGTTGTAGAGGCTGACCAGGGGCAGGGAAATCTGTCTTCTGCAAAGAAACAAAAGGACAGAAAAAAAGGTTATTCCTGGTGTTACTAGAACTAGTGTGTCTCCCCAGTGGGGAAGCAACAAAGAGATATAAAAAGAGTTCCCACCTGGAAGTGTGACTTAATGAAGGAGGAGAAAGGATAGCTGTTGATCATGGGTGGGAGGGAAAGGTCATTTTTGACCTTGACTTCTGGAGGCAATGCCTCAGTTATCTGGTTGTCCTGTGCTCGGTACTGACCTGCAAGAGAAAGAGATCTTGTGTTGTAGTAGTTGGAAAGGCAGCCAGAACACATTCGACTCACAGAACAACACATGGCTAAACAGGCATCTAACCTTGCTTGAGCACCTGCACCAGCCCCCTGGCTCCAGGGACACCCAGTCCACCCCTGTTTCCCCAAACCCCCAAGCAGGAACATCCTCACTTCCTTGCCACAAGGCTGAACTTCAGGAAAGAACTTTTACAACTCTGATCTTTTGGACTCTCAGCCCTGGATAACACCCAGTACCTGGAGTTTCAATTCTGTTATGCAGAGTTTACGAGGCAAGAAACATTGAGCCTATGCAGAGATACCACTGACAACTGTTCAGTCAACAAGTAAATGAGAGGTCTTTGTGATGAGGCACTGGATGAAGGATTTATCACAGATAATATAAAACCAACAATCTTCCTAAATTAAGAGATTTCTCAGTGCAGCACAGCTTCTGTGCATTCCTCTGTCTCCAAACCAATATGTGCCCTGATGCTCTCCTCCTCCCTGTTTACATCCCACCAGCTTTCATTTTCAGCAGTTTCAGTGTGGTTTGTCCCCTGAGCTCCTCAAGGTAACATTGCTCACTAGATCAGCTGATACACCCTGGAGGAGTATGCCATGAAGTATGAGGTATTTGGGAATCCAGCACAGTCTGCTTCAATTCACAAGACTCTTCTGCCTGATTGTATCTTTTACTGTACTGTACAGAAAGCCAAAGACACAGCTGTCATTTTGTTATGTGCTATACTAGCATAAAGAGGCAAATCCTGCCTCAATCTATTCGCAATTTAAATATATACATTGTACAGAGAGTTATAGAGGAAACAAAATTGCAGATAATCTAATGGCAAGATCAGGTCAACAACCTGGAAAATTGTTTCAGTGGTATTTTGGTGATTTGAAAACAAAACAAAAGAAGTTTCCATCCCAAGCAAAACGTTTGCTTTCATTGCTACACTGTTAAATCCTTGAGTTGTTACATTGTTTTTACCCACTTCCATTTTAAAAGTGGTAATTACTTTTGAAAAAAGTAATTTTTTTGAAAACTAAAAAATATTTCTTTGAAAGTGCCAAAATTATAGTTTTGACTTCTTTGCCTTCAATGTCCTTAAAGATTTTTAAGTACAAAAAAGATAGTTTTAAGTTCTCACACCCCAGATATCCAGCTCTGCAAGACACCTGTGTTCATTACACAGTTTGCTGTCACATAGCTTTGACCAAAAAGTTTTGCACCCTCACTGTCATCGGTTCTGTCAGCACAGTTCAAAAGAAGAGCTGAAAAGGTAACAAAGATCCTGAAGTTTAATCTAGTGTTCTGCCCACTGGCCCAAGTCGCTTGTCCGCCCTGTCATGTTGGAAGAAAATATACAGGACAGTGCTTGCCTTTATCATATTTATATGGCAATAATAATAAATCAAATATAACCCAGGTGACAGACAGCAGGTAGAACAGGCACATACTTAAACTGCTAGAAAACAAGGAAATAAACAGTAAAGTAAAACAGTGCAGGAAAGTGAGGGAAGAAGGGAGGATTTCTCACCTTCAGCTAACTGCAGGAGGGCAGCAAGCTCTGCCGGGATCTCCAGCAGTCCCACATCCTGTGGAGAGAGCGAGTAGTCAGTCACTGGAGTACCAGCCCTGAAACAACACCTAAACCCTGAGCTGTTCTGTTGAGAGTGGGGGAAATTGCCTTTGAAAAGCTAGCCAGAGCAAGGATTGAGTCCTACAAATAGGGAAGTATCATATTAACACAGGTATATGACATGGGTCAGCAAAGGAGGGGAACATGACTAATCCCTAAAAAAAAAATCACCTGTCACAGGGGAAGTGACAGGAAAGTTGACATTGACTCATCTCTCATTACTAACAAGTTTGGCATATTGCACAGAAGAGTTGAAGGGTAAGGGCCATTTCCTCCTGCTCCTTTTTCTGTCATTTTTATTTTTCAATATCCAAGAGAGCTACAGCATAAACAAAGAGACCTGATTCTGATCTTTGATGCACACCACTGTTTTGGAGCTTGCTAAGGAGGCTCAGATCTGTACCTGGGTAATTCAGATGAGAGTCTGGCCAAAAGCCTTGATTTTTCACTGGTTTGCACCTTGCATGATGGATGCATTTGTGCAAGGTAGAAAGTAAATGGGCCAATGCAACACAGTGTATCAGCATCAATGTCTGCACATAATGTCAGTTCAGGATATTTCAGACAGGACTACTCAGAAACCAAGCCAAAGGCACAACGCCTGAGCTTTTGGATTTTGTTTTTTGTTTTGTTTTTTAAGATCTGCATAGTAAAGCCTCTACTCACCAGCATACTATTCTGACATCTCTCTCCACATAGACTCTCGGCAATGCTTAGAGATAAATTCACAGCTTTTTTGATCGGTTTGATTTTGCTCATAATAAGATACTTGACTTTAAATCTAGCTTTTCAGTGGTGTATTTGGGAAGTGGACTGTGAAATTCCACAGTCCTGAACCCACACCTGAGAAAGCAGGTGATACTGTGAGAATACCTAGTGCTAAGTATTCCTGTTGTTGTTACTGACAAATCTGTGCAAAATTGTGGATGTTGTCCATTCAGATTTCCTTGCTACATACATCATAGCAAATATATGCCCCATCTAAACATACAAATAATGACATTAGTTAGCAGTGTCACTTATAGTAGTTGATACAGGTTAAATACCGTGTAGACTGTGTAGCTAATTTGTTAGGAAGCCTTTAATACCTCCCTTCCTCTACAACTTCTTCCATAAATATATTTGTGCAGAACTGTCTCATTCTTATTTGTCACAACAGAACACGATTATCAAAAATAGTCTTCCTCCCAGCTCCAAAGAACAGGGCCAGCGCTGTGAACATATACAGTACTCTGCCTCAGGACCATTTTATGATGCCTATGCCCAGAGACTGGGAAACACTGAACTAGCGAGATCGTTATGTATTAGAAGGCTCTTTGTACCACGCTAAACTGCATTCTTGCTGCTAGGTTTCCAGCATATGTGTGGGCTCTGTACCCTCTCCAGATGTTTTGCTGTTCCCCAGCAAACCTGGGCTGAGGAGGCATAGGGGAGGGGGAACACCCTGAGAGCCTGGCTTGTTTTATCTGACTCTCCCAGACTGTTTGACAACTTACCATTCCTTGGTTCGAACTGTCCTCTGTGTCACCACTGGCCAGGGACCACGTCCTTAGTTTCCTTTCCTCTAACTCCTTCTGTTAGGAGATGAAAGGGGGGGTGGGGGGGGTGGGAAAAGATATATATGAAGTCCCTTCCAGCTGCTTCTGGGGGCAGACTCCATGTATAGGTGGGAGCTGGTGTTCTGCTCCAGCAGATAAAATGATAGAACAGCTGTGGAGCCTTCTTGGGACTCAACACAATGCATTAAGGAGATCTTCGCTTTGCTGAAACACCACTTGCCCTGCACAACACAATTCAACAACAAGAGCCTTCACCACCAGCATTCCTGTCACACCTGGCCTCCCTTGCCTGGCACTTGATGTGTCTCAGGACAAATGCACACAGAAGCTGTCAGAAATTTTCACCTGCCTCCTCCAGCATCAAAGAACATGGTAATGCAGCCTGAATGTGGACAGATGAACTTGTCCACAGAGAGGGACCCCTTTAGAGGGGGTGGGAGGGATACCAAAAACCAAACTCCCTTGCAGCTCTGCCCTTTCCCATCCATTCTATTGTCCACCAGCCTCACCACTCACCTGATTCCCACTCCAAGATGGAAAAGGAGGGTCTCTCTCTCTCTGTCTCTCTCTCCTTTTGTCTATGTTGCAGAATGGTGTGACTAGATGGGAGGTTATGAAGGTTGGGCTGAGAAAGACAGTAGGCATGCTGAAGTCCAAAGGGCAGGGCTGTGGGGCGGGGGGAAAGGAGGAACTTTGCAGCTGGTGAACTTTGAGACCTTTATTGTTTCTACTGCATGTAGAGACCTCAGCAAGCAAACACTAGAGGAACAGAAACAGATTCAAAAGAGCTGTGCTGTTGTGGTTACCTGGGAGAAAGAAAAGCTGGATCCTGTCCAGGTAGAAAGGGGCAGGGAAAGGAACAGAAACATACATTGTTCTGGGCATGGCACGGCACAGCAGAAGGAACCTCAGCAGTCTTCCAGCAACACTGACCTTAACCCTCCACCCCATCTTTTGCTAGTCATGCCAGCTGTACTGGGTCCCTCTCTCCTGAAGCTGACAGCTATAGGGATGTTAGTTGCTAGCCTAAGGATGGTTTACCATTTTCAATTTTCTTTTTAATAGCTTGTGCAAAATACATTCAACTCATTTGACAGAACCACGTCTCTCTCCTGCACACAATTTTCCATCTTCTTAAACCACTGCCATCCTGTTCTCACCCCAACTATGGGCCCAGCTGATTTCAAAAAGGCCAAGGACTTCAGCAACCTGAGGGAGTTGTAAGGGGTCAGGGAAGTATCACTGTGAACTGAAAAAATCTTGTATTTCAGTCAACATCTGAGAAAACACTGGAAATTGAACTGGACAACTAAAAGAGCAAGATGAATGACTCCTTATAGGTTGAACAGAAGAGAAAATCTGGAGGCCACAGATGGCATAAGCTCACATTTTGAGTGGGGCAACCTAGAGAAGCTCACATACACAGATATACAAATCATACCTTTGCCGATTCTGAACTTCATATAGGGAGAGAAGGCTCCAGTCTCTGTGGTTCCTTCTTTTGACTACGTTTATGTCAGCCAGAGAATGAAGGACTCCTCACTGGATAATTTCCAACAAACCTTCTAAAGCCATCCCTGCCCTGGCCTCACCCAGCCACCAGCTCTCTCTAGCTAGGGCAGAAATAGCTCCTGCAGTATACCTGGTCTTGAGAAGAGTGTTGTTACCTGGTAGTGCTTCCTCCTTTGAATCAAAGGTCTGAAGATTAAAATCATGGTATTAAATTGCACCAAAGTCTTCTTCAGCCTCCTATAACGCTTCCTAGAGGGATGTAAAAAGAGAAGAATTGCTAACAAAGGAAACATCAACAAAATTTAGGCAGATGGTGGATTCAATTCAAGGGTATGGGCCAAACAGAACATTAATACAATCAGGCAGCCCTGATTTACTGTGTTAAACCTGGTCCTGTCTCAGATGTTTTCCCTACATCCTTTACTCTAGCTATCACAACATTAGCCTTAATATAGGCAAGTTACTATAATAGTTTTGACAGCAACTGTATTTCCCCTGAAACGTCCACTCAGTGTTGGGAATCAGGCTGGGAAGTCCCTCCTCCACCATTCCAGTAACAGGATTCCCCCTGGCAGAGCAGTCCAGGAGCCAACATGAGGAGGGTCTTGTCAAGCACATCCTCACCTTGCTGTCCTAGACAAGGACAAAGGGCTGTACCTTGCCTGACCTTTGACTCCTGACCTTGCCTGGTAACCTCGGAAGTGAGCCTGAATGATTGTGACTTTCTCCTGGAGGACACGGAGGCGTCTGCGGCGAAGGAGGCATCGGAAGTTCCTTTGCAGGGTAACAATGGCCCAACTCTGCCTCTGCTTCCATCGTCTCTCCAGAAGCTGCCTGGCCGCCTCCTTCAGAAAGACCTGAGCAAAGGGGACAGCTACTGACCTACAAGGAAAGCAGCCGGTTTCTTTAAAAGCTGATCAATATAAAAGCTGCTGCTTTATCTCTTTGTAGCCTTTAAGGCTCTCTGCTAAGGAAACTGCACTCCCTTAATTGGGGAGGACAGGAGGTGCAGGTGCAAGTGACAGAGATGGATGCATTTGTGGAAGACAGGGAATCAGGTAGTGATGAAGGTTAGTAGGCAGGAAAAGCAGAAACCCAGATCTCAGTCAAGGAATGCTGGTTAGACAAAGGAGTTGGCCTGGAGCCAGAGTCTCCTGTTCTTTATCTGAAATGCTAAAAATCCCTCCTTCATACTTGAGACAAGAGGCAAAGCAAAAGGGAAGTGAAGGCACACAATGTTCTCCTTTGGGCAGAGCACCAAGCTGCTCTCTGTCCATTGACAGCCAGTGAATAGATGGCTGGGCCTGTGTGATTAAGATGGGATTCAATATAGGCATCACCTTTGTTACTCCAATCTGATAGAGATCTGAGGGGTTCCCCACCACACTAGACAGCACTGCTGCACAGCCTTCTCTCTCCTCCAAGAAGTCATGCCCTCGTCCAGCCAGGAGGCCATACCTGGAAGAGGAATTGTTGATATGGCGGAAGCCAGGGCTGTAACTGGAGTGCTCAGAGGAGAACAAATCACAACATGCTGACAAGTTCATCCAGGCTTTGAGTGGCTGGGGAATCCCAAGCCAGTACACTACTGTACCTGGCTAGGAAGTTCTGGAATGGAAGACGGACTGGGTATCCCTCCTTTCTAATGTGGATGGCCTCCAGTATACCCGAATGCCGCAATTGACAAGTGACATACTCCACATCAAAGATATTTGACAGCTGTGAATATAAGGCAGAAGAAAAATGTAAAACAAGAAATAAAGAAAAAAAAAGAAAGGATATAGAGGGCAGAGAGTTTAGAAAGGGTCTCCTTCTATGGTCGTGTCCTTGGGTTAGATTTTGCCATGGTCTATGGGCAATGGCACACAAAACCCAACACATCCTTTGGTGTCCAGCTGACACTGGCTTTTTATCCTCCAGCCTGTGGTCACCTCAGACAACCACAAAGAAAGGTGAGAGACAGAGAAAAGGGGAAGAAAAGTTTCAAGCTGTCAAATGAAGCAAAGTAGTCCAAACCCCAACTTCAAAAGGAGAGCTGCTGGAAAGAACTGGACTTCAAGGATCTGAGGGACTCCATAAGGAGCTCAGGGTGCTGCCCTACCTTTTTGGGATTAGGGGTGATGCACCGGATGAAGAAGGCATGGCTCCTGCAAAACAGGAGGAAGAATCTTTGATCATCCTCCTCCCTGTGCTGACCTGGGAAGACTGCTGCACTGTGAAATCAGCCCAGTGTAGGGATGGCACCATAACAGCACCTCTCACCTTCTCAGCTTGGCTATGAGGTCCTGCAAAGACTGCTGGAATTTGGACACCAGTGTGGAGGCCTGAGGCTTGAGCCCTTTGCCTCTGGCCCCCAGCTCCCTTTGCTGACTATAGGCAGCTTTAGCCTTCTGGAAAATGTGAGACACCACCTGCAAAAACAAAGAAATAACCAAAGCTCCCTCAACTACATGTAAAGAACAATCTCTTCTATCTGAAACTGAGGGACATTCTCCCTTGCCCCTAGAAGTGCCAGGAACCCAGCTGCATCCTCTGACAGCCTATGCATTTATAAATGCATCAATTGCGGGCAAAGATGACCTGCTCAATTCCCAAGTGTCCTTCAGTAGAATAAAACTCCTCAGGGTTCCTCTTGGTTCTCCTGACACCTGACCAAGATCTTTCTGCTTCTCACATGAAAGTGATGAGTGGCTCGTTAGGTGTCTGCAATAG
Organism: Aramus guarauna; assembly: GCA_013400195.1. Lineage (NCBI taxonomy): Eukaryota > Metazoa > Chordata > Aves > Gruiformes > Aramidae > Aramus > Aramus guarauna. Next base: position 454,919 of record VXBL01009512.1, read on the forward strand.
ATCTCTTTATCCTGAACCACTACAGTACCTTGAGGTGGCTCTGAGAGAAGATATCCAACACCTCTGGACGCAGATGGTCACGGTTTTTATTAAGAAACTTGTGCACCTGCAGAGGCAAAGTCTGATTTAATGCACTGTTCACACCACCAACCAGACAGGAAAAATCCCTCTTACACACTTCTTGACTTGGGGCAGGCAGCTGGAGAGGTAGAACAAGGGTAAAGCCCTAGAGAATGAATCTTGCTGTTCCTGCTGCCACCAGGAGTGGAGGAAACAATAACTTCCACTTTTAGGAGGGATTGCTCCTTTTCCCCTTCACATTGCTCAGAAGGCTTCAACCTCTCAATTTCTTTCAGCAGCAACAGCTTTCCTGGATTTCCAGGGCTCTGAGACAAGCAATGTAGGCTGTTGTGTAGCTGAGGCTAGTACCTATTTTGCTTCTGCCCAGAAGCAGCTTAGTTGCCTCTCCTAATAAGAATCTCCTCGTTTCAAAGTAACACCTGCTCTAGAGGGATGTGCAGTTACAAAGAGGGTTTGGTTTTGTTGGCAGCACTCAGAGCAGTTCCATCAGGACATCCACAGCATGCTTCCCAGCTGTCCTACTGCTCCAGCTGCTCAGAGCCCCCTGCCAGCTCACCTGATAGGTGACAGGGCCTGCATAGTGCTTCACCGTGAAGACTGGCAAAGGCAGCTTGGGCTTGGTGTACCAAGGGCTGTTTCCATGATGGTAATGACACTTCTGGAGGAAAGTGTGGTCAGTGGCCTGTAAAAGAGATAATAAACATGTTTCCGGCTGCTTCAACATATTCAGTAGGCCAAAAAGCTGCTTTTAAACCAAAGGTAAAAACATCTGGTGCAAACACTGTCTCTGTGTTCAATCTGTGTAACTGCCTTGCCATAACCATCGTGTGAAAAGGATCACATAAGAGGTTAAGAGCTTCTCACCTGAGTCAGTGAAGTCTGGTCATCCAGGATACACAAGATGCCATAGGGTTTTGCAGCAATGAAATCTAGGCATGACTCACCATACATCTTGGAAATAGGAATCCAAGCTAACTGCTCTTGGCTATATTCTTCCTGTTAAAGACCAACCAGTCATATCCAGCCATGCAAACAAGAACAAATGGATAGAGTTAATACAGGGATTTGGTTTATTCATCAGGAAGCTAATGTTTCACTGCTGTTAGAAACTTGCCTCAAATTATCTGGTTTTGCCTTATGAAACTTCTTCTAAAGGCACTAATGATTTTCCTAATTTAAAAGAGGAAGGCTGCTAAGCAGAATGATAGTGAACTGTAAAAGACAAGTCCTATAAAAACACTTTCATCTCAAGGAGGACATGAGTGGTACATGAAATGCCACAATGAATCTACTAAACAGGCTTTAGAAGTATCAGCTGAGGTCTGGGGTCCTTGATCATGAGCAGCTCACTTGTATAATTTCTAAAAGGGAGCTAGGCACTAACAAACTTCCCTTCCCTTAATTTACTACAGAATTAGTAAAAGATATTAAATAGCCAGCTCTTTGGACTAGGATTCCATGAGTACTGCTTAAGAGGGCCAGGTCCATTCAACTTCCTGCTTCCCCACTAAAGGGTTGTCTCCAGCTGAGGCTGCCTCAGCTCATTCCACATGTGCTGCCTTTCACCTGCTGGTGCGAGTTCCATTTACCTCTTCCTGGGCAATGACAGTCTGCCTGAAAAAATGCTGGAGATGCTCATTGGCAAAGTTGATGCAGAGTTGCTCTAAGCTGTTCACCCCTAGATCCTGCAAAGACAAAAAGGCATCATCAATTCCAAACCACAGCCTCCCAGGAGGCTGCGTCTTCTTGCAGATAATGCACAGCACCAGATGGTGTGATCCGAGCTGCTGGTTCAGACAACTTGTTCTAAACAGTAAGTGCGAATGATCCAGAGAAATTCAAATCACCTTATGTCTGGTTTACAAGCTCTTAGCCTGGTTTATTGACTAGGCTGAACAGCAAGAGGCAAGACAAGCTGTGAAGGAGCACAAAGATGAGATCTACTCTTGGATGCACACCCCCACCTGTATATGCTCCATTGCTTTCGACATTCATCAGAATACACAGATTTGAACAGGAATCCTAAGTATAAAACTCGGAGGCCTTGATGAGCACATATCGCTCTAAGCCCCTGCTCTGCCTGTTATTTACTTACCGCAAGTCTGAGAAGCCCCAGGAGCAAATTGGTGCAGAAGCATAGGTGTATACCTGCCATTCCTGACCCAGCACTCTAGATGCTACCCTAACTTCAAAAAGTAACACCTTGCAGGGCTTTTGCTTACAAAATTATCTGCACTTCTCCTATCCCTCACCTGAACAAAAGCCTAGTGGATCAGGGAGAATTCTCTTCAGAAACTTCCCTGGATTCTGGACTTGCCCTTACTCAGGCTGGGAATAACAGAAAAGCAGGGTCTGAGGAGAATCAGCACATCACTCTCAGCAGAGAAAATTTCAAAAGAATAGGAAAAACAACCTCAAAACCATGTATGTCCACAATGCCCACGGCACAGTCCGATTCCCAAGGAGCCAACCACTCATTGATTCTCAGCAGCAGCCACTCAAAAAGCAGGTAATACAGAGTCTTGGCAATGGAGTCCCTGAATAGGAAAGGCAAGTAAAACTAGTTACAGCAAAGATAGTACCCTTGGATGCATCTCACCAACTCAAACAACAGCAGAAGTCACCTGGCATCAATGGCTCCTTCTACAGACAGAGGGGTGAAGATCCGATCATAAGAGGTCACCTGGATACATAAAGACCCAGAATTTACTGTTATTATCTCACAAATACATATATTTTTTTTAAATCCACAAGGAAGTCAGCTTGGTTAATAACTGGATTTTTTTCTATTTGGCATGAGAATTTACCCAAGTCTCAAAGGAAAAAGTAAAATCAGAATTTTGCTGTCACATTTCAGTATGGAAGTCAGCTGGCCAAAGTGTTAGGATTGAAGCCACCTCGTGTCAGAAAAGAGCCCTCCTTGATGTGAGTTCTTCTCTCTTTAGAGAGGTGCCTTGAGGGGTTCAGCCCATCCCCATTACTGATCCAGCACAGCAACCATTTTACTCCTGCTATTACCTCCCAGATTTTGGACCCTCTGCTGACAGAGCGCTGGGCTAGGGTATTCCATGCTTCAGGAAGAATTAGAAATCACCAAAAAGGTACTCACAGTGACACGGTGAGTGACAGCACTTTGCAGGAAATCTGCTGAGACACGCAACAAATTGGCCACAATCTGAATCTCAGTGTCACTGGCAATGGCAGCGTGTTCGTAGGATTCTTTCTAAATAATGGAGAAAAAGAGATTCAGCTATGGATGGGACACTAGGTTCCACTAACATTAATGTTCCCAACAGCACCTCAGCAGCACAGAGCTGGTCACAGCCTGGCCAAAACACAGCATCTAGGTTAATTTTTGTTCATCAAAAAGCCACCCAAGCTTTAATGACCTTTGATTCCCATTTTCTGTCCTTTCCTAGGTCAGCCTAAAGCCTAATATGATAAGAACAGAATAGTCTTCAAAGGATATCATCTTCGGTCAAGAATAATGTCCCCAATCCCATTACATGGGATAACAGCAATGTTCAGCACAAATAGCCCTTTCCCAGGCTGCCAAGGATCAGTGTACCTCGTAGGAGGTAAAGCAGATATTCCCCAGTTGCAGAATGGCGGCCAGGACAGCCCAGGTGGAGGTCAGCTGATCCTCTGAGAGGTTGATTCCCTCCAGAGCTTGCACCAAGACCAGAAAGTCCTGAGAGTCCTCCTTCCCCAGGATGTCACAGGCTCTGCCCTGAGAGAATAGGGATAGATAATAGTGGTCAGCTCCTTTTGCCCCAGGCTGGAGCTAAGCTACCAGCAGCAATCTTCAGAGAAGTAGTTCAATGTTTTAAGAACTGGAGGAATCTGAAAGAAAAAGACCAAAGACACCACTAGTGGGAGCTCAGCATTCATGACAGACCAGTCTCTTTTCTCTCTGGAGTTTTTGAGAGTAAGATCTCTCTTGCTCACACATGCTAAGTTTGTATTAAGGTTCCAATAGAGGAACCCCAGCTACCCCTTGCTAACTGCTGGAGTGCAGCCTGAGAGAAGAAAAGAGTGCCAGATTCTACTCCAAGGTCAGTCACATCAAAGTTGCTACACCAAATGGTACCAGCACCCAAAGTATCATAGCAAATGGGTTTCTGTGCACCTACAGATCCATCCTGGGTTATAGTCTCACTCACGTCTGCCACACAGCTTCACTACAACATGGGCATATCACTCCTTCTTGTGCTTTTCTCTGCAAGAGGACACTCCTTACAACTGCCTGTGACCATAAAGTTCACAGGAATCCTGGTTCAAGGGGGTCTGTAGAACCTGTTTGTGTACAAGGGCATTATTTGACAAAAGTTTCCATATGATGGCCAGATTCAGATGAGGACAAGAATGAGGTCTGGGCAGTCCTTGGGCTGCTTCTTGCTAGGACCAAGATCCAAGACAGATTTTTGTCAATCTCTGCTAACTTCTTTACACCTGATCTGATCTTTTTCCCTTTTCTTCTCTGCAGCAGGCTGAGACCCTCCTGTTAGCTACCACCTTGAAGAGTTTAATTTACAATACAGATCCTCTGCAAACTATGAAAGTCACCCCGCTAAGGGATGGGCCCTTAATTGCCCTCCATCCTCGAGTCATTAATGGTACTTGTCCATTCCTTGCCTGAAGGAAAGCAGATAGCAATCATTCCTCAAGGATTCCTCACATGACCACAGCTGCTGTAAAGAGTTTGCCCACTTGGGAAAGCCGACCCACACGGCTGAAATGAGAAAGATATCTTGCTGTTGCTGTGAACTCCTTGAGTACGGAAAACATCCTTAAACAAAAGAAACCATGCTCCAAGGTGATGACTTGCTATAAGTCTGGCAAACAATTTTCCAATTTAAATAGATTGTAATCAGCAGTACATTTCAGTGGTTTAAAATTCCCACACATTGACTCAGTCAATGAAGCAAGTGTTTTGCCAAAGGTAGAAAGATATATCCCCTGCTCTTTTCAGTCCCACAATAAATTGCAAATGCAAGGAAAAGAAACGAGAAAAGGATTTCTTTGCCACGGGGTGAAGCCATGGGCCTACACGATGACTTCTTTTTTTAAAAGGCTTTCTTTAGGAGCAGAAGGGGCCTGAACGGTGAGAAAAAGATCACATAGGAGACAAAAGTAGTCCTTCATAAGTCAGGTGTGAGAAGGAGCAGAGCAGACTTTAGCATAGTCTGGTGAGGGACACATCAGGAGTGAAACAAAGTTATCAGGTGCCTTACTAAGCAAACAGAAGAGATTCTTGGCCATTTCATTCTATCAGTTGCTGCAGAGCATTCTCACCTCACTCACCTGATTCAGGTAAAAGTAAGACTCTGCCTCTTGCAAGTACAACTTCTCTTTCTGCTCCACAGGCAGCCCAGCCAGTAGCTCATAAAACACATGGTAGTTCCTCTCACCACGGGCCTGACAGGGGGGACAGTTCATAGAGTTGACTCATATCCAGTTCCAACACCCTGCAGAATGCATGCTGCCATGAACCAAACACTCAAAGAGCAGGACACTGAAACTCTCAGGTCAGCAAGATGAGGTCAGAATCTTCAGTTTCCAGGATTTCTCATTGACACCTTAAGAGTATTCCATCTGAGAGCAGTCCGTTTCACACAGCTCTAGTAACAAACCTTTTCTACACTCAAGATTTTAAGAAAAATAGTTGAGGAAATATTTAACATCCAGTAATCCCTAATAAGTGGCTTAATTCAACCTGTTTGAGACAGAGCAATCTCCTATTTTAGCCAAATAAAATAAGCAATCACCTTGTGCTACACAGAGGGAACATATTTCTTGCTAACAGAAGAAATAGGAGAGAATTCTCATATTTATTCCCATCCCTGTTATTTAACAGTAAATTTAAGATTAAATATAAATAAGGGAGAGAGGGATCCCTCTAGGAGGGAGGATCTCATTGGTCCTCACCTGAAATACCACACGAGACTTCTCCAGCAGGTACTGGGAGATGGATGTTCCCACCACGACGCCACTGAGCATAAGACAATAACAGATCCTGTCAGAAGCCAGTGACAGGTTTTCTGTAGATCCATTTCTCTCAGGATTTAGCAGAGGGAGTTGTTGCTGAGAAACAAGGATATGACCTGACCAACTTGGTCTGAATTTTGAAGCTTTCCAGCACTGGTGTTTTGTATCCCACTATTACAGAGAAAGCAGCTATAAGACATACAGATTCAAGTTTGGGTTCTGAACAGCCTCCAGAGCACAAAGGAGCTTGGACTTGAATGATCCTTACAGAATATGTCCTGAAAATAGTCCAGGGAACATGCCATGCCCCTTCCCTTCAGCCATATCTGATTGCTGTTGCATTATCACTCCCCCATCTGACCTTATCCACCCATTTCATATGTCATGTTGATAGCCTGTGGGGACAGGGACCACTTTTTTGGTTTGCAATTTAATTGCATCTTGAACAAAGTGATCCTGGAACAAAACCAGGATGTCCAGCTACTACAGCAATAGTGGGCCATGCAGCCAGCAGCCTGGAGTTAAGCTGCATGCAAGGATCTATAGGCCTTTAAGCCTGTTGTGTGTCCCATGCAGACTAGGCAGGTGTGTAACAAAGGGCTGGATTAGTGGGCACCTGAATATATACAATTGATTTGAGAAGAGTCAATATGGCTTCTGTAAAAGGAGATCCTGCCTCACAAACCCCCTGGAGTCATTTGAAGGGGATGACAAATTTGCAGATAAGAATAATCTGAGGAATATAGTCTACATGAATTTCAAAAAGGTTTTGACAAAGTTGTGAGAGTTTTAAGGAAACCAAGCAGCCACAGCGTAAGAGGGAAGGTCCTGACATGGGTAAGAGAAAATGGCTAATCCTCTTAACAGTGGGAGGCAACCGCTGAAGTTCCACAAACGTCTGTCCTCTGACCTGTGAGCATTGCTCAAGGTTTTATGAGTGACCTAAAAGAGGAGCTGAACAGCAATGTGACAAAACTTCCTGATTTTATGAAATTATTCAAGGCAGTGAGGATGAAGGCCAACAGTGAATAAAAGCAGACAGACCTTATAATATGGAGTGAGCAAGAAAATGGCACATGAATTTCACTGTAGAGAAAAGTAAAGTGATGCATACAGGCTGAAACAATCCCAGCTTCATGCATAAACTGACAGGCTCCAAGTTAACCATTGCTGCTTAGGACTGAGACCTTCGGGGTTATGGTAGACAGTTCCATGAAAATATAAGCTCAGTGCTCAGCAACAGTAAAAAAAACCCAAACAAACAAAACAATACCAAAAAAACATAAGTTAGAAAGGAGGCAGGATCAAAACAAAAAAAGGTGTTTTTACGGAACTGGTTAGACCTGTAGAACACCTGCCAAATACTATTGCAGAGGCATAAAGCTTATATGAATCCAAGAGGAAACTGGAAAACCACAAGAGTCTCAGAAAAACTCCTGAGGTGCTGCAAATGGTTAAGAGCTAACAGAGTGTTAAAGAAAAGCATTATATGTATTTGGCCTGTTCTTACTGTTGCCTCAGTGAATGCTTGTGGGCAGTGTTAGAGACACTACATTGTATTAGATAGCTCCTTGGTATAAACTAGTTCAGCCATTCTTATGTTCTTAATTTATCACCCATCTTGAGAGGTGAAATTCTACTCTTTTGTGGAGGAAACCTAAAAGCAAAATAGGGGTGTAAACTCACCCTCTTCCTATCCTGATGATAGCAAGAGTGTAGGGGAGGAAGGGCTATTGCATGAGCTCTAGGCACTGCTAGACCTTTTCTCACCAAAGCACCCCTTGACAGCTGGGAAGGGGAGCAATCCAAGATGTTCCTTTAACTCACTGTCGCAGGTGGACATTCAGAAGCTTTCCAAAACGGCTTGAGTTGTCATTGAGGATGGTTCTGGCATTCCCAAAACTCTCCAGGATGGGTAGGACATTGCAGGGCTTGAAGGAAAGAGGGAGAGAACACTTCAGTAGCAATCATGGGTTTTAAAACCCCAAAAGGACTTAAGTAACTGTTAGCTTGAAATTCCAAGAAAAATGGGACTTCACTGAAATAATTCCTGCCTGGCTAAAGAGCCTCTTCTTAAATTTATCTTGGTGAGTTGCTCTATGAACTCTTTACCTTCACTGCTATGATCTTTCACTTTACTTTTGCCCTGTGTTTGTTCAGATTCACCTCCCAGACACTGCTATAAGTTCTCTAAGGCAGGTATCACCTCTCTGTTCAAACAGATACAGCACTCTATACAGCATCAGGGCTCCCAGATACTAAAATACAGAACAACAAATACATCAGCTGTCCTCCTGTCTTTATGGAAGCTTCCCCTTGAACCACAAGCCATCCAAAGTCCAGGTCAGTTAAACAGGAACAAAGAAATAACATAAATAATATGGCTTCTTTACGCTATCTTTGGTTTCTACTTCTTGCCTGACCATCACAGCATAAAGCCAACCTCAGTGCCTCTTACCTGCCTGATCCTGTGGCTGTCTGATCTCTGGTACAGCATGGTCAAGTATTGCACAATTGCTTTGGCAGCTTCTGTTTTACCTGATCCACTGTGTCCACTGGAGGAACAAGAGGTAAGGAAGCTGGCATCAAAACAGAATTACCTAATTTAGACATATCAGAGGACCCATTACAGTAAATGAGTGGAGCTGTACTGATTTACAACAAATTAAGATCTGTCACATGTTGTTCGAAACATTGAGACAACTTGACAAAATAGGCCTACTCCTCCAAACTGATGTGATGCTAAATTCAAACTGTATTTGTACAGAGTGAAATAAAAATCCATCTTATTAATGTTCTCTACTGACAGCCTTCACACAAGAGCCAGAATGATAAACTCATGGACAGTGAAATATAAAGATAAAAGTCCTACATAAATAAATTAACAAGCCTTTGAACAAGTACTCTTATTTCCTACCTGATGATGACACACTGGTCTTGCTCTGATGACTGAGATAGCGTGTAGGCCATTTCTGCTATGGCAAAGATGTGTCTAGATGTACAGAAAGAAAACCTCAGTTAACTGACCTCACAAATACAGCACCAAAAGGTTACTCATCAGTGATCTATATGAGAGATTGGCCAGTATTTTGGTCTGAGAAATGTGAGGAACCAGGGAAATCAGGGCTTTGTTCTTTGCTGACATCACATTAATATCACTGTTACAATCTATTACAAAGTTCAGGTTCCTCCAGGACCTCTTCAGCCTAACCTCAGTAATGCTCTGCCATGGTGTTTAATGTAAGGGACACCAGCAGTATTATCTACACTAGAGGAACCTGCCTACATTGCTAGCTCTGTTGGGGCTGTACCAGCATTAGCAGTGGGGAGCACACACTGCCAGAACTCCTGTATGGGCACATCTAACAGTCCCAGCAGGCATTGAATTCAGGAGCTTCCAGCAATACTTAAGAAAATTGACCTGAATAGTTTAGCTCTGTAGCATTACAGGTCCAAGCAACTGCCACTTTGCCACATGGATTGTTCACTTCCTGATCTGTCAGACAACTGGAGGGAAATCAAATACTTCTGGAGTACAAATGGAACAGAGTTTGGGGATTTTTTTGAGAAAGAGAAACATACGGGGCATTTTTTGAGAGAGTCCCTTGGTGGTACTGGATAGCCACATCTTCAGAGTAGATACTGAGGTCTTTGAAAGGATTCACAGAAATCAAAATGTGCCCAATGTAAGTCTAGGACAAAAATAAGAATGAGGAAAAAAAGCTAGTGGCTTCTTAGAATTTTCTGAATGAGGAATGCATCAGAACACATAGATTAATATAAAGATTAAAATTACCTTTAAAGGAATACTGTCTATTCTGACTATACTGCCAGCTTATTCAGGGCATAGCATAATTTTTCAGTGGTCATTTTCAAAGCACTGCCATTAATATTTTGGACAAGTGGCCACTCACTGGTCCGTGGTCATCTTCACTGGTCACTGTCTATTCTCCAAGCTTCATGGGAAATTACAGGCACAGGTTTGAACACCTGAGCCAGTACGTGAAAAAGAGAACAATTAGCTGTCCAAAACTAGCTCTGGACTGCAACACCGTGATATGTTTGCAGAAATTCTGAAGTTTCTTCTCCAGATCCACAATATTTACTCAGAACTGCTTTGTTAAGACAGGAGGATTCCACTAGGAATAGCTGAGGCTAAAACTGAACCCAAGTATACTCATGGGTTGACAACAAATAACAAAATTAGAAAGAAACTCTGGGACTTTCAGATTTTACTGCAAGTATTTCATGCTACCCATTTTCTGAGCAAAAGCAGTGTGAGTATCCTTCTTATCATTGTTCCCAGTAATGAGTGAGCTCTTGAGCTACTTGATGCATTATTAAAAGCTTGATGGAATAAAAAAATTATTTTCTCTTAAAGGTCAGAATGAATAAGCACTGAAGAAAAAACAAAACAAAACACTACCCATACATAAATAAGATTGCGATGGAACCTCTTCTTCAGACACAGCAGAACTGAGCTCTCACAAACTTCCCTACAAACAGAGGAAAGGACTTGTCAGTCATAAGCTTCGCTTGCATGTGTTAATAGTAACCTTTCTGCCTTCCTAAGGATTTTGTAGGAGGCTGGGATCTGAAACTATTCACTGCCTTCGCATGGTTCCAGCATGTCTAGGATTAAACATACCAGAAAACAGAGCAGCCAAAGCTCAGAATATTCAGCCTGTCTATCACTGTGTGCTCACACCTGCTTGCACACGGCCTTTACAGTTATTATCTCAACAGGATGGCAAGGGTAGAGGGTGCAGGACAATGTGTGAGAAGCAGTGTTAGGTGCTTCTCTTTCAACAGCAGCAGTGAATCCATGATTTAAAAACTGTTAAAGATGTAGGGCCTCAGTTTGCCATAGCTGAAGGCAATGGGAGTCACTAAAGCCAGGTGCCAGTGTCAGTAGGCAAACAACATAGAAACGTGCCTCTCATCCTGAAAGTCTTCCTGACTTACCACCCACTTCATGTAATGAGAATGGTATGTCAAATTCCCAGTTCTGTCCCTCTGCAACACCACAAAAGTCACATCAGCCTCTAAACTTTGTTTCCCTGACCCATAACATATATCTGAGGTTTTTAGAACCCATTTCAGGACTGGGAACCATTTAAAAGGAGAGGTAGTTAGCTGGATGCACCTGTGAAAGTCTGCTAAGATGAGCTGCCATCTCTGGCACATGACTGCAGAGATTCAACGTGCACTCTCTGTGCAGCAGAGCTTGGGGACACGCTATACACAACAGTCAGGAGTTCCCCCTGAAGCTGTGCTCCTCCGCACGTGATTCAGTGTAAGTCCATAACTTAAATAATGCAATTCAATCTTTTTCTTAGCTTTACTGAGGAGCATCAGTTACTCAGCTATAATATGCATCAAATTAAGGCTATTTTCTCACATGGTAGTCAAGGATCTATAACGTGCTTTCTGTTGTTGAGCAAGCCCCTGCGACCTTGAATTAGCTGCAGAATACCACTGACAACACATACTCTAATCTGGTTAGATCTTCAGTCTCCTCAACTTCTACACAGTGGTCTTCACACACGTACACCTGAAACGCACAGATACATTACTGAAAATCAGGAGCAATTCAGCTTCATTCCAATACTGGAGACAACACCTGTACCTGTTTCTGCATGAATTCTGTCTCTAGTATTCTGTCAGTGATGTCTTCTGCCTCCCACTGATCCTTGCAGATGTTCATTACATGGCTGTTGGCCAGATGTGGGTCCTTGTAGATGGCCCATTTGCTTAGGTTCTCAATAGTTAGTCGTGGCAGCAGCAATTCAGAGTTCAGCCATGCTGCAGGATCACATTCCTGAGCCTGCTGCTGAGACCAGTGAATACAAGGTGTGACTATGGATCCTGTAGTCTCGAGCACACCTGAATCCTCTTTGACATCGACCTCACTGCAATAATCTGATGTATGTATTTGATCCTCTTCTTGATGTGACAGGAAGCCCTGGTCACTGTTTCTCTGAGGGCTTTGATCCATCAAAGGTCTGAGAAGGTCACATTTGAATCTGCAACCCTGCTGCACAGGCATCACAGATTTTCTGTCTGATAGACATCTGAGTTCATCCAGGGAATAACCACTCTCAGAGACCCTGGATAAGGAGCTCTTTGTCTTAACCATGCTGTGGACTCTGGGGAATACTATAGCAAACTTAGCATCAGTAGCATTGTTGTTCTCCTCATCCAAGCTAAGTAAGTATGGAAAGGAACTGGTTCCATGAAGAGGGGAATCACCAGAAGACAAATCAATCTGCCCCACTTCCTCTGCCATTTTAGGACCATCCATCTCCTCCACTAATGGAGGAGAAGATTCTTTGTCACTCAACTCAGCCCTCCCCAGCTCTTTGGCTGCACCAGGGAAGGCTTCACCCGATTGACCAACCCACCCAGCTGTGTTTACAATCTGGATTGCCACTCTACTTCTGAATCCAAAAGGTTTCCTGCTCCTCTTCCTCTTCCCAAATTTCTTCAAGAGCCATCTTGAAATACCAATTGCACGTGCCACACTCAGAAGACGAGCTTTCAGGCTTGCTTTCTTGGCAGGTTTTTGACCAAGCCGGCTGGTGACTTTTCTAAAAGCAGAATGGGTATGTAAGTACTTGGATCCTTTCCCATCATGCACATTTTCTTTTTCAGAAGGTGTCTCTGCAATCACTTCTTCTGTTTTCTCTTTTTTTGCCTCTAAAGTTTGGCCTGAACTCAGTTTAACTTTTCCAATAACTTTTCCAACTTTCTTCTTCTTGCCAAGGAGCTGCTTATCAGATGATTTTTTTGTAATAGTGGAGCAACTTGAAATATTTGAAAGATTTAATCTTTTCTCTCCAAAACTCTGAGCTATGTTGGGTTTTTTTGGTATACTGTGAGTTTCTAGAGTCGTGGGTTTTGAACAGATGCTTTCAATATTTTTCAGGTCAGAATTGGTTTCCAAAGCCATCTGGACAGGATTTGGTTTACAGCTTATTAATAGTTTGGTCTCAGCATTTTTATGTTTGTTTTTCAGATTGAGAAGGATTTGAGATTGAGAAGAGCATTTCTTTGTAAGCATCATTGCTGCTAACTCCTGCTTGCTGCAGTCTGATGAACTGTCCCTCTGTATATGTCCTACCACGTTACCTCGTTCTGCAATCTCACACCTGCTGGGTTTGTCTTTCAATGTCATCTGCTGCTTGGAGAGCAGAGGGCTATCTTCCAGTGCACTGCCTTCATCATTCACCTTCTCTTCCTGTCCAGTTCCTTGAAGTACTTCACTGAGGCGAGCGTGGAGTTTTGCTTTCACGGTACTATGCAGTGGTTGTTTTGTTGCATTTTCTTTTCCTTTGTCAATGCTCTTTTCAGTGCTGTTCTCCCCACTGCTGTCAGAATTATCATCTGCATCTTTTGATATATCTTGAACTTTGTCATTTTCTAATATATTTTCCTGTCCTCCTCCATTATTTTCTCTGTTCTTAAGACTTTTAAGTTGGAATCCTGAAATGCTTACATTATCATCTTCCTCACTGCTCTCAGCTAGAATAGATTTTGGTTGTCTTGGCATGTCATCCTGCTTCTTCATTTTCTCCTCTGCCTCCAATCCTGCAAAGTCAGTGCCTTCATTCTCAGATTCATTCCTTCCATCTGTGGTCACCTGCTCCCTTTCAGTTTCGTTAGATGCTTCATTGCTTTGATCAAGCAGTTCCTTGTAGTCTTTTCCTTCAGCCACAGGAGGATCTTCCAGCATGGATTCTTTCTCACTGATACCATCTTCCTCTGAAGAACTGCTCTTATCTTCACTGTTTGCAATGCTGTCCACTACGGTCTCTTTTGTACCTTTTTGGGTCCAACGGCCTCCATTGCTGGAGTCAGAACAGGAGTTATCTGAGGTTTCTGGGATATTTTCTTCTGCACTTTTGTTGACAATAATCCTAGTACGTTTTCCAACTTGCTTTTTCCCAGTTCTCTCATCTTTTCCTGGTGCCAAACTACCTTGGAATGGAGAACCTGACTTCTGCTCAGAAGCTTTCTTAAAGCCATGATTCTCATTGTGCTTTTCCCTACGTCTGGCATTGTGTGCCTTCTGCAGCAAGTCATGTTTCTGAAAAGAGCCTTCAATTCTTTGAATTGCAATTGACTTTACAGACTGTGTGACTTTTCCACTAACAGCAGGATGCTTTCCACACTTCTTTTTAAAACTGTGTTTCTGGCTGCTTGTGGTGGCCTTTTCCTCCTTATTGCTACTGTCCTCACTTTCTTGTCCTGATGTCATTTCCTGTTTCTTGCAGGCCTTTCCTTTTTTCCCCTCCACCTTGAACACTAGTTGTTCTCCGTGTTTTCTCCCCAAACCAGATTCTCTTTTATCATTTCTCTTGTAGGCTCTTTTCCCCCGGAATAACTTTTTGTGGCCATTTTCTTTGCTTCCCTGAAGCCTCACCAGCCTCTGGCTTTTTAAGGGGTCCTCTTCAAGGGTGTCATCTTGTTTGGGCAATGACTCTTTGCCCTTCAGCTGGCCTTTACTCTTACCTTCCCACTGTCTCTCACAGTGGATCTTTGAATTTCCTGGGGAGCTTGCCTTTTTCTCACAATTCAACACTTTTTCTTTTCCAGCCTTTCTGTGTCGAGTCTTAGATTGGGAAGGAGGCATTTCTCCAGTGTTTAGGACTACGTGAGGGCTTTCAATTCACCTGTGAAAGGAAACATTGTGCATTTTGCTGTGAAATAAGCTACAAAGAGAGGCTAGATCCTCCTAAGTGGTAATTTACCTCATTTCTATAGAACCAAACAAACATTTGCAGAACCATACCTGTGCAGCTGAGGAGTGCCAAACCGACTGTCCTGTTCCAGGTTAATCTCTGTTTTATTTTGTCATGCGTCACTCATTTTATTTTCTTATTAGGACTCTTGCCAGAGGCCAGTCATTACAGGCAACTGAACAAATGTCCTTGGTTTTCCATACTTAAAGGTTTGTCCACACTGTAGTTTAAGAAATAATGATTATATTATTTCAGTTTTTGCTTCTCCAATAACCTTCTTTTCTATCAACTCCATAGATTCTCTATAGGCAGAAGAGAAACTTCCACCCATCAACTTCTCTCAATAAGTAGCAGACGATCTAGCAGTCAAGATTTTGTTACCAATTCCTACCATCATTGTAACTCCACAAAGCGTTCACTTATTTATTTAAAGGCTGAAACACAGTGTCTGGAAGCTTTCAGTCAGATGTTGGACTGTTACGGGATGCTGGCAACATACTTCCCTGTCTTACAGCTCTGAACCCTATATCTCAGTGATCATGGTTGCAGCATACAAGCTCCAACAGCCATACCCAAGAGCAATGGGGACTGCAAAGACACACAAGGGCTGGTGGGGAATTCTCGAGAGATGGGATTGAGCTATACTATATGGTACAAATGTTTTCTTCCCCATAATGAAAAGTTAACCCTTGCTGGTTATTGTACACACACTGTGAGCCCAAAAGAGTTCTGGCCAAGCCTTGTTGAAACTTGCTTCCATCCATAGGCCTCTTCTTGCCCTAGGATAGGGGGATGGAGGAAGAGCACACAGTCAAGATTGCAATTCAGCATAAAGCTTTAAATCTTTGAAGCTACTATAAAGTCTGACAAGGAATGACAATTTTTAACATTCAATACCTCAAGAAGGCAGCCTACTCTGCTGGATGGAAATCCATCCACTCTCCAGAATACCTTATGACATGCTTGCAGACTTAAATGCATCCAAGCATCCTTACAAGTTAAAAAAAAAAAAAAAAGGGGGGGCCATTAAAAAATACATTCCAGTGTTCTGGGAACAAACTATTAAAGAACAACTAAGTGAATCAAAGCTTGCCTCACCTCAGTCACCCCAAGGAGGGCAGCAAAAACATATTTGAGATTTACACAGTCTAAGAGGGCTGATGCTCTAAAAAAAGCACACTAGGCATACGAAAAGCACATAGGTTCACTGCAAATGTTCTTTTGCCTAATACCGATTTTTTACTCTTCTGCATGACGGAACAATCTTCTGCAACTGGAAAAAACAGTATCTCCATTTTCCCCAGTTGCAACAACACTGTGCAGAAAGTTGCTGCCCTGAAAACACTATGACATACAGTTTAGGGTTCCTCAACAATCAGTGTCTTTAGTGTTCCCTCTGAACTTGCTTTTTTGCTCCGGTCTAGAGTTAACACTATTCAAAATGTCTTGGATACGTATGTTGTGTAGTACAGAGTTCATCTCAACATCAAAGCCTCCTCTTTTATCCCTCTGTTTAAACAGTACTCTCTATAATACATAGGTGTCTGGTCACCTTATTTCAACCTCCTCCTCCCTGCTTAGTTCACCAATACTAGTGGCCTAGATCTCTAAATCCTGCAACAAGACTTTTGTTACTGAGATTAATGGTAGCTGAATTAGACCCTAAATCCCCAGTACAGAATAGTTGTTAATATTCTATCCTCCTGGGGGCTTAAAGTTGATACTGCTGCTCTACAATGCCAAATGCAGTAGAAAAAAGAAAAATTTCAAAGTCTGCATTTATGCACTACTGCTAGATAGTAATGTGTCTGGAAAGCTGAAGCCTTCTGCAAAACAAAAACACAGCAATACTTGGATGAGGAAGACCAGGAACTGTGCCCAGTTTTGTAGGGAGCTTAGACACAGGACTTCAGTTTGACTCATTGTAAAGACAGGACCTCAGACTCTGAATCTAGGTTAGAACGTGAAAACCTAGAGTTCACAATTCTTCTGAGACAGGGTTTTAGAGCAGATTGTTTTGTAACACCACTGTCATTACTGGGAATAGTAAGATGAATCACTGCTTATATAAACAATTCCTTTGACATCAGACCTGCTTTGATTAACTGCCCTGGACCATCTGCTTCCTGGACACACTGGAGCAGGTGAAAGATCCTGCTCATCAGTTTTTCAACTCCTCTCACTACATCAACTTCATCTAACTCACTACAGGAAAAAGAACAATTCAATTTTGTTCTTCCTTTTTAGAAGAAATAAGAATACTTTATATCAGAGAAAGGAGAACCTCAGTGCTAGTAAGAAACACAGCATGCACCTACAGACAAAGAGAAGAGCAGATAGATCATGCTGTTATTTTAAGACTAGTGGAGAAGTGAGTCTCATCTTCCCTGAACACAGTGGTTTCTCCCAACTCAGAGGAAAAAGTACAGTCATTAAAGGGAAATATTTGGAACTTAACTCTTAACAGTTTCGCTTTTCATTCACATGTACAAATTGCTCAAGCTCCTCCTTTATCAGTCTGCATAGTAACTTTTTCAACATACCTATGCTGTGTGTCCTGATTTCAGCAAGCTTCTCAGTTCCATGTATTGTAGGTCATATTCATGTATATGGTAACATATTCACGCTCCTGTGCCTTATTTCCATACAGCCTGGAGTCTGTTCCAGCGTCCTTGCAAGCCTGCCCAGCTGTGGAGCCTGACATCAATTCTGGTTGGGCTGTGCCCAAACAGCAGATGATTATGGGGATATGGAAGGAAAGTGGCATCAATAATTCAAGCTTTCGCATGGTGCCTTTGAACTTTTCAACCAGCAATATCACCAGCTGGTTGGCAGAGTTTTGGATAAGAGAAGAGGTGGGATTTCACCTGGGTGTGAGTCAGGCTTAGGCATGGTATGACTAGTTACATCTCCAAAGACAGACAGAAAAGGAGAGATCAATTCCAATACCAAAACATGTCTTATAATCCAAGAGGCTACCAGACAAGGTACAGTGACTACTATCTAAATAAGAGCTAAAGTTAGCGAAAAGGATCAAATCATAGGCCTCTTTCTTCTGCATCCCTGGAGTTTTATTTCAGGGAGCCAAGCATGGATAGCTCAGCCTCTGCCCTCTTCTCCTTGCCAATACTAAACTCTCTGCTGACAACAGGAAAGTAGTTTCCAGCTCAGCACTGAAAAGACAGCAAAACTGGCACTATTTTTGTCCTCATTTTGCCTAAATCTCAGTCCAAATGAAGCAGAATGACTAAATCTCCTTTCAACTTGAATTTCCAAATAAAGCCATGGTCTCCTTTAAACAAAGCTTTTGCAGACGGGTCACAGTTACTCGCAGCAGGTGATTATGTCCATGCAACATTGCTGTCTAATTCAGTGATGGTTTTCCCCTTCCTAGGTTTTTCTCAAGAAAGCAGGTAACAGGGCAAGCAGAAATGCACACAGTCTAGTCTGTCCATGCAGTCTCCCTCTGCACTCACCAGGTTGTGAAGTGACAGCATAGTTTGTGCAGAATTTAACTACTCTGAGGATGACCCTGGTTCTTCAAGGCAAAGTCCCCTTCTTCCCCTACCCCCTCCCAAAAAGGCTTTCCAGAGGAGCCAGAGATTGAACAAGATAAACTTGGGTGTGGCCAGCAACCAGAACAAGTGACCCTAACATAAAATGTGATGAGTACTGTTAAGATATTAGATGCTTAGCAGCATTAGTTTGGGTGGAGTCTGTTTTCCTATCTCCTTCCAAGAACCCCCTGGCTGTTATGTTCTATACTTTGAGGGCTCCTCCATCAAGAAGCAAAAATAAAACCTGGGTGCTGAGCTGGAGAACTTAAGAAACACACTTTACCAAAGCTTTCTGCAGCTGGATGATCCTCTTCTCTTAGCTCATAAGAACGAGGCTGTAGCAAAAGATTAGTTAACTATTTCATCATGTTTTCTTATTCATTATTTAGAAATAACTCTCTGTCCTTCTCTGCAGAGAAAAGAGATCCCTTTTGTAAAGCCCAGAATGACTGATGTCATCTGGATCATTAATTCCTTATCCAGTCTTGAAAAAAAGCCTCGAGGCTCTTAGCTCTAAACTTCTAATGTGTGCATGGCAGGAGCAGAAACTTGTCTGAAAAATCTAGCCCTTCAGAGTTCCTGAGGAGGAAGTGGCTCTAACAAATTCTATGCTGTTATCAGCTGGAGCCTCTTCAAGGCTCTGTACGCCCAAGGCAGAACTGGAGCCCTCTGTTTCCTTGATTTCTTTGTCAGCAGACTCAGATGGTATGATTGGGTTTTGTCTGGGGAGGATGGACAAGATGAAGGTGCTGATCATGTTCAGTATCTTATCAGACTACTGTCTCCTTCGAGCTACACTGAGATGAGAAAGGCTAAATTGATGCTATGCAAATATGCCCTCTCCATCACAGTTTCAAGCCTATCTGCCTCAGCACCTCTAACCTGAATTCTTTGCACAGACTAAACACTGCATTTGTTGGCTTTTTAAAGTGCTCCTAGCAAGATGCTGGCAGTTTGTTCATATCTTTTTAAGGGAAGGGGAGGTAAGCAGCAGGAAAGAGAAAACATTTCCAGATTTCAGCTCCAGATCCCTGAGCAGACTGGACAGTGGAGTTTGTGCCTGAAGACTGGTGGTTCAATGCCCACCTCCACCACCGATTCACCACATAGTTTTGCCCAAGCCATTGCTTCAATAATAGGACAGATTCACTTCAGACAAGAGTATGAATACCAACACAACTTGCCCTCATGTACAGCACCCTGAACATCTGGTATATGCTATGACAACTGAGTCATCTTTTGAACTAAACTCTTGTTTGCACTTTCCCAATTTCCCTACTCTTCTCTGCCCATTTCTGTCTAGACACAAAGGGTTGAGAAGGCAATGCTAGCTGTAGGTAAGGAGCTAGGAAGAACATTGTCTTTACCAGCTATGTGCTACCCAGGGATACCAGTACCAAGAGAAATTTCCAGGTGGGCAGCTCCTCTGAGTTAAAAGCATTTTTACTTTGGAGAAACTTTTTTGACTGGAGAATCCAGCAGCAGATGGAAGGAACAGAAGGCATTAACAGGCTACATTCCTTGAGAAAGTACACAGCTTCCCAGTTTCCTAAAATTTCCTTCATTTATGCAAAATATTAGGTCTTTTCAGCTAGTATTCAGCCACTATTATTTGCAAATGTTATTAGAGAGTGATAACACATAAGACCCACCTTTTCACTGAAATTTTTTCGTAAGTCAGCTACATAAAATAAAAGCCTTGATGCCATTGCAGAAAAGAGAGCTAAGGAGGTAACTCAATTTTTAAAAAAAATTGGTTAAATCACATGAATAAAAGAATAGAAAGTGGTCATGACTGATCAGAGAAGTGACACTGTATACATTCACAACAACCTTGTTTGTTTAGTAGTAGTCTGGGTAAGGGAGCTAGTCAATGCTGTTCCTGAATACTTTTAAGATGAAGCTTGATAAATGTACAAATAGGGTCTCCTCTTGGTTTCATTCTATAACAAGTAGAATTGACAATCCAGTCAGGAACCTGCAGCCTATAAGGCTGTTTAAAAATATCTTTCTCTTTTTTGTGGGTTTTACCCCCTTCCCTGGTTTCATTACCTTAATAGAAAATATCATTAATGTATCTACTGTTTTCTTTCTATATCAGATGCTGCCTTATATTGACAGAAACCATTCTCCCTTGAGCCTGTAGCCCATGCTATTGAGAGAGAATTCCTGGCCTCTCACTGCTTCAAACCAGTAAGGCCTCTAGTCCCCTCTTTCACCTATTTTAAGGTGAGCTAGAAGGTCTCCAAGGTCCTCTTCCCCAACAATAACCTGAGGAAGCCAAATAAAGTATTCATGACTGCAAGAAGAAACCAAAACAATTAAGTTACATAAGTTTGAAAACAGGCTCCTTGAATATTTCAGGAGCACTTTGTTGCCCCATTGTCTGCCATTCAATGAGGCTGGATGATCCTGTTACACTGGAAACCATCGTCCCGTGGCCTCTACCCAGAGGTCAGCCAAAACAACAGACCAACACACTGAACAGATGGTATTACACCCTACTGGAGGGATGGACTTTATCTGGGTCTGAGCTGAAAGACTCTGCACCATGCTAAGACGCAGCTCAGGCTTCCTCCTTTTAATCCCCTAACCTACCTCTGTACTTAGCATCTAAAAAGAGCAAACTGAAGATGTAAGGCCAGACAAGCCTGTACTAACTTTGATCTTCCTGGTTTTGTAACCAGAGCAGGTACTCTACCAGTTATTCACCGTCGTTTATGACAACAGCAAGAACTACTACAAAGACGATGAAGGGACTGGAGCATCTCTCGCATGAGGAAAGGCTGAGAGAGCTGGGTCTGTTTAGCTTGGAGAAGACTGAGAGGGGATCTGATCAATACTTATAAATATCTAAAGGGTAGATGTCAAGATGATTCCCCTTTTCTGCATAGCTGGGAACCATGGGGTTGATATGGAACTCACTTGAGACACGGAAATCCCCCGAATTTGAACTGTTTTTCAAACCAATTATACATGAACGCAGAGACTTTCCAATTGTGTGGCCTACAGCCCTGGTGTGTGGCTGCCCACAGGGCTTGTTCTCCCATGAGAAATGACTTCTCTGCAGAAAGCATCATAGCCCTTGAAGCATAAATCAAAGGATCAAAGTGGAAAGTTAGATTGTCCAGACTGAAATGATTACACCCAGGTATCTGAAAATACCCAGCAGATGCTAATAAGCTTGCAGAGATAAAGGTCGAAGGAATCATGCAGCTATGGTTGAGGGTTCATATTACAGCTAAAATGACTTTATGACTGCTGTCTGAAAGGGGCCGCTCCTTCCTTCTCGTGTCTTCTATATTCCTCAGCTGATTCCTTGCACCAGTTCTGGTGGTCATCTTGGTGCAATTTGACCTTACAGGTAAGTTGATCTAATGGTGAGCTTCCTCTTAAATGAGTGGGCCCACTTGCCTGCAATTGCTCTTGCTGGTTATTCCCTTACTCCAGATCATAAGGCAAGATCATAAGGTATTGGTGCAGTTGATTGATTCAGCAAAATTTAACATAGTTAAATATAAAATTGAAAAGCACAAGTATGTACTAGGAGAAGAAATAGAGCAAGAACAAGTAACGTAGGAGGGCAGAACAGCTCTTAGCAGCAACACCACAGATGTGAAACGCTTTTAGGACCCCTAAGTTCTAGGGGGGAAAGAGGAAGAGAGTACAGGGAGGTTATAATACCTAGAAGAAGGCTTGGTTTTGAACCTTTGACAGATGCTCTGCCTAAAGCAGATTATTCTATAGTGGAACAACAGAAACTTTAGTATGATATTTGGCCACTCATGTTTTTTGTACCCTTTTATATTGTCTTTACAGTTTTGCAAGAACAGGCACTCTTACTATGCTTTGCTACCAAAGATCTGGGGCAAACTGGGAGTGGTTTGCCTAGCCAGGCATTAGAAGACACGCTTAAAGACTCTTCTCAAGGGGAGCACATCCAAAACTTGCTATTTATTTTATAGGATGATGAACATTTTCTCTCATTTAATATTAACAAGCCTGTCAGTATTTCGTGCTCTGTTCCACTGCAGATATTTAATTTCCTGTGGACAGATCCCTATTCACTTTACAAGAGGTCTCATTGCTCCCCTATACACAGGTGATATCCTCAGAAAAAATAAATACATCTCAATAGATACCCCTTTAACAAGGAAATAGTTTATAGAATTTGAGTCTCTTCCATGCTGTATACATTCTAATGAAAAATTCTCTTTCTGTGCATAAGACATCAGTGAGCAACTTAACATGTTTAACCAGGTCTGTTCAGCCTTACAAAACAAGAAAAGATCACAGCTACTATCTGCTGCTTCTCTTCAAAGAAAATATACCAGTGTTAATGGCACATGACTCCCATGTGTTTAACTAATAAGGCACATAGAGCTTTGGTACATTCATTCATGACCGTGATGAGAGCTACTGAGAAATTAGCATTTTTTTGTGCACTAAAAAAAAACCTGCTAGATGAAGATCTTATCCTCAAACAGGGTTTTCTAATGGTTCAACAAACAAACCTCTAAGTAACAATTGAATGGGCACAGAGAACAGTAGGGAGGAATCTGCCTATGCAACATCATTAAATAGAGTTGAAATAGAGTTGAAATAGAGTAGGAATGATTTCCATCCAACCTAAGGTTAGAGTGTTTGAAAGTGCAATCCACTTCAGAGACATGACATGATAGTATTTCACTTTGAAATTCTTATGTCCCACTTACCATAGTCCAAACAAGCCTTTTTAAGGATGGATCCCAAATGTTGCACAGCAGAAGTCATAGAGCTTGGACTCTCCAACTGCTTTTAGTAAAGGCTTCTTTCTGTGCTTCCTGAGCCTTTAGGACTGAGGTGTTGCCACCTGCTGTGGAGTCTCCAGCAAGTCAACTAAGTATAAAATTAAACCAGTCTTTTTTTAAAGGTTAATTCCATAGTAGGCAACTACTGCTTAGTGCTTAAATTTTATTATTTCCAGAAACTGTGCCTCATGGGCCTAACTTGGCAGAACTGAACTTCCTTGAGAGATTTTTTTTTAAAGTCTTCATTACTGTTTATTTGTGTTCAAAATATCTTAATATACTGAAAGTACAGGCAAATATCATCAAGTCTAAACACTGAGCAAACTGTCATAGCCATCAAGCTAATTGAGGGCTATCATACCTCCTTTGGTCACAAGCCTGCATTTCATCTGCACTTATCTATGTCAGAATAAAGACAGGAGGATGTACTCGTCTGTCGAACAACCACACCTCTTCCAAATTCCACTCCTGTGGCTAACAAGACAAACACTCTTCCAAATCCAACAGTCTTTACAGTTTGGAATAAAGCTCCCTCAGCAATAGCTTAAACTACTTTTAACTCAATATACCACCTAAGCTAGCAGGTTCTCCTAAAATAAGGCTAAACCTTTATTGAATCTGCCGTATTCTCTGCTTCTTTAGACTCTTAACCTCTATCAGAACTTGAGCTGTAACATCTGACTTTGGGGTGGCATTCAGCAGCTCAGAGAGGTCCTTGTGTAGCAGATCTGTTTGTTTTTTGTTTTGTTTTTTAAGAGCTCAGCCTGTTTTTCAAGGGCCCAGCACAACAATCTGATAAAGCTAAGTTTCTTTCAAGGAAGGAGAGTGTGAGCAGAATCCAAGCTTCATTTTTTTAAGTCCCTGCCCTAAGCACAAGCAGAGAACAGGAGACTGATTTTAAGCAAATGAACAACATTCAGAGTCTCTTTAGGAATAAGCACATAATATACAGACTCATTTGCCACAGAAGCATACAGGAAGACAAGACCCATATGTTTGGAAGGATAGTGAGTGACAGGCTGGGCTCTGCCCATGGAGATACAGGTCCTTCCTATCTAGGTGACTATCCCTGACTGCTGTCAGCACGTGTTTAGGACCATCCATCTTAAAGAGAGCCTCCTCATCAAAAAGCCATTTTAAAATGTAACTTAGCTCTAGACACAAAAGCTATGCCACGAAGAGCTGGAGAGCAGCAGTCTCTATGCATTTAGCTTGGGAAGAGGTGTGCAGTGGCAACAGCCACACAAAGTACCTTTTTAGCTACTTTCCTCTTTACTGAAAGAGGCCACAAGTGCAAGGAGCCTTTTAGGTCTCCTGTCTGTTGTGATCCCAGCAACCCTCCTGCTGCCATTCCCACAGTTCAGTCAAAATTTATAAAAAGTGCATCTTCATGAGATTCAAGAGGAAAATGAGGAGTTTGTTTACACAACAGAGTTTCATTACAAGAAAATCAGTCCCTCTGGAGTCCGGGGCAGAGCTGACTGACATTGCAGGGTATGACTTCCCCCAACACAAGAACAATCTCTTTTTCTGCTCAGAGCTGGTCATAGAAGAGACCGCACACTTGAATTTCCCGTCTCCCACTTTCGTTGCTTTCTAACTTTTGCAATCCTATTTCAGGCAGCAAAAGCAGAGGCTGCTGCAAAGGCAGTATAAGGAACAGCATTGCTGACCCTCTGCTGAGCAGGGGATGCACATTCGGGCCCAGTTTGAAGGTAAAGTACCAGGAATGTGAAGTATTTTATGCATTTACGTCATGCTCGGAAGGCATTCAATGGTGGCAACGATGAACGGCATCCGAACCTCAACCAGGACACTTCAGCGTGTTTCTAAGGGACGAGACGAAAACTTTTTCATTATTATACCTCTAGGGGCGGTAGTGCCTGGGCTGGCATGTCGGGAGCAGCTATCCTACGGGCGGGGTCTTCCTTGGAGCCGCCTGACAGGAGCGGACATGGCGGCCGCACCCTCTGCCACCCCCCCCCCACCCCCCGAGACAGGCGAAAGGGCGGGAAAAGGCGCCGCGTCCCGCTCTGTGGTGAGGGAAAGAGGGCGGCAGGGAGCAGGGCGGGCAGCACTTGAGGCGAAGGGTTTTTCCTAAGCACCGATAGACCTCCTACCCTCATGGCTGTCACGGCTCGGAGGCAAAGCAGCAGGAGCAGGCTGAGACCCTGCAATAGCTACGAGGGCAGGTTCAGCCCTTCCACTCTGGAAACACGTCTGAACAGAGGCAGTAGTGACAGGAAGCATAAAAAGCAATGAAAATTCACCTCTCAGGAGGCTGTGGAGCACCTAGGTAGGAAGGGAAGGAATTCACTCCTCCCTGATCCCCAGCCATGGCCTTTCCCAACACGTAAGCCTATGCAGTCTTGCAGCTACATGCAGCCAGCCAGTGGAAGATGACCACTTGCACTGAGAAGAGCATTTACTTCAGTTGTTTACTTCCCACACCATGGGGAAGACTAACTAAAGGATAAACTAGTTAAGTAAAGAAAGCAATCCCCTTTCCCTGCAACCATTTACTATCATCGTAGAGCTTGCAACTGCCACCAGTTGCCACCTTAGACTACCTATCTCCACAGGTGTAGCACAAAGAAAAGGCCCTTCCTCGACCAGAAACTACTACCTAGACATGTTTGGCAAGGGGCTCTGCTTGAGAGGGACCATTTCTACACAAGCAACAGTTGGAACAAATTAATCAGCAGTAGAACAATCTCAAGGACCATCCTACCGGCCTTTTCACATAGTATTTTGCGGGTACTCTTGTAACTTGTGCCTAATCTGGAAAGCTTGTCAGACATCCCATCATCATCATCACGGAGGAAGAGGTCAATGTGGAAATAATCCAAGCACTCGGGGCTTGCAGCTGTTAGTGAAGGCCTCGAGTTTTCCATGACCAAGGGCTCATGGCAGCTATTGAAGGCATCAGTCTTCTCCACCTGGCTTACCTCAGGGAATCAGCTGCAGTTACAACACAGCCTTGGGCTTCGCTTGAGAGAGATGACTAAGTCAAATAATGTGGCTTAGTAAGGACTGTTGGGCTTTAGAAGAAAACTTGCACTGAAGTCTGTGTCATTTTTCAGCCATGCCAATTCAACACCAGATCTCATGTCTCTTATTAAAGACATCCCACTTCATGAGGCCACACAGGCAGTGACATGCTTTGCAGGCTGAATTACGGACTACAGTCCAGGCACGCATTTATTCTAGCTGCAATAGATACAAACCATATTCTAAGAACAGACGAATTAAACTGCAAAAAAATTTCATTCTCTCACTAACCAGACATGCCTCAGGCCTTATGACTAAGATGAAAAGTACTTTTCCTTCCAACATTATGTTGTTCTAATAGAATTGTTAGACAAATTCAGCAAATATTCAGTTGCTAAACATCTAAGGAAAGCTTGCATTACTATTAAAAAAAAAGCCTCAAGCCAAGCTTTTGTAGGACTAGAGAATTTTGGCACCAAATATGCAACCCTGAGAGCACTCACATTGCAAGAAAGCATTTGACCTAAAATTCAGGCCACTATAAAACAGCATCTCATATTAGGTACCCAATATGTGTATTCAGATGTTGAAAAATCAGACTGTTCTTTAGTTGTAATCCAAGACTTTCCCCTCTGCAAAGAAACAGGTCTGCAAAGGGTTAGGGAACATACTGCCAGCATAGCTGTAAGAAAGGTTTTGTTTTGGTTTTTTTTTTTTTCCAAGCAGCAGCAGCCAGTGCTCACAGCAGCTCAGCTCCTGCAGTGAAAGGGCACTTCACAGTGCCAGACCCCAATGAGACTGCATAAAGCAGGAGAAGGGGAGAGCACTGCCAAAGCCTGACTGGCAATAACGTTAATAAGGGCCAATGAGCCCTCAGAGTGCTTCCAAGCATTAAGCATTAGCTCTTGGAGACAGCAAGCTTCTATTAGATCCCAGACAAGGGGAGTTCAAGTGAAAAGTAGAGGTAGGCACAAAACTCAAGGAGTTTGGCAGCAGCTGAATCCTCTGATCAGAAACAGGCTATTATTATTACTGTCAGCTGATGGGCAGACCAAGGGTAAGGGCAAGGCTCAGACAGCAATTCCTGAAAGAGAGAAATGCAGAGGGATTTTTTCCCATTACATTCAAAAGCCACTTACAGACATTCATTGAAGACTCTGCTTCACGAACACCTCATCCCATCACTGATTTTACTTACTAGTGGTTTTCTGACAGCACAAAAAAATACAGCCTAGTTCTGAATGTCAGGAGCCTTTCCATCCACTCCTGCTTAGCTCAGAGTGTAACTGAAAGCACAAGTTCCAGTCTTCCTCTGTTTGCCCCTTCGCTATTTCTCCTGTATTTTAGGCATGGCAGCTCTAAAAGGATTCTTATTGCCTCTGCTCACAACAATAAGCTTACTCCAGTGAATCCTTCAGCTTTAGGTTTCAAAGCACTGCTAGCAAAAATCTGCCATGTATCACCACACATCCTAAACTGCTCAATCCCATTAACAGTCTGGCTTGTGCTTTCATCAAAATAAGAAGCAGCCTAGATAAAGTTTTTTTGTTTGTTTTTACATCTAAATTAAGGTGTATGAATTATGATAGCATTTTTGTGACTTGTCTCTTTCAGTGGACCTATTGGATTTTTTAAGTTATGTGGGTGAAAATGGGGAGAAGTTATAAATTGCTTCTGCCCTTTCCAATCAGGACTGCCACGTCACTTACCCCAAACCTGACAGCAAATGAAATACTCAGAAAAGGCATTAGAATCAGTCCATCTGCAAAGAGCAGGAAAGAAACAGCTGGGTGCACCAGGATGATGCACATACAGAGGATGACACCAGCTCAGGAGCTGCTGATTAAACCATAACTTCCTGTAAATTTGCAGCATCGGTGCCTGGCACAAGAGGTGGAAAAACAGCCAGCCACCCTTCTGTTAGCCTCAACCCTGCAGCAACAGAAACAAGGAAATAATGATGCTAGTAGAAATAATGACATGGAAACTAGTTTGTCAGACCACACTGAGTAGGAGAGAAGGCTCTCTGAAACCTCGCTAGCAATAAATTAGGTCTCAAAGGAGATACTAATACTTCTAGGAGGAAGGGTGCCTGAAATGCCACCAGAGCAACAGCTACTCTGCAACCATATTCTCCTGCAGAGTAGAAAGTGCCACCCTCAGGAAAAAAAAGGATCCCTCTGCCTTGCTCAGGAAGATAAAGACAGAGCTCAAAACAAGAGGGCTTGCAAGCAAAGATTTCCAAAGCATGCCAAGGATGACAGCTCAGCACGCGGTCTGGGAGGATTTAGTTCTCTCTCATTGACTCTCATGGTGCTACAAGCAAGTTACAGGAGAGAAACTGAAGAATACTCTGTTCTTTTTCTTAGCTGGAAAAGAAGAAAGTGGTATTAGGGACAAAGGAACCAAACAGTTTAAAGAGTAATGAGCTGCTCCTATGCAGAGTTTCATCAGTTTCAATTCAAAAATCCATTGGCTGACGAGTACAGCAGCATTGCCACATCAACTCTTTCTCCCTTCAGTGTGTTATGACCCAAGCTGTTTCAGGATAAGCTAGCAGATGACCTTCTGGGGACTATATTCTGAAACAGTGCCCTTTCCTGGCAACATGATGCATGGACTGCAGGAGTGATACAGTTTGCTTGCCACATGCGTCTTCTCCAAACAACCACTTTGCTTAACAAGGCCACTTAATCTCCAGGAGCGCTCTTTGCCTCTACAGCTCGGAGAAGGACAGCTTCATCTTCTTCAAGAGGTAAGTGGGCACGAGCCTGTTGCCAATGTGAACGAAGCTGCTGATGGATAGATATGAGAGCAGACAAGGATCACAAAAGGGAATTCAGAGTTTTATTTCCAAAAAAGAGCAATGCAGTGTTGAAACAAAAATCAAGTTCAATTAGTTTTCCTCTGATTTGAATGGCTACAAAAATAGATTCTACCCAAATCCATAAAGCCAGTTAACAGTACCATAACAAACAAAACCCAAAAATTACTCATTCAGGTACCATATACAGCAGTCACAGGAATCTAGCATATATTATTTAATGTTTCTTTTTAAAAAGTAAATTTCTAAAATGTTTCCGTTAAAACTGAAATACCCATACGATTTTAAAAAATTGTACAAAAAATAATTTTAAACCAGTTGGAGGTAACAGTGTGCGTTTAATAAAATCCTGCACCAAGGCAGTAACATTTATAATTTAAAACCCAGCCCAGTAGAAAAGAGAAATGTGCAAACATTTAAAAGTTAGATGTACTCAGAGGCTTGTGGTGCATCAGACCTGGCAATCCACTTCTGTCCTAATGCAAGGCGGGCTCCAAGAGATGTCTCTAATGAGGCACTAAAAGGGGAGGCAGAGCAGGCATGCACGTGCGTGCACATTGCAGCTCACTAGCCTGCGATGCAGGGAGCAGCGGTGCCCTCTCCCCCAGGACGGTTTGCCCAATCAGTAGTGTTATGGCACTCAATCCGACACCAGAAAGTCCTTGATGAATTCTGGTCAATCTGCTTTGGGATAAAAGAATGCAAAAGCCATTTTAGAAAACAGAAAGTTGAAAGCTAATGAGAGCTAGTGAGTTGATATACTCAACAGATTATTGCTATGAGCTCTGGCTACCTCTCCAGCTTGCTTTATGGTAAGGTTAAGAGTTAGGCAGGAGCCTTCAAAGGATTTTTAGCTCTTCCTTTAAAACTGATGCAGCATATTTACTCGTGTGGTACATAAGGTGCTGACCAGTGCTAGTACATCACTCAGCCAGCAGATTCCCATCCTAAAAATTCAGATCAGAGATCTGCACTATCAGAAACCATTTAAATAAGCTGAATTTTATAAACAAAATTCATTCTACTTTCTGCTTCCTTTGGCTACTTCACTGGGCCTGAAATATCTTCAGCCTCACCTACCTCCTCCATTACTTAGTCCATGTCCTAATGGACTTCTTGCCAAATTTCTTTCTGCATAGCTCCTGCAATGACACAAGAAAAGATTCATTATTGCAATGCAGTATCATCCCATCCGCTCCCAGCTGCTGACAGAAGACCAGGATTAGGTAGTGTCCAGAGGAAGTGCGCAGAGCAGAGCATGTCAGGCAGTCACTTATCCTTACACACCAGCAGTTACCAATCCCACCAAGCTTCCTGCATCCGTTGCAAACAGTAGTCCTTTGTCTACACTTCCGTAGCCCCTGTCACCTGAACATCAGTATTGTAGGGAGACAAGATAAAGCCCCACACCCATGGTGGTAGTTTAGCTCTATTGTATAGACAGAATGGGAGCAGAGATACTAAACATGTCCAAGTGACAGTGTCAAGCCAGGATTAAAAAACTCCAGAGTCCCATCCTCGACCAACTAAGCCCATGTGGCTTGCCCTTAGATCAGTATGGGTTGACACAAATAGAAACCTGTATGCGAATACTCAGAGTCCTGTTCCTTTGGGATGTGGGAATGTGATCTCTCCTGCTTTTCGGAGAGAAAGAGACAAAGCATTATTCATAAAAAATGTCAAGGGACAACATGTGAAAGAGAACCTGCCTCTCTTAGTACTGCCCTTTGGTAGCTTGTGGGACACATACGTGACCAGATTCCAGCACAAGGATCCCTGCCATCATGTTGGGCATCCCCTTGCTTTCAGCTAGAAATGCCCTCCCTTGCCAGCCCCACCCATTAGGAGCAGAAGTTGGTTGATACTCACCCTCTGCCCCCCTCCAGAGTACTCTGGATCTCCTTCAGGACTTCTAGAAAGCAGAGGGTTAAAGCAGTGAGTCAAAACAGTGGAGATCTGCTTTCAGGTAGCAGCCTAGCCACATTCCAACTCCCCTCAAACAGCCTTTAAAACCTGCCTCCCAAAACCCAAAGGTCAGACCTTATATCATCATTGCCAGTACTAGGTTTTTACTGAACAGGCTGGCATAAAGGACTGAAGCAGTCATTTACCAGAGGAAATGTTGCCAGTCCCAGTGTGCCAGAGCCCCAAAGAAACAGTCTGAGCTGTCATTTTGCACAAGTCCTGCTGGAAAGTAAAGATCCTTCTCTTATCACAGCAGTGACTGCAGCTATGTGGAACAACCCCTGCCTGAAGGCATGACTATCTGTCCAACCCCGCACTTCTGATTCATGAAAACCCAATGTTTCTAGCAGTCTTGTGCAATTGCAGATCCCTTGGAACAGAGCACTGGAGCCCACAAAATTCCCAGCAGTTTCTACTTTGCCCACCCAGAAAGGCACCTGCCCTGTCCATAGCAAGACTTCATTTCACTCACTTTCGTCATTGAGTAAGGCATGTTCCATCAGCCTCCCAGACTTCCTTTCTAAAAAAAGAGTAGGAAAACAGCTGTTACCTAACAATATTTTCCCCCTTTCATGAAATACGTACAGTTTTGAAAACCCACAACAGAACTCGATTTTTTTTTTTTCCTCTTAAGTACCTTTTGACTTTACTGAATGTTTCACAACTAATCCTTAAAGCCTCTCACATACTGAATGGTATTTTCCAGCAATACTAATTTGGCTAACAGAGGATCTCATCTGTAATTTCAGACCTTGTCTTCCCACAGTCTCTTCCTTCCAGCAGAAACTACATTCTATCCTTTCAAGGCAATCTTGCCACGTGCAACTTACTTCAGAGCTAGCAACTACTGTGTCCAGGCAGATCACAGTGTTTCCCTCGCATCCCTCCTTATGTTCCACTTTCTTAGGTGGAAAATATCAACTGTAGCAACAGGAAAGATGTTTCAGGGTTTACACGTCACCGTGCTACATTTAGTACAATTATTTTTTGCTTACCATCTTCTCCATAGTCACCCGAACTCCTTCCTGATCCCCTAGAAAAAGAAAGGGGGCAGAAAAAAAAAAAATCACTGACTGAGGCATAGGGGTACAGAGAATTCATATATGCTCTTGGCAGCTCCGAGAAGCTCCAGTGCATGCTAAGTGAACGGTTTGTTGAGCAAGAATGTAGGAAGGGCTTCATCACATGATGATGCAGAACATTTCTAAACTTTTGGAATAAAATTCCTATGGGATCTCAATGAATGTCAGATCTACTGTTATTTGCTGATGTTCCCAGAGGAGAGGAGGAACACTGGATTTCCCTTCACAGAGCAACAGTTCAGCCTCATCAGTATCACAGCCCCTGAAGTATGCAAGAGTCAGGTGTCAGACACATCATTAGGGAACAAGTAAAGCAAGCCAGAGCTTACAGGTTATGACTCTGTCTTAGGGATACCAATTTCCAATGCTTCACTACTTTGTCTCACCAACTGTACTGCAAGTAGGAAAACCATCAGGGAGAAGGTTACATTTCCTCATGCCAATCTATCTAGGAGTGATGTTAACAGACTTCAAAGTCGGGTTGTTGGGGTTTGTTTGAAAGACTACATTCTCTACAAAATACAAAACTTTGTTGGAAACAGTTGACGATCTCACTACTCAGACACAGTCAGTGTGCAAGAGTTTTACAGACTTTACCTGGATTTTCTTGCAGCATTCTCCATGCCAGATTTGTTGTGTACATGATTGTTGCTTGTAACTTCTGGCATGTCCACAATGCACCGGGGCTCCACCAACCATTTGGTAGAAAGGGAAAACCTCTCAAACTCCGATGGTGAGATCAGATAGAAACCTACAGATGATTGGGAATTCATAAGCAATTCTCAAGTCCAAGAATACAGTTCCAGAACTAAAGGTGATCCAAACAAGCACAGATCTAAGCATTGTCTATGTTTGGCAGAAAGGGTTTGCATTTCCTCTTATCTAAGTCAGGAGGAATCATTAAGGAAGATATTACCCCAGTTTCCCAAGGATTGGTTAGCCTAGAGACTGGGCAATATCAGATAATGCTGATGTAATTGTATTGTCCTGTGTTGTCACTTACGACAAGTAGCGTAGAATGATGTAAAAACTGAACTGCAAAGCAGCGATTTCCCCAGTGCCTGCTGCTTAGAGAGCCATTCTCTTGACTCCAGACAAGAGAAGGGCAGTCAGATGGAAGCTATGATCCAACCTGTCAGCCAAAAACCACTGTATTCATTAACAATGATGGAATAAACTCACTTCTGCTTCTGCTAATTCACATCAGTACATGTTAGCAACCGGTACTGGCCAGAAACATATAATGGAAGTATTTATGAAATATTCACATGTATATGCAGCCAGTTCTTAACGCTAAGCCCTAAAATCCCTTTTCCATTGTCTCAAACACACAACAGAGGTAGATGATTTGGGAGAAGCACACCTCACCTTGGCCATATTTGGTGAAGACACAGGATGCAATGCCACTCACATCCTCTTTACGGATGCAAGGGTAGCGGATCTGTAACTTGAGGAAGGGCAGCGAGATGATCTGAATGTCTCCCAGGTTAGTCAGAACAGCCAGGTCATTTTCACTGTAATCGTCAGTCTTGCAGCTGCCAAAGTTTGCAACTGTCACCTTTCGTACCCTACAGCCTTCCAGGGCTGTCAGCTTGAGCTTCAGTTTCGAGCTAACCTTGGGTAATGTGAATACCTGTCAACAGAAACAAAACACTGACATCTCTTTCCTGCGCAATGGCAGCAGCCACACCTCAGGGCATCTGCTGCTCCCTCCTTTAACAATGTTTTTATTCACAGCAAATGCACACAGGTGTAATCTGAGTCAACCTGGCCCCCTCATCATCAAGTAGTAATCAGCCAGAGTCAGTGTTAGAATCTGTTTCTGTTCTGACATCAAGCAGTTTTACCCTTCAGGCTGCAAACCGCGTTTCTCCCCTACTAGTTCTTTCAAAACTCCTCCATACTTGGCTACAAATTATTACAGAAAGGGAACAGAGTTTACACTAACTGTGTGCTCTTCCGCATTAAAAAACCATGGCCAGCGTACAGCAAGCTACATTAAGTCTTCTCTTTTATGCTGACTAGGTTAGTGTGCAAAACAAGAAGCTTTTTAGTTGCTTTGCAGAAATGCCTACCAATTCCTGCTTCTGTACTAACCACAGCAAAAGGTCTTTCCCAAAAGCAGAAGCAGCCTTGTCCAAAGAGTATAATGTAATATAGGAATAAAATTTCTATGTTCATCATGGGCATCACTATGCTGAATACCCCATTTGTCAGCACACACCTGATTTATGGACTGCACCAAACAGAAATGCTGTCCCAGGGGTGTTATTCAGACATAGAAGAACAAGCACTCCCAAGAGTTATCTTTCCACTGAGCACGGCTCTAGCAGATTTTATGTGCAGTCCATAAGCACCTCCTGGGTAATACTTACCTTAAATTGCTCTTCAGACACCACCAACAGCTGATGGCTGCCTTGCATATCAGGACTCTTAGAAAGATCATGTGCTACTTCTAGAGGCTCTGGGAGGGGAGTACTGCGTCCATCCAAGACAAGTATACCCACAACAGGAGCCCTGTGCATCAGCTGAATCTCTTTGGCTAGACAAGTAAGATAAGGAGGAAAATAAACAAACAGAAAAACCAAACAGGTGTCTAGTCAGAGACACTGTGTTAGCACCTCACTCACATCCCCTCAGAGCTGGAGACCTACACAGTGTGGCTGTGGAAACCCTGCCTAAAATGATTTAGTAGTTAAAGGGTATTGGGACTGAACTGGTTCGTGTTAAACACTAACTATTATTACATAAAGATAACAGGTCCAGCCATCAGAATAAAGTACATGTGCATTGAGGCTTGATGGTAAACTTCAGTGACAGCTGATGCAAATTTAAATTTCTGAAGTCAGGAGGAAATGAGGCTAAGGGATGTCAGGCAGTGCTGGAGCTCATTCACTCTTCAGTTCAGTTGCTGCAGTGAGCATGGGTTAAGCTCAGACAGTGCCACATTTAGCTCCATTCACTGATAAAGAGCAGCAATGGAGCTACCTTACTTTTCTGTATGTAACTCTTGGATATACAAGGGATAGCTCAGATCCATTAGGACCTTGCTTTCACAAGGCATACTTACCCTGCTCTGCCCTGACAGGTTCATCCATCCTCCTCTCTGCTGGAGGAACACGTAAACAGAAGGCATAGACTGTCCCTCCGTTGGTGCCTGCCCACAAGGACGGGCAGTGGCGGGAGCCTGGAGCAATAAGAAGGCTCATGAGCAAGGCACCATCTGTAGCATCCTAGGATAACTGCTTTCCACTAGCTATACACATCCTCCCTCTGTTTGCTTCCTAAGTATCTTTTTATTAGGGCAGACGTGCTAGGGAAACTACAGGTTCTTAGCACTTCTTTTCCCAATGTGCATCCATCAGCAGCCCTGATAAAGGACATGGCAGGTGAATAAAGAGAACAGAGTGCTGTTTCCATTAGACACCACAATTCTTGCATCCAGCTTTGACATATTTATATTCCGTATGAGCAGACTAAACTTGTGCATGATATCAGTTTGGGCTCTGACGCACAACCAGCCACCATCCTCACCAAAATTAAAAGGCTCTGCTGGGGGCAGCCGGGAACTTTAGAGTAATGAGACAAGGAAAAGCTTGTACTAAGTAGTCAGATGTCATTCCAGCACATTTGAAAACCATACACAAAGGCTGAATCCAAAGATGAATTACCACTTGCCTTGGACTAGCCAGTAGTCAGAATGGCTAAATAATGATTCTGCATGACAACATATGCTCTTGTTCTATATTAGTTTTTCCAGCATAGCACAAAGTAGGACACAGGAGGTGCCGAATTTTCCTGGCAGTAAATCCTAATACATTCCTTGGCAGAAGGAGGAAAAATCCATTTGGAAGAAAGTAGAGATGCCTTTTCTACTCACTGTCTCTCAAGAAGGTATCAGCAAAATATAAGGTGCGCACAAAGCCAGTGAAAGAGTCTTCTGCAGACCGGGCTTCAATCTTCCGCTGGACTGGAGCCAGTTCCATTTCCTGCAATGCGTCTTGGTCAAATTTGGCATTTGCTTCTTGCACCTTCAAAAATGAGGAGACATTTTGTCAGTAAGGCAAAGACACAGGGGAGACAGACAGATAGTAAAAGTGGCAGCAATGCAACAGAAAGGGAAAGCACCATCATACCAGTGAATAGGTATATTCTGCATCGTCTGTTCAACTATAGACAGTATGTTTTCTGTAAAAATGTGACTATTTTATCTAACAGCATCATCAGAAGTTGCCAGTTTTGCACTTATACCAGTAGCTAGTGATACCATAGCACAACTGCAGACCACCTCCTGCTCTAGGCAGTCTAATCAGGACTATGCGTGCTCCAAGCTGTAAACAGACAGGACCCCCAAAAAGGTGAACCCCTCACCTCTGCGGCATTTCCACTACCTCCTCGTCGCTTCCTACTGGACACCCGGCTTCTTCTGATCCGCCTAAATGATTGACGGAGGGACTTCTTCAAGGATTTCACCCGAGACAGTGGGCCTTCTAAGGCCAGTTGGTCACTGGGATGCAGCGTACACCTGGAAGAGGGAGATAGTAGGCACGTGGTCACTTTCTA
The DNA here is from genome assembly GCA_013400195.1 of Aramus guarauna. Lineage (NCBI taxonomy): Eukaryota > Metazoa > Chordata > Aves > Gruiformes > Aramidae > Aramus > Aramus guarauna. The sequence continues at coordinate 491,504 of VXBL01009512.1, forward strand.
CTAGGTGGAAATCACTCCCAAGAGTCCAACAGGACATGCACAAGTGTCAGAACATGCTTATATATTCTTGAAGATCTTCAAGGACAGAGGCAGGGTTTCTTGCTACACTGACTGCTCTTGAGAAATCACTTATGACTTGCTTTGTTAGCAATTCCAGGCCATCTTTAACAGAAGATTACCACAGACCTCCTGGAAAGAAGACACTTACTTGACAAAGACCAGTCGTTTCTGCTGGTGGTCAAAAAGCCCAAAACCATGACTAGTACCAAAGGCCACAAGCTTCCATTCAGAGTGAAGGGCCAATGAGGTGACCACAGCTGGTGGTTGACACTGGACAAGGACAAACGGCTGAAAACCAGCTTCAAATCGAACAGCTCCATCTCGAGTCTTTAGTTTCTCATGACCCTTCCATCGATAGCCTTCTTGGTCCTGCAGGAGATCTGCTTCAGCATGGTCCACAACGTGTTCTGCATCTTCATCATTCAGTTCCATCACGAGTACCTGAAAGGAAGAGGACAAACTTTGCTATAGCTTTTACAATTCAAGCAGTCCTCCAAGCTGCAGGCCACTTCAGCAGATGCAAAACTACAGCATCTCTCAGGGCTGATAAATAGCATTAGAAAGTCTAAAATGCAGATTAGAGAAAACAGAGAACCATGAAACAACATTTCCAGCAACTGGATCAATTTACTATGATAGAAATAAGTATTGCCAATTTTAACGCGGTTGCACTGTGACAACCTGAACTAAAAGCAAGGTTTATGATGACAGTTTATATTTCAATACCTGTCCTGCTGTACCAGCTACAGCCAAGTATCCACTGTATTTACACAGGTAGATCTTCTGGATCCCAAGTCTAGGATCATCACTATAAGGGTCGAAGGTACCAACCTAGGCAAGAGAACACACAGTGGCTGGTCTTTGCAGATGCATTACTAGGACAAGAATCAAAACTCCTCAGGTTTTCAGAAAGCTTCCACAAGCAATAGCTATCTTACCTTGCGAAGTGGAGGCCATTCGTCCTCACCCAGGGTGTTCATATTGTCATTGGGATCAGCATCAGTGAGAAATACTCTCACAGTGCTTAGCTTATAAAGGAGATGTAAACAGACACCAGATGCATCCCAAAACCGCACGGTGCCATCCTCATGCCTGTATGCGGGAGGGTTACAGAAACACTTATACAGGAGAACAGCAGATCACCCAGAGGAGGATGACAGAAACAGGAGAACACACACAACCAAAGATTAAATCACATTGTTTGCAAAGCCCTGAGCTGTGGCAACTTAGAGCTTCAAGAGAAAGGTTTTTGGATTTTTGTTGTTGTTGGTTGTTTTCTAGGAGGGGCATGGGGGTGTGTTGGTTTTGGTTGGTGTTGGCTTTTTTAAATGCCATTTGTTCTCACACAATTTAATGTTAATCCAAAACCACTGAAAAGAAAACTAGCTTAGCATATAGAAGAAACAACTCCTCCTGACAAAAATACTATTACTGAGGAGGTAAAAGAGGGAGAAAGAAATCAAGCTTTAATCTTACTTCTACAGGTGAAAACTGGCAACATTCTTCAAACATAAGGGTGAGGACTTCTAACAACTTGCTGCATCAAAAATAAAGTCTGAAGAACAGCCCACAGAAATTCTTAAAAGTACTTTGAAAAGAAAACTATACATTTTTATGGGATGAGACAATCTCTTGCTAACTACTTCTGCCACTTAGCTAGATCTGTTCATGCTGATCAAAGCAAACAGGAGTCCAAACTAACCTTTTTTTTGAGATTCATAACAGCATTAAGGTAGAGGGGGAAGAAACACCTTTCAAAACCTTCAAGATTAAGTTCTGCTCTTACATTGTTCCCTTTGAACCAGTCTGGATTACTGCCTGCACTTCTACACTGATGTTTGTGGGTGGAATGGTTAACACATCAGAACTATAAGTAAGCCAACTTTATAGGTTATCTGTGAACATTACAACCTGTGTGCAGTAGCAGAATGAGCAGCTTTACAAAGCTAGCAGCCCAGCCTCGAGAAGTTGTATTGTACAGTTGCAGCCTTCTCCTACAAGATGAGCGACTTTAATCTCATGGGAAAGGCTCAGTTCAAAAGGAAGAACGGAAACTGAAAAGTGCTCTTTGACTGTTATCAGTTAAGTACATACCCTGTTAGAAGCAAGTCCCTCTGCGGAGGATCTGGAGCTATGTTGGTGCCACCATCAATCGGCCACGGCTACAAATACATTAAGGGAAGACTGTGACTTCCTAGGCAGTGACAGTGTGGAGAGAATACGCAGTCAGCAGGAGAGCATGAACTTCAGTTCAAGTGGCAGTGAAACAGTCCATGCTGTTAGCTTTTGTTTGGATTAGATGTTCCTGTTCTGACACCAGCTGTGCTTTTTAGAAGATATTCTACACGTTTCCTCAAGAAGCTGTGCTGTAAGTTTCATGCTTCTAAACAAGAAGTTTGTTACCACTGACAGGTGGGAACACTCAGACTTTCCTTCTAGCTTGTCAAAGCCTGAAAAAAATATCACATTTTAATCCCCCAGTGTAAGTGACTGTATTGGTGGTGCTCTGGGAAAAAGCCTGTCTTGACCCTATTAAGAGGCAGAAAAATGTCTGTTGGGACTCATCCCTCTGCACGCAGTCAGCAGCGCAGACCACCCACATTCTGAGCAGTCATGCTGTTCTTAAATGCATGGGAACACATGTACATTTAAAGCTGCCATACCATATTTGAGTAGTGAATGTTCTGCTTGCTCCCAGCACTGATAATCCTCTCCCACAGTTTCAGTGGGATGTTGGAGACATGGTGTGAGCAGGTGATGGCCGAGCAATGGAGGGAAGCCAGGTACGGAGGATGGACTGCTGGCCAGCCTGCAGTTTTCAAGTCTATAACTACCAGCTCTTCTTCTGCCAGCACCACCATAGCAGAAGGGTCATCAAACTCTGCAGAAACAAGATTCATTGAGGCTGACAAAAATGACCATCCAAGGTTAACAGAAACAAGCTTCCTGGGAGGCTTATTTGAAAACTGTTATCACAGAGCTCTACACAAACATTTTTGTTGGCAAAATCTCTAAATGCTTCTGTGCTAACTGCGCCTACTGAAGCACTAATATTAATAGATTTTCAGATACTAACAGATTTACTGCAAATTTGTGTTTCTTTACACCACTCCTGGGACTGTCAGAATGACTTTTGATAGATTCCACTGCAGAATAAAAAATTTGTTAACAACATACATGGCTAAATAACACTAGTTCATATTCACCATTGTAACAGCGAGAACTCAAAGGACTTTACCCACAGCTAATTAACAGCATGGGGTGGACAGACACGCATACACCCCAGCAGTGACCCACTTAGTACTGTGAGGACCACAGGCCATCTAGGCTAAGCTGCTTAAAAACAGTAATGCTTTGGGTTCTGCAGAATGCTTCTCTACTTGAACTGACAAGTGTTTACAATTCGGCTCTCTCTGGACTTGCTTTTTTAAAGAGCATCAACATCATCTAATTTATACGTATATTAGACAAGTTTACAAACAAAAGAAATATATTACTGTAACTTTACAGACAACACCTAAGACAATCAAAAAGTTTCCATTGTAACTAGAATTAAAGTGGAAAAAATTAGCCTACAAGAACATTATTGCAGCAACGTTCGCAAGACAACCACAATAGCAACTGGTGGGGAAAACCAAAACCACAAATCAGTTCACACAGATAACGATTAACACAGCTACAGAAATCTAAGCGAATGCATAGCTGTAATGTGCCACACTGGGGGCAGTGTGATAAACATTGAGCTGTAAGCAAACTAGCAGCTTTTCACTGCCCTTCCCTGCTAACCTGTACTTTTACTTCCCTTCTCTAGTTATTTGATTACCTGGAATACACCTGCAAGAAGGCACGTCTATAAGCAAGCACATACCAAGGCTCAGCAAAATTAACTTTGAGTAATTAGTACTTGACACCACTCTAGTTAGACACCCCAAGTTTCACCTCTGACTAGCCACAGCACACCAGTAATCAGTTCAGTTTCTTCATGAAAAAATGTTTTATATTCAGTTTTACTTTGCTTTCTTATATGCTGTCACTTGCAGTTGCCTACAGGACTTCTGAATAGAACAAATAATATCATACATGTACTACTTTATGTGTGATCAGCCCTGCACTCTGACTGCTGTATATTTAACCAAATATACTGTTTTAACAATAATTTTTTCCCTGGAAAGGCACACATCTGAGCTCATTGCTTATGGCAGGAATCTATTTTAAGTTGCTGAGGTAGCAAGCATACTAGAATTTGTCATGACTGCCATACACTCATCCACCTGCTAATTTAAAAAAAAAAAAAAAAAAAAAAAAAGAGAGAACAGGAAGGGCTAGCCTTTTAAAAATTGTTTCCACAGCATATTCAGGGTAGTGGAAAGTCACCAGCTACCACCATGCAGCAATGCATAAGCTTTGTGCTTATTAAATTAAGTGGCTTTGGTATACAATTAATACCTTCGTATTGCCATTGCAGGAAAGACTGCTTAAGGGCAAACAAGGCAAGCTACGTAGATCCACTAAGCTTAGGCAATCAGCCACAAGGAAGCTTGTCAACCACAGAAACCTCATTTTATTGTAAAAAAACTTCCTCATCTAAGTACAGCTTCAGCTTCCTGTAGCAGCTCCTGTCTTTACCCGCTAGAAGTCGTGTTAACTAGATATTTCAATCCTTGGGAAGTATAAATTTAAAGCCTGTTAAGTTCAGTTACTTCATCCAAAAGGACTTAAATTCAATTCCTGGATATGATTAGAAGTAGTCAATCTCTTACCTAAAAGCCTCAAATTTCTTTCATCCTTAAGACTTTTGTTCCATTATCTAGAACCACAGCTCTGACAGCTTCATAGAAACTTAATGATAAAAGCTAAACAGTACCTCAAGTTTAATGGCATTGTTAAGCTTGAAGGTTTAGACCTATAGGTTCTGCACATTTGGAAAATGCTTATAAAAGGCACTGTTGTGTAGCTAAAATTTGTAACAAACATATACAGGCACTTCATCTCAGTTACATTCTGCCTATTTCTTTACTGTTTTTTCAGTCACTTGAGAGGGTCTGCTAAGGTCTGGAGAGAGAGGGACGGGTGAATCCAAAAGCTGGTTCTTTATGCCTGCTCTCCCAAGATGGTCCTCCCCCGGATCTTTGTGCACTAGGCCAGAGGGAGCCAAGCTTTATCGATACACTATGCCCCGGCACAGCGTGTAGCTGGGAGCTGTCACCACCACCACTGGCAGTACACAAAACAAGTAAGTTTGGGAAGTAGTCTACTAGGCAAATCAGAAACTAGAAAGCCTGGGAAGATTCAGTAAGAGAATATTTGCCTACAAGCTTCTAAAAAGCATTTAGACTTCTGAGATTTGGTTTGACCCAACTTCCAATACTAAACATTTGTGGAGCTTGAAATAGCATTTTATACTCAGTTTGAGTTAACCAGAAGCAAGAACTACACCAGTATTAGACAAACAGTTCTTGGGGAAAATCCTGTACAATTCCATGAAAAGAAAGTACATTATGGCTACTGTGGAAGTAAGGGCAACAAAGCTCTTCAACAGAAACAACAATCTGACAAGCTCGAAGCAAGCCATGGAAGGAGTGCTATTCAGTTTTAGAACTGTTTACATTCATGTTCACGAGCAGTAAGTTAAGCTCTCTATATACTGACCTTTGGTTTTATGTCACCCTTTGCTGATTTATCACCCAGAGCCCTAGTCATAAATCCAGGTGGTAATTAAAAGAAACAGTGTCTCAGTGGGAGTAAATTCTGTTTTTAATTATTACCTCTTTTGAAGTGCTATTTCCAAACAGCAATATTCAGATCCTCATTTCACAACCTGGTTATGTCCAGTGTCCAGCATCCAGCTTACACAGACATGAGCTTAAGAGATCTTTTCTCACTAATGGAGTAGCTTAATTTTTTGAGGAATGTATGGCATTTGTTTACCAGCCCATTCTTTATACCAGTATTTTACACTTCACTTTTAAACGGCAAATCACTTTTATGGTTGGGCTCAATCTTAAGGGTCTTTTTCAACCTAAATGATTCTATGATACTCTGTTAAAGTCTCAAAAAATCCCAAACAACTGACCTCCTTCACATTTCATATGCTATTTATACCAGGCAGATTTCCACATGCGAACACATCTATTCTAATTCCTCAGCAATGCTGTTTCATCACATACCTGCAGTAGGCTCTGAACTGAAGATTATAAAGAAGTCTATCACCCGTGACGTGAAGTCAAAGGCTGTTTGCTGACTGCCATGGACAACAGAAATGCTATGCCGGTCACCGTAGCTAGCCCGGGGCATCCCTCCTTGGAATATAATGTAAGGAACCCTTAAGAGAAAGACAGAGTCAGAGTGAGTGGTGTATGCTGAAGCAAAGAGTAAGGAAAATTTCAAAGACAAGAATTTTTTGTCAAAGTTTGACTTGCTTCATATCATGTTACTCTAATGGGCTCTTAGAGTACTGTGCATTGCACCCTTTCAATGTCTTTAAACAGGTGAGAGTGAAGGGATACACCATGCACTTACCCATTTTTTGTTGTCTGCCAGTAGATCTTGGAGATAGCCTTGCAAGGAAAAGGACCTAAGAGAACAGAGTTATTTGCCGTAATTCAACAAGTGTGTCTTTACATTAAGTTTCTTATTCTGCTTCACCTGGGTCACCTCAGCATCCAAGTCAAGGGAGCCACCTGAATTAGTAGGCACTACCACCTCCTCCCCAGACCAAGCCACATCAGACAAGTCTTCTGGGATGCATTGACCACAGTATTCCTCAGCAAAACAAAGCTTAGACTCAGGGGAAGTTTTGAATCACATTGCTGATAGCTAACAGGGAATAGAAATGCTGCTGTAGAAGCTGATTAACTAGAAAGGATTGTTAAAAACACTGGCATTCCTGAAACTAATGTAAAGGTGATGGAGCTTTAGAAGCTTCTATATGCTTGAAAGATGAGGTCATCCCCATTTGATGGGTTTCAGCAAATCAGAGGCATCATTTCATCACTGCTCAGGTCAACAAAAAGTACACTTAGCTCACTATTAATTACAGAAGATCCAAGCAACTCCTGCTGAACAGGACACTCAAACTAAAACAAAAAGTTGAATCACCCACACCCTTCTTCATAAGGGACACTAATTTCTTCAACACATTTTCTCTCCATGTTCAGGACAGACCTCAACATTTTAAAGAAGTTCAAAATCCAAGAAAAAAACTGGACCGAAATCCCTTAGTCTAGGCTCACGACTCATTCAAAAGGCAGCTCTGCATTTTGCTATTAGGATTAAACACCAGAGAGAATGTGACTTAAATATGCCACACAAGCTCAAAATGAGTTTGCGTTCAGACGAATATGCAACAATTAAACCTCACTTACTGACCATAAGGCACAAGGTTTTCCAGAGGCTCAGGCTGCCTGTTGTCACTGGATACTGGCCACTGGGTGTAACTTCCATCATAGTGACAACTAATGAATTTACTGCCATCCCTCTGCCAGTAGAGGTTCTCCAGTTGCTGAAGAGGAAGACACACAATGACCACTCTCCAGAGAGCTGTTAACCCCCACCAATGCATTCTTAATAAAAAAGAAGCTTTATCAGGCTCTCCCTGCACCCACTTGTCTTCCGAGTGCTCTGAGAGGAGAGTGCCCTTCCTCCCTTGCTGAAGTGACTTGGATTGAATTAATACCTGGCTGCCCAGGAAATGGTGTGTCACTTTGTTATTCTGCAGGTCCCAGAGGACAATCAAACCCCTGCTGTATCCAATCAGGATCTGGTCAGGGTTCTTAGGATGCTCCCGAAGGGCTTCCACCAATTCACATGATCGCCTATTACAGTAATCTTCCGGTACCCTACAGAAGCAGAAGAGAAAACCAAGAAAAGTTTATTCCAGATACGATCCAATATGACTGTAATAACATTAAGGTATAAGAATGAGAAATTAAGCAACAAAAAGTTCAAACACATGAGAACTAGTATGATTATTTTCACAAATCCTTCAAGCAGCAGAAAAATCTTATGCAAGACATCACACCAGGCCTGCCACATGAACATGCATCCAGTTCCATTTTCTTCAGGGAAAACCCAAGGTTTACAACAAATTCCAGGACTGCAGGAGTGTAAAGACAGTCTGAATCACCTACCCTTTCTCTTGGGACCATTACAGAATAAACAGGCAAATGTCAGCAGGAAGCAACGACATGAAGTAGGACAGTTTTCAGCAGCACTTGAATCTCCAGAGTGACAAAATTGTCATTTGGACAAAACAGCATCAGAAGTTCTACCAATGGTCAAAAAAATAAATGGGTACAGCTAAGCATAACATTTTTTTTTTTCAAAACTAAGCACAAGGGATAGGGCATAAGGTTTGCAGATTTACTCCAAGTGTCATCTGTATGGTTACGCCTATATGCTGTACTTCCACGGTGACAGTACTGGGTTGACCAGAAACACTTAACACATACCAGGACCAAAAGTTACTTTCACAGGAGTCATGCAGATTTGGACAATGCTTAACACAACAGTGATGCCCCAACACATAATCTAGGGTGACATTTTAACAAAGGATATGTCTGCTAATGGGATTCCACCTCTACACAGCACTGCCTGTCTGCTCACTCACCGCTGCAGCACAGCCTCAGAGGTTATGGTCCTGTCCTCCAGCACTGTGAATGTTGGAAGCTCCACTACGAAGATGTTGCCACTCTCTGTGCCAAGATACAGGACTTCCCGTGAGGAGTGGGGAAGGACAGCTGTTATCTGCGTGGCACTTGGTGGAGACCTGCAGACGCAAAGAGACTTTCGTCAACTGCATGCAAAAAGACTATTATTACTGAACTTGAGAGAACTAACAACTCAACAGGGATGTTTACAAGTGTCATTTGTTTTATAGGCAGAGATATTGAGTCAGCATGAGTTTTTTGAAGGAGGAAAACACTAGCTTTGAATGAGGAAAACACTAGCTTTAAGATAAATTATGCCTATGCTGAAAAGACTTTTGACAAGTGCACAGACAAAGACCAAGATGCCTTTTTACAGCAGCCTCTCTTAATTGTCACCAGAGGGGCTAAAAACAGGTTACTCAAAACTGGCACAAAAAAAAACTCAAAACTAAATCGATAGCAGTATTTTAAACTATGACTTAAGAGATGCTCAGGTTTACTTAACCTTAAGATTTACATCTCTTGTACACACAGAAGTGGATGCACAGTATTAAAAAAAGATGTCACCCTTTACATTGGTACAAAACTCTTAAAAGATTGTCTCCCAGGTCCTAGCCAACTCCTGTTTGGTTTCCATGGATGCCTCTTTAATGTGTTCACAGGAGAGAGGGTCTGCAAGAACAGGACAAGGTCTATCTAGAACAACAGCAGTTTTCTTTCTGCTTATCCCCAAACTAGCTCAAAAACAGTCTTGGCAGATTACCCTGGTGGCCCTTTCAATGTGAAGCGGTGCTCCTCCCGCAGCTCAGATGCTCCACTGTGCTGCTTCAAGCTCCAGAGATGCAAGCTGTTATCATCTAGCAATGTCACCAGCTGGCACTACAAAACCACACAATATGCTTTTTTTCAGAATCACAATATTAAATATAACACAGTAAATCTAGCAATAAAGTTGCTGCTGTTCATAATTATCTGCTAAAACAGGACTGCAGAGCCAGCCACAGTTCTTTATAGCAGTGGGTATATACTGTAGCAATGTGTTAGCTAACAGCGAGCGATTTGGTGGGAGACAAGATGTAGCCTAAAGGCTGAAAACCCTCTTACATAGCACAAAGGCACAGGTTATCACTGAGGGGGATGACAAGGATTTAGGCTCTTGAAAGAGCTCAGCCTATGCTGTAAAGCTCAGCAAGGCAGCTAGCTAACCACCCTCTCACTCAGCACGGTTTGCTGCAACACACCCCAGCTTTGGGTGGGGCTGATACAGTCTACTACACCGCACTCCTCGCATTCTTCATGTCCAACCTCATTCTGGAGGGTTGTGTCAGAGCCCTTTTATGAGCCCAGCCCTGCTGGCTGTATGTTCAAATTGAAGCATTTTACCTGCTGAAGCCACACCTGGTGCAACACTCCCCATGGGAGTTTCAGCTTATACCATTAGTTAAGCAAACAGACACCCCAAACCACCTCAAGAATTAAATCCCTCTCATAAAGAGGCCACTCGTGCTATACTGGGAGCGTCAGGCAACAAAGTACGTGGCCAAGACACCAGTCTGCCAGTCAAGGGAAAGGAAAGCGGTTAGACAGCCACTAGACGTTTGGAAAATTCTACCTTCCTATTTTTAATTTGTGGCAGTAACTGTTCAGCAGTCCCCAGGAGCAAGATTCAATACCCCAAAACACACAAAGGCAACAAGCTTAAGAGCAGGCAAGGTTAGCAGTACTGATTTGAACTCCTGAAAATAATTCAAGCAGTTCAGCAGCAGCTACTGTTCTAACTGTTCTGCAGAAGAAAGACCACCCAGTCCTACTGAAAGAAAGGATGCAAAAGGAAAAGGAAGTTCTCACTTCTGCAGCAGGTTGCCCGAACTATTCTGGCCTTATTACCATTCCCAATATGTTGTTTTAGATAAATGACTAACAGTTATGAACAATAAACCTTCTCTTAAATTGTACCAAGCAATCCAACAGCAACAAGTGCTGCTGAGAGCACAAAAATACGCTGGGATAAGCATTCCCAACCAAGTAGCATCTGAATATACTTGGTAATAGAAGCCCTGTTGCCTGGAACAAACTCAACACCAGTTTAGGAGAGGTCTACATAACTCACAAAGGTACTGAAAACACACTTACCTGATCAGGTATAAAGTGAATCTGCATTACAGTATTGTTTTCTTCATGTAAACCCATGAACTCCACCCCAGGAGCACCATATCTGAAGAGTTTGTTGAGGATCTACAGTATTTAAGATGACCTACAGCTACAATTAATTGAGAAGAAGCTTGCTAGCAAGCAAGATGAAAAGGGATTAGGTTTGAAACCATGTTAGTGATCTGGACTGAAAAGAACCAATGCAAATCTCCTTTGATTTTATATGTTTGTGGCAGGTTATGCACGCTACAGAAGAACATGGAAGTTTACTTCATCCTTTGAGGATATGCAGAGAGGTGTCTGGACCCTGTTTTTTCTCAGAGATGTTTAGTGGTTTCCCAGACACTGCAATCCTGCTTAACTAATTTGTAACCAAGAGACAGATGGCTACCACCCGCATGCGGAGTTCAGCCTCTGAACACAAACACCACAAGGAATGAATGATTAAGCAGGCAGAGAGAGCACCAACTTTTCCTTTCTGGGCTGAGTGATATGCCTGTTTTACAGCTTGCCTGGCTGGTACTGTGCCATGGGAATCACCTCAGTGCCTCACATATACACTAAAATCAGACCCAACATCATTAGCTATTAAAAAAGTCACCATCTTCAATGTTTAGGTCTTTAATGTCTGGATGGCCAAAAACTGGGGAAGCCGAAAGCATTTCTGACTCCAGTTTTAACCTTTGAAATAGATTTGCTTTGGGGAAGGAAAGAAAAAAAAAAAAAAAAAAAAAGAGAACCCTACCCCAAATATTTAAACAACCCTGGAATTTACAACATGAAGGATTGCTCAACTTAGGCCAGATCTAGTCTGACCTCTTGCATAGCAAGAGCAAAGAGTCTTGTCTAATAGCTGCATCAGCTCAGCTTCTGTTTGAGCTACAGTTCAGCTCTTGGCAAGATAATCCCATTCTGATCAGACTGAAATCACTTCAAACTGTTCCAACGTTCAGAAACTCTTGCTTGCAAATTTATACTTAGTCTAACTTCTTACAGCATCTTCAAAGTTGCACATTCTGATGCTGTCAGAGAAATCTAGCCAAAGTTGTTCAAAAGAATACAGTTTGATGGCTCCCGATCGTGTTCCAATGGCCATAAGGCGGAGAAATGGGCTATAGCCCAGTGCACTGGGTTGATGGGGAAATCCATGTTCTACAGTCTGGTAAAGAGAAAGAAAAGTCACGATCAACAGTATGTTTTGCAGGCATCCTCGTATACAGATAAAAAACAGAAGTTATATATGGCATGGTAGTCTGAAATACCGCACTTAATGGCAGCTTTTTCTGTTGAAAAGTATTCAAACACATGTTAAATTTGCTGAACAATAGCGTAAGGGTGAATCTATTCCAAGAACCCCTGGCTCTGCAGAAGTGTAGCAGAAACAAGAGAGAAATACCCTGAAAACAGTAACCCAAGCAGCTCTTTATGATAAGATTATAAATAATTCTGCATAAGCACAGCTTATTCAGTCACCACAATACACTCCGTCACTCCACATCAACTTTACTTCTGTAAACCAACTGCTCAGCACAGTTTCAAAGTCTGACACAATTACCATGTATTGTAAGGTCAGCTTTATCTGCCAAATTCCACAAAGGTCGGCCTTCATGACCTCCTCTTGTTGGCTGACACCAAGAAATGGTGCAAAGCTGTGAAGAACTATTGAGTGAACATCAGTGCTCATCAAGAAAACTAAACAGTTTTCCTAGAGGGCAGTCTGGAAAACTAATGTAACCAATATCCATTTTCCAGAGGTAGCACAAGGAACACTAGAATTTAATGAGAGCAGGAGCCTGCTGGGCCACCTCAGACTAATTCAAAGCCATTTGGTAATAAAAAGATGTCAGTGACTATCATGAGGAGCAATATGTTGCTTGGCCTTAGTGGCTTCCCTAAAGTACAATTTACACCACACCAAGAGGAAGATTTGGAGCATGTTGCACACACCACACTTAGCATGGCCAATGCATTTACACACTAGAGAATAACATTCTGCCATACTTACAGGATGCAACCAAGCTGCTTGTAAAATAGCTCAGTCAAGTTTTTAGAAGTGCTTACATACAACTATTATCATTGTTTAGAAAAAACAAGTATGCATGAGTGTTCAACATATAGCTAGGCAAAGAGGGATTTGTGTGCCCAAAGATTAATAGGGCTACTTCCCGAAAAACACTGTTATCCTTATAGTCCCAGCTTCTGCAAAATGTGTTCTTCTAAGGCAAGCTGGTCAGCTGCAGAATAGGAACATATTATATAACAGCCTGAGGACCACTCACCCAAAATAAGAAAAAAACACTCCCAAACCAGACAAGTAATCCGAGAACCCTCCATCTACAGAAGCAAGCACCTCACTCCCATCCTCATTTCCATCATGTCTTTCAGATGGAGCTACCACATCACTTGGCTTTATGGTTTATTCAACCTAAAAGTAACACCTGGACTTTATTTCATGTATAGAGATTTCCCAACTTAATTCCTTGCAGGAGAATCAAATAAACCCAGTTTCATTTCTCTGGTCATGCCATTAGCTTGAGGTGGTCCCAACTGCTACAGAGTAGTTTAATGCCCTTTTACTGTTCCTGCTCAAAGACACAGGCATAGGAGGATATGGCTGACTCCATAGTCTGCCACATTGCTTCAGGTTTTAGCCATTTGATCACAATTCATAAATTGTAAAAATAGACCTCCTTCCTCTAAATCATCAGTTACCCCAGTCTGAGGTCCTATTAGGGGAAGATGAGCCATTTTAGAAGATACAAAATTGGAAATATTGGAGCATTTTCCAATTTTCTGCTTGCCAACTCATAAGACTAGGAAAAGGAGTAGTTACTAATTTTTCACCTTTTAGATGTAGTAAATTAAGATTAGTACTACAGGCTCCAAGACCACTGAATTTATTTCCCTTTGTAACAACTTAATCTTCAGCCTTACTTATTCATATTCTAAGAAGTTAAGTGTTAAATTTGTATTATTAAAAACAATTTTTGAGAAGTCAATCTTTTTAATGCCACCCTTGAAGTTGTTGCTAACCAACCTTTGCTTAATTACACATATAAAACTTCCTAGAGGAGACTGTATGAAATTAGGAACTTAACTATGGACTCAGAATTGAAACAAGGCGGTTTTCTAATCCAGTCCAGGCAAAGAGGAACTTCTCTGTACCTTGATAGCTACTGAGAAAACACACAAAAGCTTCCTAGTTGTCAAAGTTGTGGGAGTATGAAGCTATGGTATACAATTCTGGGAAGAAGATTCAAGGTAACATGTTATCTTAACAACAAATCAGACATCTAATTGAATCGGATGTAGCATGGGCAATAGGCACCATTCCACTCTGCCCCAAAACAGAGTAAGGAACCAGTATAATTCCACAATTAGTTTTAGTTTCAACTTGTTCACAGTCACTGTCATGTCATCAGCACAACTAGGTGCCATTTTCAATGAAATACCAATTAGAAACTATGTTTATTCTGAGATTTCTTCCAGCCCAGAAGATAAGGCTTTAGCCATAATTCTTATAATACAAAACTATGACTTATACAATACTGTACTGCCTGGTAGGATGCTGTCAATAGTAGCCTTAATATTGGCCTAATTATATCTTGGCTTTGATGTGTTAATTTGTAAACACATTAGACAAGTCAATAAAAACTTTAATTTTCAAGTATGAGACCTGTGAACTGCATAACCATATGTACATGCAGTAATAATAACAGAAGGGTAATTTTTTTCTCCAGGTTTTCCATCAAACTTGAAAATTTGAAGTACCTCTCCACCCCACAGACAAATTTGCAAAACCTACAGTAACTATTACATCCAGGAGTAAATGTCAGTAACAGAAGGCCACAGAAAATAGTACCACATGCAAAAGCACAAGAGTATTCTTAACAACCACAGTGTATTACACAACTGCTTATGCAGAAAAGTCAGTGTACTAATGGTTTCTGACAGCTTTGAATCTTCAACCAAGATGCCCATAAGACCTAACAAAGATAACGAAGATAACTCCCTCCTACGTCGTTCATTTGTTTCCACAGCCAGGCAAGAAAGGCATCAGGGTGGCTTGGTGGCTGTATTTGACACCACCAGGGCCAGCATTCACATTCACTGTACTGATTACTCAGATCTTTCTCTAGTACTTATTTACACCCAGTTGTTAAATCACATCAAGTCAGCTTTTCGGCTGGCCTCCTTTTTTCCCCTCTCTCTGACAGCTCCCATCAGCCAGTCCTTTCACCTGCTCAGCAGGTAAACCCAGCCAGGGGGGCAGAAGGCAGCAGAAGTTACAATGGAGCCTTTCAGCAGAGCTGAAATAAGAAACTAGAGTGCCTACAATGTGCCCTCCTGTTCAAAAGGGCCTTTGTTTCTTTGAGGAAAGGTAGGAGCTTTCGTTTTCATTTGCCTCAGACCACAGATTTGTCAGACTCTGTAAAAGTAAGCCCGATGTCAGCAGCATTAACTAACAGAAATGCTTCACGTCAGTCATATTTACTGCAGAAAAAAAGTGGCCAAACCTAACAGTTGTTCCCAGCCCACACTAAAGCTGCGCAGATGAAATTCAGTGCTTCTTTCATTTCTCTCCACTTTTCCTCTCAGATTGTTTTATGACAAAGCAGAGACAGACCCAACCACAGGCAATACAAACCCCATAACTTTGTTAATATGTCTTTTGAAGAAACAACGAAGCCTATGCGTGTTAAATCTACTTTGCATAGACACTAATTCAGATTTAAGGTAAGCTATCCATCACACCCATTACCAAAGGGTTAGGAAGACTGAAAAGAGGGGAAAAAAAAAAAAAAAAACCACCAAAACACAAAGCCATAAATTAAATGCAATGTTCCCAGTTTGGTAACATCCAGCTGTAAGACAGGCTGGTTCACCTGTGTGTTACCCATCATCTAGTCTGACAATGCCAGCCTGAACACGTCTGTTCTGCAGGGCTTGGACTGAGCCAAAGGCATCCAAATACTACTTCCAAAAGCAGGATAAACTTAAAGTAGTAGACTGCCAAGTCCACATACCTTATCCTTCATTCTATCCACTGAGCTAAAAACAGATTCTTGCAACAGGTACACACAAGTATGGGAAGTTCTTACTCACACAGAGAAAGAGATATGCAAAGCTAAGTGACTAACAGAATTTAGGAAGGTGTTTTTTTGAAACAAACACAAACTGTTTGAGGACAGTTTGAAAAGCTAGTCCCGTGGTCAATCAGTCCTTTAAAACCATCTGGACCACCTCTTTCTTATCTGGAACAGAAATGCAAGAGGGAAACAGTAAAAGGATCACAACCTATTTATACTTGAGGGACAAAACAAAACAAAAAAAATCCACCACCACAATTAAAAAGACTTTTTAAATTGAAGTCCATTACTAGGTCAGCATGGCCAAATACATCCCACTATATTAACACTAAACATGCATGGCATCATGCATTCATATTCAATTTCAGTGTAAACAATAAAATGAGGGCAGGAATCCCCAGGACTTTTAAGGTACAGACCTTCCATTTAGTCACTACCAGCATCACATGCTGAAGAGGTGAAAATACACCATGCAATTTCCCTGATCAGCAACTTTATAGTCCCACAAAATATTTCCCAAGCAGGTTCTTAACCAGAAGTGTTTCGAAGACCTCACATAACAAGCGTTTAAAAACTTGCTTACCAGCACTGACGTGCTTGCTTTACTAGCGCATTAGACAAGGACAGTCTTGGCACATTAAAGTACTGTGCTTCTTGGCTCCTCAAAGCCACAACCTTCAACAGGTCAGAATTAAGATCTGACTTTCCCAGATCTTCTCAGTCTACCTAGCTGTGAGTAGATGTTTATTGTATCAAAGGGTACAGGCTTTCAAATGATCCATTACCTCTGGAAATACGGGAATGGGACACACAAGACTGGGAAAAAAACCACCCAATTTTATGCAAGAAAATGTATAATGTAAAAGACTCTAGTATAATGTAATGGTATAATGTTCATTCCCTTTCCGATTCTTGTTAGAAAAGAACAAGATGCTGCGGCTTAAAAGTGCAAATGCATTTTTGCAAGGCCTTTAATTACCAGGTTGTTTATGAGAGTAAACCACTAGGAAGTGTCCAAACTAGTCACCTCCCTAGAAACAAGATGCAATAGTTACCTTCAGGACTGAATCAAATGGAGTGACAAATCCTGATGCCAGCTTCTAATATATTTGGAAGTTTCCCTCTGCTGCAAAAGCTAGTTCTTTCAACCCTGTTTTGCATCATCCAAATTAGCCTGTCTCTGGCAGGTAAAGTTTACCAAACTTTCTCATAAGAAAAAGGCATATTCAAGGAAGAGACATCCCTGAAACAGCAAAGGTTTTTCCAAAGTATATGCATTTTTATACGCTTAAAATCAATTCTGACCCAGCCCTGGGATGTCTTTTCTGAAGCTGATGTTGTGTTCAGCTAAATGCAAGCATCTCAATCCTGGTCTTCGTTTACTGAACTTTTGTTTACTATATCTGCACTAGCATTTTCTCATGGTAGCAAGCAGAAAATAGGTCTGAAGCACGCGGGTTCCTTTTGTCTCCCCAATGCGAGAGAGGTATGTATGCAAATGGTGTGGTTTAGTACCAAATTACATTAAATCATTCATCTCAAATATCCAAAGTTCCACTATAAGTATATATCTACACTAGCATTTTAATGAATCAAGGAGGTTATTTCCTAGTCTGACTTCATTTATCCATTATACCTTTCAGCAAAATTCCATTTAAACCTTGGACATACAAAACTTACAAATAAATTTCTGATACTCAGTGAAGGTGTAAGTAGCCATTAGCCTAGCAATGAATTAATACAAGGCATTTACGAAGATGAAAGCACTGTGTTCCTGGCCAGGGCTCAAAAGAAAAACCCCCAGTGTTGGATACACAGCACAGCCCTTGCCCTTTCCTCTTCACGGAGGGAAGGAAAAAAAACTAGATACAGATTCAGACTAAGATAATAGCAAATTCATTATTAATAGCCATCGTGCTGCCTAGGTGCTACCACATTTCTACCACAGACTCAAATTCACATTTAAAAACAGAGGTATACTTATAAACCCAAAGTATAATCACAAAGAACTCCGGCTTCAGCTGCATCAAAGCTGTGGCTTATGCCTATTGTTAGAAAAACGTTTACTTTCATAGAGGTACTGCAAAGACTACCTATAACATAAGTAGTCACAGCACATAGCAGGACAAACTAAAGAACACTCAGAGTATATAAAAGCTGCCGTGAAGATCTCTTCTTTCAGCAAGTGCCACTCAACAGCGTGACAATATCCTTTTTCTTAAAAACGAAAGCCAGAATTGAGAACATGCTCATGAGCCTAAAGAAAACTAGGAGAAAAAAAAAAAGACAGAATTGAAAAAGAGAACAAACCACCTCTCCTAAATTTAACTTTTCCACCCACACTCAATAATTTTTCCATCTCTTTACACTGTGCAGTAGCTCAGGATAGATTTGCCTTGCACACATATGCCTTGAAGTTCGAGGAAAGCACTGTACCTTGTTAAACTGGAAAAGATCGCGTTTAAGCCTCTCCCTCACTGGATCGTGTCCGGGTCTTAAGAACCTTCTCATCTTCCTTGCTGTAGTATCTTGGCAGCAAAAATCCTAACCAAAAACAAAAAGCAGAGTCATATAAACAAAAGCAGCCTGAGAAGAGAAACAAGCAGAAGTAGGTTATTTATTTTGGTTTAGCGACTACCACAAATCAGCCAGAGCAGAATGAGACAACATCGCTATCGAGTAACTAAAACCCGATACACCACAGAGTGGCACCTCTGGTGCAGGACTTACACAATACCATTTGCACACTGCTAGAGCAAAGCAGTACAGATAAGCCAAGAGGATTTTAGAAGAGTTTTTACACTTGGTCATTTTGTGATCACATCCAAAGTAGAAGCAAGCAAAACTGCAGCATTGGCATAAACATTTAGACAAACCCAATCTAAAGACTAACTCCCAGGCTCACAGGCATTATTGACTAGTATCAGTTTTCACCCCAGGTAACCCTCCAGCTATTGAGCTAAAAAGAGAAAGAATCACATTTTCAGCTAGCTCCATGGGTATGGCAGAAAGGGCACTGTGCTGCCTGCAGGGTAGCATTAATTATTAACTTGCTTTTGTAAAATATCAAGCCTAAGTCCCTGCTCAAGGTGGGGGCAGAGGAGGGAAATCTTGCACCTGCAGTTCAATGTGCAGCTAGAAGCCAAGAAGCACAAGCCTTTCGTTATATCTCATTTCCTTGTTTCTCACAGCACCAGGAGGATCCAAGCAGGGCAAATTAGACCCAACTTGCAACCTAGCAATCACACTGGGGATACCAGGCCACAGCCTCGTATTCTGTACAGCTCAAGAGATTCTGTGTCACATGTCCCCTCTGCAGAGGTGCTAAGCGGCAAGTAAAACCCTGCCAACTCAAGAGCAAAGGTTTGAATCGCATCCTGACAACTTACCTTGCCATAAGCATTCCTGCCTGCTCTGGCCATCTCTCACAAGCTCCAGTTCCCAGTGTACAGACAGCTCAGCTGTTCACAAAGCAGCTACTGGACACTCCAGTCAGTATTGTATTTTAATTTGTTGGATGGGAAATTACAGCAATTTACCAGCTACTCTGCACACAACACACACGCACAGCTGGGGCCAGAACTTCTGAGATGCAATGCAGAATCAGTATAGATATTCTATATTAACGAACCATCAGAAGAGGTACATACACAGGCGGGGAGCAGGAGGAGAAGACTAGTGTTGGCAGGGAAAAAGAGGGACCAGGAGCACCCAAAGGACTGTCAAGTGAACAGAGAGCCTTGGGCCCTTTTTAAAACTGTGAGGCTGGAGGATGATTGAGGGAAGAGAGCTTTCACAGCCCATCTGTACAGATGGGAGTAGCAGAGCTGGCAAACAGGGTGGCTGGCTGCTCCTGCCAGTAATGATGGTCTTTGACTTAAATCAGCCGGCCATTCCTGAGGAGCTCGAGTTGTTTTTCAAATGGTTTCTAGCAAGGCCCTACCAGCTGTGAAGGACCTAAAAAAGGAAATGGTATTATAAACAGGATGCTCCATAGCCACAGTTTGAGAAGTCCCTTTAGAAACTCCCTGGGCTAGAGCTTGTACCTCTTTGTTGCATCGCCCTCCTTTTACCTTTCCTGCTCACGCTCCAAAATCTCCAGCCACCTACACGGTACTGTCCGGAGCTCGCTAAGAGGACTGCAATGCAGTCCTGGTTCAGGGGACCAGAAGATCACATCAGCACCAAGAGCCTGAGTCACTTAATCCCCACCTAGAATCACTAGGATCTCCACTAACACAGAGAACAGTGGCTTTGAGCCACAGGCAATCTGTGTTTGTGAACCATGCCATCAGCACATGCAGGGGTGAAGAACCTGCACAGAAATAGATATAGCAGGGGACCCAAAAAAAAGAGGAAGAATAAAAGTATAGTTTACTTGGAAAGTATATCCTTCTACAATGATTTAGGTACTTCAAGTGAAACTTCAAAAATTGTATCAGATTGTAAGTCTTCTTTCACCAGACACTCCTGAGAGACAGGGGGACATATTTACACAAGGCTATATATACTCTAAGGTAGCAAAAGCTGCAGAGCAGTGACAAGCTGCTGTGCTATGCAAGGAGAGCATATCACACCCATGTATAACACACAGTTTGCCCTTAGCCAGACAAGGAAAGGAAAGTGCCAAAGAAACACACCCTTTCCCAGTGTCAATCGATATCCTGGACCTGTTAAACTAGGCAAACCCACAGAGAAACTCTCCTAATTATCCTCCCCACTTTAGAAAAGAGACCTCCTCAGCTGCAACAGCAGAGACAAACTCATGAGCAAAGTACGGAGAAGAGCGGGCTTGATTTGAGAGACACACAACTTTGTATTTCACACCCTGCTAGAATGTTTTATCCTGAAATATTAATTGCATCTAGAAGCATGCTGTTTTAACCTGCTTATGCAAGAGATCTAGCATTCACACTCCAGCCCACATCAACTTGCTCAACTGGCTAAGGAACATAGTAGTTCAGAATCAAGCAGTAACTCACTTGAAGAAACGTCATCCTGTCAAGCTGATGTGTCCATTACAATCAGAGGCGGCATGCTACAAAAGTCACCTTTCATTGACTTTTATCTGGGTTTCGTGCCTGACCAAAGAATTCCTGAGTGTCACAGTATGGGAGGAAAAGCAGTTTTGATCCAAGGCAAAGAAGGAACAGCAAAGAGAACGGCATCCACTGTAGCACATGTTGTCCAAGCGGAATTATTACAAGTTTATAATGCTCTTGACAATGAGAATTTTCTCTTTAGTACAATTCTAGCCTTTTCCAATTCTAGAAAAACAAAAAGATTCCATAATCTGTATAATCTTATCTTCCAGATGCACATTTACATATTAGCAGACCAGTTTCTCTCCCACACACCTTCAGTATCCTACATAAAACTTCAATCCCATGTGCTCTGCAGTTATTTGCCCGCCAGCATTTACAACCATATGGTAACAGTTGTGGCTACCAGTAGCCAGAGATGAATTCTCCAGTAGCCTGTGAAGCCATGCCAGGACTGCATGCATCTAATGTTCTTATTTTGCAGGGAAAAAATTCTTTAGGCTTTCAAAGATGAGCCTTTTACCAGAAATGATGTGCAACATTCTCTTGTAAGATGCATTGAGGTCAGCTGTTTACAGGCAACAATAGCCCAAGGCTGAGTCAGTCCAAATTTTGTTCACATTCAGTACATGGACACCTGACAGCAAAGTTCAGAGTGCTCTGTACATTGAGGTCCTGCCGTTTCATTAGCTGAATGCTTAGCTAAATATGATGAGGTACCCTTTTTCACCTTGTTTGATTAGATCCAGCCACAAAAGTTCTTCACTATTCATACAGAAAGGCAATGAAAGCATGAATTGCAGGATGATCCTGTTTCCAATCACAGACCAAGTAGCAGTTAACATCAAAACCAGATTTCATTCTGGCTTCCTTGCTCAGCTCCATTCATTTTAGATGTTGAGAGTTATGGCAAGTATGCATGCCACGTCTCACGACAGACCCATATTCAACAGAAGGCCAAATACTTCTTCCTAGGAGAAGCATTAATGGTTCCTCACTGCTGTGTGTTAGCAATCCCATCAGAGCTCTACGTTGTGCTTTGCCTTCATTGCTTTTGCACGCAGCAATGGGTCTCGATGCCCACGTGCAGTTTGCCAAGACACTCTGGATTTTTCTCCATCAACTAGGCATGGGCCGGGGAGGGGATTACCCTTTGTAAAAATTTATTGCAATTTTTGTTTACGTCCTCCCATGATAGTGGAATTTCCAGCCAAAAGTGTAAGAGAATCAAGGTTGTAAATCCCAATCACACAAGTTAATCCAGTCTTACAAGATGAGGAAACCCAGATCAGAAGTTTTTAACTACGTAGACAGTATTAAGTGCGGATATGGTCTCAAGTTAACCCCACAACTCAAACATTCCCATAATGAATTTATTTGGCTCAGGCAGGAGAGTTGCAAGGTACCATCTGTGTGCTTCCTAGGCAACCTTTACTCAACTTGAACAGGTTTTCAATGGGATAAGGTCCAACAACTTTTCAAAATGCCATCAAGTATCTCAAGAACTCTTAAATCTTGCCTTGCTTTAGGTCTCCTTTTCAACCCTTCCTCATCGCCTCTTCCTGCTTACAGATCCTAAAAGGGAGAACTTCTACCTATGCATCTGATAATACTTTATCAACCCTGCTAAAATAAGAGGGCTTATCAACAAGCTTTGTTTGAACTACGAGCAGTTAGTGCTCCTATAACAAACAGTCACCGCCATGGCCTTGTCTGAACTAGGTTTCCTCCTGCACTCCTGTTACCAACACAGCAGCAACAGACAGACTAGATCAATTGCACAGGAAAAAACTACTCCTTAGCACCAATGATCTCACAACAAGAAAAATGATCAAGGCATCATTTAAATACTAGTCTTATCAAGTTTATTGATTACAGGAGACATGACTCACTGTGAAATTACAAGTTTAAGAACACTTTCAGCTTGAAATCGATGAAACGACCCCAGCTATCCTTTAACTGGGCTGTCATTGTAAAGTTCATCTCTATAATCCCACTCAGCTGTAACACACTATCAAGACAGATACTGAAGAAGAAAACAGACGCCAAGTAGAACAGCTAGAGCAAGTGAAAGAACAGTTGCAGTGTATGGAAAGCTTGGAAATGTAAGATACCATCTCCTTTTCCCAGGATAAGGCTTCTCCAGGAAGATGCACTAACAACATTAATCACAGTTTAATGAGACCATGCAGATCTCCCCCTTAACACAACACAACCGCTGATGAACTGCTAGCCTCCCAGAACTCGCAATTTTATAAATAGGAGAGCATTCAGATGCACCTTGCGCACCGTAGTCAGGCACTAGCAGAGAGGTAAAACAAAAGATCCACCTGTAAAAAAGATTTATCACTGTGAACCTCGAGAAACAGTTAAACAACAACTGAACAGATTGCGTAAACACTACATGCAGGTGGCCACCCTCCCAAAATAGAGAAAATATTAAACAAAAGATCAGAGATAGATTCCCCAAGAACTCTTGGAAAATAATTGAGAATCAATTATACAAATCAGGCAAGTTCATGTACTTCCACAGCTTTGTGCTTAGAGTTAACAGGGACCGCCCACTTGCAACGAATTTACTAATTGTGCAAACCTTGTGTGTCATTATGACTCCTATTGTGTTCTCCTTGTCATGGGAGCATGACAACACAAAGTTTCAAAACGCTACAGCAGAACAAAGTCTTTGCACTGAACAACATTATTGCACACAATGCAAAACTCTTTGTATGCTTCTGCTAAGAAGTGCGATTCAAATGGAAGAGTGGCTTGTAACTTCGGAACAACATTTTACATGACGCATAGTGGTCAATGGAGTAAACCACGAAAGCATTTTCTTCTTAAAGCAACGCAAGCAGATCTAGCTAAAAGAAGCATTTAGAGGAGAATTGGAGTTTCGACAGAATTTCTGCACAGAAATCAAACTTTTAGCTACCATCAGTCCCTTCTCTGATAAACCACTCTAAAGAAAGATCAGGCTTCTAGCAGTATCACGTACCTTTATTGCCATGTACTAACTACATTGCATTATGTACATTTTAAACCCCTTACTCTTTGACATCTCTTTAGCCTCTGT
Source organism: Aramus guarauna (assembly GCA_013400195.1). Taxonomy (NCBI): domain Eukaryota; kingdom Metazoa; phylum Chordata; class Aves; order Gruiformes; family Aramidae; genus Aramus; species Aramus guarauna. The sequence continues at coordinate 515,568 of VXBL01009512.1, forward strand.
GTCAGCCAAGAAGAAAAAAAAACAGCCCACCTCCTCCATAAGCAATTCCCAGTAATAACCACATTAACGTACCAAAAAGCCACTATAAGATAGAGGAATCTCAACTAGTTTAACTCCTCCACTAATGTTCTTCAGTCAGTAGTTACAGCAGATGCAATTTCTTCAAAACCAAATAAAAGATGTTCTGCAGCACCATCCATGAAGATCTTTGAGAACTCTTCTCCCTTTTCAATATCATCAACCAAATAGAGCCCCTCAAATAGCTACAAGCAGCACTGTGCAGGATTAGGGACTGCTCTCTACTTGCGCAGATCATCCTTGTCCCCTCCGTGGGCCAAGCTGTCTTTAACAAGGAACGTGCCAGAATGCACGGAGAAGCCTTGGGACGTACCACCGCTTTGCATTCCACTTGCCAGAAGCACCCGCTTCCCAAATCAAAGCTAAAATCACCAGGCAGCTGCTCTGGGCATACAGCTTCACCTGGGACTTGGTAAAGCAAGATATTCCAGTCGACTGCAGTGCTCGCAGATGACTACAAAGAGCAGCTTTCCCTATCAAGTAACACATTACAATGGACAACTTTTACTTTTATTATCTCAGCGAAGCTCTCCTCCTATCTTGCCACTATCCTCTCGCGAGTGTAAAGCTTCATGTCACTACACTGCAGAACCGCAGACCCAGAAGCCTAGTTCAACTGCTCTACACCGTTAACGCCACTAAATACAAACACACAGAACTCTCTCCAAAGCCAAGGTTAAGCCTCACCTCCAGGAGAGGAGACGTTAGCAACCAGCTTAAGCCTCACCTCCAGGAGAGGAGACGTTAGCAACCAGCTTGCTCCCATGCCACAACTGCAGGGCAACCTGAGACAAAGGCTAAACAACTTGTTTCACCTTCTAGTTTCACCTGCTCACTGCCTGGTAGAAGTAACATGCTCCTCACCCATCGTGCTCTTATAACTTTAGGGAAGGGGAAAAACAGGAAAATCCCCAAAACCAGTAACATGATATATTTGATATGGGCAGAGATTTGAAGGGGGAGAAAAAAAGAAAAAAAAAAAAGGAAATGGTAACAGAGGGTCCCAGCCATCGCAGATCCTATTAATCACATCTGCTTGGAGCCAGTCGCAGCAGACGGAGCCCCCCAAGGCCAGGCTGCGGGCAGGGACATCTCCCAGGGCAGGACGGGCCGCAGCACCGGAGGGGCCGCTCCGGGACGGCTCCCGAGCGGCCGCGGCTCTTGCAGGAGCTTCCGTGGCGGGGNGGTTCAGGTGTGGGCAGCCCCAGTGCGTCCGGGCCAGTGCCGGCAGGGCGGAGGGCCCGGGCAACCGGCGAAGCGGACTCCCCCGGGGCGGGGGGACCGGCGAGCACCTGCCAGCCCCGCCGGAGGGATTCCGGCAGCCAGCCCGCGGGGTGCCGCAAAGCTCAGGAGGGGCGGACAGAGTCGGCTGCCGCCCCGGGCCGTCGCAGCGAGCCCTGCCGGGGCCGTGCTGGCCGGACCCCCCGCGAGGACGCCCTCCCCGGAGCCCATCCCGCCAGGCCGCCCCCGGTCCTGCACCACCACCACCCNACGTTAGCAACCAGCTTGCTCCCATGCCACAACTGCAGGGCAACCTGAGACAAAGGCTAAACAACTTGTTTCACCTTCTAGTTTCACCTGCTCACTGCCTGGTAGAAGTAACATGCTCCTCACCCATCGTGCTCTTATAACTTTAGGGAAGGGGAAAAACAGGAAAATCCCCCAAACCAGTAACATGATATATTTGATATGGGCAGAGATTTGAAGGGGGAGAAAAAAAGAAAAAAAAAAAGGAAATGGTAACAGAGGGTCCCAGCCACCGCAGATCCTATTAATCACATCTGCTTGGAGCCAGTCGCAGCAGACGGAGCCCCCCAAGGCCAGGCTGCGGGCAGGGACATCTCCCAGGGCAGGACGGGCCGCAGCACCGGAGGGGCCGCTCCGGGACGGCTCCCGAGCGGCCGCGGCTCTTGCAGGAGCTTCCGTGGCGGGGCCGTTCCCAGCAGCCCCCCCCCACAGCGGCTGAGCGCCCCGGGAGCGGCCCCGGCCCGGACCCCCTCGCCCCGAGGGTTAACCAGGAAGTTACGGAGCAAACGGCCACGGCCGCCAGGAAATCCCAGGATGTAGGAGCTGCCGTGCGGTACCCCCCAGCTACGGGCTCCGGCCAGAACAACGCAGGACATCAAACTTGGTAAGCGAAAAAATAAAGAAAAACAAGCAAACAAAACCCCCGAACAAACCCA
>VXBL01009512.1:517845-532333 GCA_013400195.1 Aramus guarauna
GAGCCCATCCCGCCAGGCCGCCCCCGGTCCTGCACCACCACCACCCCCCCGCGGAGCCCCAGCCAGCCGCGCTCACCTGCGGGGCCTGGAGCCGGGCCGCCCCGGCCTCGCTCCGCTCCGCGCCCGCTCCCCCCTCGCCTGCGCGGCGGCGGCGGCCTCCCTCCCTGGGCACCTCCGGGAGGGGTGCGGCGCCTCGCATGCAAACCTTCCTCAGGGGGCGGTGCCCGGAATGCGACCCGCCCCCAGGGGCGGAGCCCCACCGCATGCAAAGCGCCGTCCCGGGGCGGGGCCTAGAATGCAAATTAAGTTGAGCGGTGGCCTCCCCTCTCTTTCCTCCGCCGCGCTCATGAATAATTCAGCACGCTGCTCGCTCGGAGCCAATCAGAAAGCGGCCACCGCCACACGGGCCCCGGGGCTCGGGCAGAGCACGCCGCCATCCACGGCCCCGGGAGCCCCGGACTCGGCCAGGCACAGCGGGCCGGGAAAGCCGGCTCCCATGCCGTGTCGGGACCCCTCCTCCTGGCCCTGTTCCGCGAGGGGCGGGGACTTAGCACGAAGCTGAGGGAAGGTGCCAACCTTCCTGCAAAAAAGTAAGAAAGGGAAAGGCTTAACAGAAAGTTGAAGACTTACTTGCAAAAAGCCACACAACTGCAGCTATCTTGCCACACTGCTCTGCTGCAGGCAGCCCGCATCTTACTGCAGGGAACAACAGCTGGGCAAGGGAAGCAGTAGTTGTGTGGAATGCAATGGCAGGTCAAGGTCTGCCAACTTCTTCGCATCTATGCAAAAGCTTGATATTACCTCTGACAGGACAGGGCCACTAACGGCCAACGTTTCAGCTAAGCTTCCAAAAATGATGTTTTTCAATTAAAATATTTGGTTCTGTCATCTTCTTGCAACATCCAGCTGATTCGCATTGCAGGCCAAAATGAAGCAGTGGTATCAGTCTGCATCATAATCCCATCACGGTAAAGGCACTGTCAGATGTTGTGGTGCTGAGCAAGGCAGCCACAGTTTCTCAATCCTCCCTCCAGTGGTTATTAAATTGTAATTGTTTTGTGCTGAATCAGGGAGTCTCTGCCCCAGCGAAACTCACTGGGTGGTTGCTGTAGAGTCCATCGATACAATTCCACCTTGGCATAAGCAGGTGAGACTGATTGAAATCAACAGAAGTGAGTTTGACCTAATTCCAGGACAAACGTGAGCCCTGTGGGTCAGACCAGAGCTCTTCTGGCTGCGCCTGTTCTTAGAAACTCTCTTCCCACTGCCTTTCATCTGTAAAACAGTCTGGGAGAACGCTGAGGGCACAGACTGGAGCTGCCAACAACCCCGGTGTTTGCAGAGGACTATTAGAGCAAAGGCACTGCTGGAAGGAGGAAGAGGAAGGGAAGGGTGTGTGGGAGGAGCTGTCAGACCCTCACCTCCGCAGAGCCCTGCTGACTTCCAGCATCTGATAACAGGGGTGTGTGCATGGAACAGGACCAGGCGCAGTGTTTGCAGCAGATCCTGCCACCTTGGGCTACGATACCTCTGACCACGTAGGAGGAAGATGGCAAGGCGTTGTGTGCTGATAGGAACTGCACCCGGACATGGGGACTCCTCCAGGCTTTGAGTCATACTGTCCTCTCAGGGAACGGGGCAGCAGCCGGACGCAGACACATATGGGTGTAAGAGCAGGGTTACGCATCCATGGGGTCGTACAACCACGAGCAGGCACTCACCAGCTGGTGCTAGTGAGGTCCCAGTAGCCTCCCCAGAGCATGTGTCTCTGCATAACTTACTAGTGTTTCTGGCGGAATTAAGAACCACACTGAGGAGCTTGCACTGTTGGAAAAGGCTTTTTTATTGCTTAGCCTTCTCCCCATCTCCAAAAGGAATTAAAAAATTATCAAATAAAATACATCTAAACCAGTTGCTATTACAGTTCTGAAGAATCTCGATACCGGACACAGCCATGCTCAGCATGCTTCTATTCACTGAGCAGAATTTCTGGCACCTGCACTGACACTTTGGCATAGAGGCTAAAGCAGATTTGGTACCTGGATATCCCGGTGGAAAGCTCCCACAGTAGGGCCTGGAAAGCAATGATGTCCTCAGTTTGGAGCACAACAGCCATAGGACTCGAATACTCATGAGGAATTTGTAGCTTCTTTCTTTACTCAGGGATCTCTTGCTTGCAAAAGAAAAGACAAGGATCCACAGCCAGGAAAGTGGATATCAGGCTAAAACAGGGGGGCCTGCAGTACAGCCCTGGTGAGACTATCAGATACAGCGTGCCAATACCACTGGCCAAACTTTAATGCGGCATAACGCTGTGTGGCCAAGACACATCTCAGCACAGCCGCTGCAGCACAAGGCTGGGGCACCATCTGCAACGCTCTGGGGCTTTGTGACCTTCAGCTGACAGCAGGCACAGTTTCCCACTCTCAAGTGCCTGGAAACTTTACTCCAGGTAACTGTTTTATGGCTGTGCCTTTTTCAAATCAGAATCTGATCTGACGGTTGTTGGCACAGCTCAATGACAGAGGGTCAGGTCACCACCACTGATCTGATGAGCTTATTCTGTCCCTGATTGACCTCAATGACTCTCCAGCCATTTCACTGGTGTAGCACAATGGTTCTTAACACGCAACAAGAGGATCACCAGCAAAGTGTTTTCTAACGGTCCACAGGTCAGCCCAAGATGACACGGAAAAGGCAGACTAGTGGTCCACAAGATGAGAAAGCTGGAGAACCAGTGGCTTCAAGAACAAAGCAGTGTGTATTCCGGTCCAGAAATGCCCAGCTACGCCATACACACTTGTTTGCTGTAAATTTTGCTATTATACCTGAGCCATATGATTGGGTGAAGTAACAGTGAATAAAGTGGTCAGCTACCCAAGGTTCCAGTTATCACAGGCTCTATTTTCTGTAATATTTCATTAATCAAGTAAACAAATCCTGAGTAAAGCTTCATCCCATGCCATTTCTGCAAGTGACAGCAACTTCAGTGATTAACATCAACTGGCAGCTTGAATTCCTTTAGTGAATAAAAGGCAATTTCTCCGTGATCCACTAGTGCAAAGACCACTGGGACGTCCCCACTCTGATACGTAACCTGCTTCAAAGCCCGAAGGGATGGAATCTGCTCGTCAAAGCTGCAGAGAGAGAAAAATATCCCATTGTTCTCAAAGCAAGAAGAATACAGAGACAAAGCTGTCCTGGCCAACGATCACAACAGCTCACTTCAACCTTAGGAGCTGCTGGTGACCTTCCCCACCTTTTTGAGTCAAAGCAGGAGGCCGCCAGCCCTGAGAGAGTACACTGCATGCTGGGAACTGGGAGCTGTCAAATCCTTTGCCAAAAACAAGAGCAACTGCACACTGCTCCACACTGTGCCTATTAGATACAGCTCACAGGGCTACTGACAAATTGCCAATCCAGTGCAATCTTAATACTTTGATACCAGGAAGATCTTTAGGTTGCTGGGATCAACACGTGACCTGCTTTTCCCGCCTTTGAATTCTGCAGAGTCTGCTTGCTCATAAATAAAAATATTTATGCAGCAACCATCATCCTACTTGCTCATGACAGACCTTTGTAAAACTGCATTACCACCTCACTTGCTCTGGCTACTATAGCCACAGAGAGTGGAGGAAGAACAGTTCTAGTATATCGACATTACAAAAGGCAGAGACTGAACTTTGTACGTGCCTATGGAGTTTAAGCATTAGATTCTGGATCCAGCAAGAAAGGGGACACCTATCCTCTGTTCATACTGATCTTGAAGTTACATATGACAAAGATCAAAATACTAAACCCACAGCCACAAGCCTGTAGCAAGCTCTGGGGAGGTATATCTGTAGAAATCCATAGGGATCTGCACTGACTGAGGATTCAGGTACCACACGGCTCCTTACAAAACTGAGCTCTACGTGAGTTTCACAAGCACTGCATAAATACGGCCGTGGCTTCTTATTCCTGACTCCAGTAATATTCAGACATGAGCAGCAACCAGATGACCAAATAGTGTAGGCTGAGTGCAAGGGCTGGCGGCATTGTCAGCCACAGCCTCTAACAAAGGAGGAACTGAAGGAAAAAAAAATTCTGGGCAGGACCCACACTCAAGGGATGATGATCTGTAAAGCTCACAAGATGCTGTGTCATTTACAGATCATTAGGACTTCATTTCTGCAACAGCAACTGCTGTGTTCTGAACACAGCATAAGACCCATGCGTACCTCCGAACACACATCCTGACATATGGCTTCCCAGGGTTTGTCTTCTTAAACTTGGCCACAGCATCTGCTTGATACACATTGAAGTCTATCTTCATGCCCTCTGGGTCCTCCTGCAGCCTACAGAAGAGAGAACACATCCATATACGTATGGGATTGAAACATTGTAGGGTATAGATACAGCAAAGAGGGAGCAAAAGCTCTTGAAGCCTGGCTAGTTTGAGCCCTTTGAAAGGCTTCACTCCTCAAAGGATTGACCCTGCAGCTGTTCTAATTACTTTTCAGACCTTTCTTGCAGTCAGACCAGAACAAGCTCCTGCCCCGCATCTGCCACACTCCCTTCTCTGCGGACCCCCTTGCAAGAAGCACCACTAACAGATACAGAAGCAAAGCACTGTTCTGCCCTACAAGGACTGCACACAAACACCACAGACTCTTTGAGGCAGGAGCAGAACCAAAAGTCCCAAAGCCAAGATTTTGTAATCACTGCAGCAGGGATGGCAGCACATTCCAGGGATGAGGCACAGGTGAAACCCAAGCCAACCTCTGGGAGAGATCACCTGGCAGGGGTGCAGAGAGAACTGCAAGAAAAAGAGAGCTACCCCAATGTTTTAATTGGTCTAAAATGCCCTAGCTCTGTTGCTGCAGGACCCCGTATTTCACAGAAATGTCAGCCCCTCATTACAGATGCAACAGGATCATGGAGCAGAGCACTGGATTCTCTCAGCATCATGGATGCCAGGCAGCTCCCAAGCTGCTGCTGTGAGCATCTCTCAGACCTCACAAGCAGGGACAGTCACAAGACACCCCCACTCCCCAACAGCTACAAGCTGACTGCTTGGATACTAACCGGGAAGCTCCATCCAGGATGTGGGAGGGCTGCAGCACACTGATCTGCTGGAGGAGCGAAGCTGGAGGGAAAAGGAACAGGAAAGGATCAGACCAGCTATTTCTCTCCCAGGGCACTCCAAGACTTCAAGTAATCCACCACCACCCACGAGCCTTCCTCCTCCAACAATGGTTGGCAGCACCACAGTCACCACTGGCTACTTCAAAGACCTCAACTTCCTCATCTCCTCCCAGCACACAGCCCAGAACACCCTGCAATTGCTTTGCATCTTGCTGGCCCTGATTTCACATGCCTAACAGCTGACCAGGGAAGACTGCAATGCAGCAGGACATGGGGAACTGATTAGAAGACCTCCCAATACCCTGTTTATCCTGGCACTTGAGTGGGCTACAGAAAGAGATGGAAAATCAGAGGACAAGCTTTCTTCTCTCTCCCTATGTCCATGGCTGGGCTTCTCAGCGCCTGCTTTGACTAGGCCTTCTAAAGAGGTTTTCCTTCTCAAGGTACTGTCCCCTAAACTGATGTTCAGTGTCTCCGTGTCATCTTTTTTTGCTGTTACATACCAGACAATCTTTCACAGAATTGAGGGGGAGAAGGGGGTCCCTGACAAGCTCCTAGAGCCACTACCTGATGAGGTAGCTTCATCTGGCCGCAAAAGCGGTGTGACAGCTTGGTCCCACAGATGCGGTGGTCGTTTCCAAACCCTCTGCTGGCTCCTCAGCTTCAAAAGGGCTTTGTACTCCTGCCAGTTGGAGCAGTGCCTGACCTCCCAGTCAGCATTGACACTGCTCTTGTACCTGCTCTCCCTCTCTCGCTGTTCCCTTTCCTTCCGTGACAGCTTCTCCTGTTTCTGATTGATGCGTGCACACCAGCAAGCAGCATCAACCTCCCTCCCTGGCACGTTCTCTGGCAGGACCCCGTTGTCAGGTGAGGGCAGATGTGTGCACGGCTGGTCCGGAGCCACGTTTGGCAAGATGATGGTGGTAAAATCCCAGCGGGGTGCACGGGTGCCAGTGCTGTTCTTGTGGTCTCCAGCCCAGGTCTTGGAGGGGCTCAGGGACTCCTTTTGTCCTGTATCAAAAGGAACTGGATTTGACTCCCCCTCTCCACTGCCAGCCTTCGATTCCTTTGGCTGCTCCGACAAGGGCTCTTCATCCATGGGAAGGCAGCTGGTGTCTCCAGAGTTATCTCCAGCTTTTTCAGAGGTCCCTTCAGCTTCTGCAAGGTCCTCAGATACCTTATGTTTCTTCTCATGTGACCTAAAGACAGAAGCAGCAGCATAAAAGACAGGGAGAGTGTGTGTGTGGGACTTTATTCCCTTTGAAGCCTGCCTCCTCTCTGCTAACAGGAAGAATGCAGCCTGCCAAGCCTGAAGAAAGGACAGCAAGAGTGGCAGGAACCCCCAGACAGGTCTGCAAACCCTTGACGACCACCTCTTTGCTGAAAGGAGGGCGTTTGCTTGTGTGACAAAATGAGAAGGGAAAAAAGCAGGCCAAAAGCAAGCAGTGAATGCTAAAGGCAGAATAAACTCAGCAGTCCTGCATGAGGTTTGACTTCAATGGCCAGGAGAAACCCAACCTCGATTTGTACAGACATACTTTTCCAACCTGCCATGCAGCTCCACACACCCCATACATATACTGACCCAAACACCTCCATACAAACATGGCAGACTTCAGCCAAACCAGCGCGGGCCTGGCAGAAATCTTCCTGCCAGCACCTCTTACTGGGATGAGATTCAGTCCCCAGCTCCCAGAGAAGATGGGGCAGTTTTTAAACTATCTCACAGTTCCTAAAATTTCCCAACTACTCAGGCACTGCATTAACAAAGATGACTTGCAGACCAGTCTCGTCCTCCCTATTTCTTAAAGGATGACGCCATCTACTGGAAGCTATTGTAATTATTAGCAAGATTAGTAATTATGCCAGCTTGTGTTTGCATTTGGGCAACTTCTCGAGGCTGTTTGCAAGGCCAGGACCCATCTATGCTCTCTGCTGTACAGTCCTAGCATGTAGGCTGCATTGAGGGGGTGGATAAGTGCAGGATGGGCACTGCAGTGTCTGCGATCCCTCTAAAAAAGAGCAAGAGAAGACACTTGTCATGTGTTTCCTCTGCACTGACCTCTCTACCCTTCTATTTTGGCATCTCACCACTGCAGTCAGGAAGCTCAGGGGCACTTTGCCCCTATTAGCCCTTCATGAAGTACAAACATGACAAAAGGGCACACTGCAAAGAGTTCAAGAAAAGCACTGCACTGCTTGGGGACAGCCAAGAGCAGCAGTGCCAGACAAGTGACCCACAGCACAAAGGGCCGAGGATGTTGGTCCCAAGCTTCAGAGCCTGGAGGAAGATGGAAGAAGGCTTTGGGCCACATCCTTACCGGGGGCTGGAACTCCTCCTCCTTTTGCGATGGTGTTTCCCAGAGCTCTGGCAGTGACTTTCCAGGTTCAGTTGCCTCTCGTAGGGAGACAGGACAGTGCTGTAAGGAGACACCAACACAGAGGCTGACAGCAGGGCGGAGCAGTGAAACTACCCTTCTGCTCAGCCCCTAGAATACAGCAACAAAACTCTTTTCTTCCAGGCACAGAAAATCCGCAAGCAGGACCAGGATGGTCCTTAGTTCATGCCCCATTTCATGTTCCCACTCATCTCCTTAAGAGGGAGGAGCAAGGAAGGGTAGAGTGCCATTTTTAGCCTTTAATCCTCCCAAGAGACGGAATGCAGGGTCAAAGTCCTCTTCTCTGCCGTTCCACTGGGGCCATGCAGTGGGCACAGAGTTGCTCAGGGTCTTCAGAAAGGAGAAAGCAGCGTGGAAAGGAAAAACTGGTTACCTGGGGTCGAATCTCAGTACAACATAACCCAGCTGCTTCAAGTGGCTGAACACCTTAGAGCAAAGGAAAGCAAGAGGGTTAAATAACGACCCTAAAACCAATCTACTCCAGTTCCACTACAACTGAGTGAACACAGTATGGCACTGGCAGAGGGGAAAATGCCAGAGTTAGGACCCAAACCAAAGGTGGAGAAACAGGAACTGATTATCTGGAAGAAGGTGAGCAGGAAAAGCTGGGAATGACTGCCCTTCCCTCCCTGTCCTACTCTGCTCTCAGCCACTGGAAGAGGTCATGTGGCAGGGGCTGGGCTCTCTGCCATCACCCTCCTTGCAATAGCTGGAGGTCCCAACACACCTGGTAATGTGGCAGGCTCATTGACTCCTGGCACAGCAGGATCTCGTAGGCTTCCTGGATTGACAAGGGCAAATCCCTGTAAAAGAGCTGGACAGAGCCCTGCAGGGCAAAAACTTGGTGTTTAGAGAATCACAGGTAACAAATCCTTGCAAGCTCACACTAGCCTCTTCCCACTGGTCCCAGCACCCTCCTTCACATGATTTCCACACCTCCCCATGTGCCACCTGGATTACCTGCAGTCCCTCTCCCATGCCCAGGTCCCCTACACCCTGGTTTTAGCAGCCAGGTAAGAAGTTCCCACCCACAGCTGTGAGCTCCTGCTCCAGTGCTGCATCTGTTTGGAGGATGCAGTTGGGAGCATGATGCTCAATTGTTAAAATAATCATTGCTTTGGGAGATCATTTTCTTTAACTTTGATAATCTCAGTGATTCAGGACACAGAAGAAATACAAAAATATTTAGGACCAGCACAACTGAGAGAGCTGGAGCAGAGGAATTGATGACATCCTCAGATGTCATCGATTGGCAGCTTCTCAGAAGTATTTTCTGCAGCCCCAGTGATCCCCCAGGCAATAGCAATTAACCTCCAGAAGGCAGTTTTAGGCTAAACCTCTTTTTCCTCTTTTTTTTTAAAATGCATTTACTCATAAACAAAGACAACAAAACATTAGGAACCACACCTCTCCCATGGGATGCGCTGAAGGCATCTAACTGGTCTTTTCTGCTTCTGTGGAGAGATTTTGTACTCAGCAACTGACTAAATTTTATTTTCAGCAATTTGCTTAGAATCTATTGTTTGTCAAATTGCCAAAGGTAAAAAAGCCTTACCTTGGCAGTTAGGATTTAAGGAATGTCCATAATCTGATTAAGTTTTGCTAAGGAAAAAAAGCTCCCCTTTAGATCAATGCACCAATTCTACTCATAACATGCTTCAGTGGAGAGACAAAAAACCCCTCTCTACAGCAAAGAAATCCAACTGAGCCCTAACCAGCATTTCTGCAAGCAGAGGAGCACTGAAAACAACCTGGTCTCACTCCCCTGTCTGCCACATTTAAATTTCTTTCTGCCATATATACTGGGAAAAAATGCCAAGTAACAAACCCAAAGATCTCTGTTTAAGTGTAAAGCATGTACAGCACTGCTGTATATAACTGCCTCCTGTGCCAATCACCTTCAGGTGGAAAGATCTGATTTGGTGCCTAAATGTGGCCCTACCAAGCTGGACAGAGTTTCACTAATTCCTATCAGCTGCTTAGAAAAGCACAGAAAAACTGCACTAACCAACTTATGAATGCTGTCATTGCAAAATATGTAAGATACACTGGATGAGGGAGGAAGTCAACTTATGACAGAGAAGGCACTGACCAGTCTCAGATGTCCTCATTAACTGTACACCAGTTCTGAGGAAAAGGATTTCTCAGTATCAAACCTTTTATTCCAATTAACTCCTGCAAGGAGCAGAAGATAATCGTTTGATCTCATTTCCAGAAAGTCCCAGAACAGTGAGTTGTCCTATACTGTGGAATTTCAAGGCCTTATACCTATAGATTTTGGTAGAGAAGTAATTGACATATAACTGTGTGTTTTGTCACCCCCAGAGAAAGTAGACAGATCTCAATAGGAAACTTTGTAACATGCTCCTCACACTTCTCTCATTCTGATAAGAGCTGACTTATTAGCTGTACTAACAGAAATTTGGATCAGCTAAAACTCTCCTAGTCTCTACTGTCACATTTGACATAGGGGGGTTTAAACGTGATACCAGCTGGATAAACTGGCCACCGATCCAACCAACACATGCTGTCAATGTCACAGACACTGCTCTGGAGTACAACGTATGAACCCAAACAGCTCCATCAGCAAACAGGCTAAAAGAGACAATTCCTCAAGAACCAGGTGTTTATCAGCTGCTCAAACTGCAGTAGTGACCAACACAAGCCAAGTGATTTCAGACTTCAGTCTAAAGCTGCTGCAGTTCCTCCAATCATTCAAGAAGGACCCAATTCCCCATCCAGGCACAGGTATCCTACTTACACACTCCAGCAGGTACAGAGCTTCCTCAGGCAGCAGGCACTGTTTGCCACGCTCTGTGAACCCCATGGTGTGCCAGAACTTCCCCTGGAACAGAAACACAAATCTGTGACAGGATCTGGTTGTTCCCTGCTGACAGCCAGGCTCTCTGCTGTTTCAAGCAGCAAATTAAGGAATCTGCAAAGGCCAGCAGGAGATGATAGCACTGAGCACACTCTGCAGCAGACTCACCGCAGGGGACTGCAGCTCTACGATGCCCTGTCCTGGCTTCCACTCAGCTTTCACCAGGCTCCCCCTGAGAAGGTTAAAGATTAGTTTGTTATTACTAACATGTCCTATGATCAACTCCTATTGTAGCAACACAACAAGCTCAGGAAGGTATCAAAAGGCAGCAGACTTCCAGGTGGCATGTTTATACATAAGGCCTTAGATCTCCTCTGGATCTAGCAGTACCAGCTGAAGATTTTATCACCAACAACTAGTTAAGAGTGTCTTCAGTCAGCACAGCAAACATCTGTCCACAGCAGCCTGCTGAAGATGTGTGCCCATGATGTATCATATGATTGTTTCGATGCTGCCAAGACTCTCAAATCACTGTATCCCACCCACATGGTCTCATAGGAAAAATTTAATAGCTGAAAAAAGTGAAGGGTGACTTTGTAAGAGTACAAACATGCGTTTTTAGCAGCTGGCTCAAGGAAACAGAAGGTAAAGCCTGTAGGGTCCACCATGGACTTGCTCTACATCTTTAGTCAGTCCTGCAATTTCCCCATCTAAAAGGGAACCTAAACCTACCCAGCCACCCTCCCATGCTGAGAGTCTCCTCTGCTGCCCCAGACACACATTTACAGATGTACCTGAACAAACCTGACCTCAACAACAGTGGAAGATAACAGTCTACCCTGTCTGACCTTCCTGTCTGCTGGAGGTTGCCATTCTCTCTAAAGTCCTCAGTAGTGTGATTTTATATGAATTGTTTCTGTTGCTACTAATCAATGCAGACAGAGAAACCGTTACCAGAAAAAAAGCAGGACAAACAGGGAAAGCATGTGCTGAGAGGTAGCGTGTGAAAATCTCCAAAGATGTTATAAGCTCCAGAGACCAGCAGCACTGTTGAAACCACCAAAACTGGTAAACCAGGGACACCAAGAGTCAGCCGAATCTGCACAAGGCCACACATGAACATCAACATGGGGCTGTGGAACCCAGAGCATGCCCAAGACAGCAGCTGCTATTTGCAAAGGCTACAGGACTTCACATGCACCTCTGAAAACTAAGGGCCCTTTGAGGGGCTTTCTGGACACCCACCCTGGAGCCACTGGTGTGCCAGCACGGCCCTCTGCCCCTGAGGGACCAGCCGGGTCAGCTGCCCTGCTGTGGCTCCCACCAGGGAGCTATGGGCGGGGGATCCGAGGGGATGAGTAAGGGAACGTACTCTGCTAAGGCCCACCTGGATTATCCTCGTACTAACACCTGAATGGATGGACAGCAGCTGTGCTCTGAGCCCCCGACATGATCCCTCACAGGGAAAAAGGAACTGACAGCGCCGTGCCCGGTGCCTTAGCACGGCCCTGCGACGGCCGGCCGCTCCCGCGATGCAGCCGGGCCGCCCCCCCCAGCCCCGGGGACTTACAGCCGCTCCACACGTTCCTCCGAGAGGAGCTGCCACTGCTCCTCCCGGCACAGCCGCAGCTTCTCCGCCTGCTCGGCCGAGCCGTCGGGGATGAAGTCCTTCTGGCCGCGGGGACGCTGAGGGGCCTTGCGGCCGCGGGCCGCCAGCAGCTCCGCCGCGCTGCGGGGCGAGAGGGGAGTCACGGTGAGGGGAGAGCGCCCCAGCACCCACCCTGCGGCCGCAGCCGCCCATCCCCGGCGCCCACCCCGGGGGGGAACCTCCCCGCCCCAGCGGGCCTTACCTCAGGCGGCTCGAGCCGCCGGGCTCCATGGGCGCGTCGCGGGATGGCGCGTCCTTCCGCCGCCGGGCCCTAGCGCCGGCAAGTGAGGGCGGCGCCAGTGCGCCCCCTGGAGGCTCGGAGGGCTGCGAGTGGCGGCGAGCGTGCACCGGGGCGAGCGTGCACCGGGGCGAGCGTGCACCGGGGCGAGCGTCAGGCGGGCACCGGGCCGTGCCTTGAGCCCAATTGCACACTGGGCTGCGTGCTGCACCGTGCACAGAAGTTGGGAGCTGATGCATTGAGCTGTGCACCAGGGCCACGCGCTGCAGCTGCACGCCAAGGGCCTTGCACTAGAGTGCGCGTGCCAGAGCTGCGCCCCGCGTTTTGCCCCAGGGCCGTTGGGCTGAGGTGGCCTCAGCTGCTGCCAGTGGCCCACCCAGCCGCCCTCACTCCCCCACAGGGCTGGAAGTAAGGTGAAACAGCTCATGGAGAGAGATAAAGCTGGGGGATCACTCACCAATTACCATCACAGGTAAAACAGACTCAATTTAGGGAAAATCAATTTATTGCCAACTTGTATTAGCCCCAGGTGTGGATATCTGCTTCGGCAGGGACCCCTCTGGGGAACACCTGCTCCAGCACCTGAACCACCTCTTCTTCCCCTCCTCCCTCCTCCCTGACCGTGCTGCTCACAGGGCCATTCTTCACACTTTCCCCCTCACTTTCACACAGTGTTTTGTCCTTTTTTTTAAACACATTTCCCCAAAGATGCCGCCAGCATCACTGATGGGCTCAGCCGTGTCCTGTGGTGGGGCTGTTGGAGCCACCTGGAAACAGCCAGAACCACCTGGAAGCGGCTGCATTTGGCACGGGGCAGGTCCATCCTCTCCTCACAGAGCCCCCCGCAGTCCCCACGGCTGGTGCTGTGCACAGTCAGACACGTGCTGCAGCCCCCGGAGCAGACGCGGCAGTGCTGGGGAAGGAGGTTTCTCCCTTCGGCGGGTGTCACTATTTCTCCTGGCTCAGACTCCAGCAGCAGCCGGCGTGGTGCTGGTGTCGGTGCTGCCAGGCTGTACGAAGCACGCAGCGGTCTGGCCGGGCTGGAAAATGAGAAACCTCCCTGCACCATGGCCTTGTGTCTCTGCTGACGCGGCTGGATTTGCTGCTTGGGGAGGCGTGAACGGACCTGACGGGGGGAAAAGCACCAAAAGTTCAAGTTTCACCTCAAGCCCATCTCCTGTTGCTGCGGGATAGCTCGCAGGAGTCACCGAGCCTCAAGTAGGAAAAATACAGCTTTCCCCTACCAAAGTCCCTGGTTCCCACTGTGGTTTCCCAATAACAGTCCTTTGACAAGACGCCAGCATAGGCAGATGAATGCAAAAGCCATTGCCTTCCATTTTCCACTGAATGGTTTAATTTTTGCTTCCTGCCTGATTATTTCCTCCTCCTGAACTGTGATTTCATCCTGTAAGGGGGTCAAACCATTTTTGATGCCTCTCTGCAGCACGCGGATGCACACCACAGGAGCCAAGGACTCGTGGACAGCGTGAGGGGCAGCAGGCTGTGCAGTGGAGGCATTTTTTCTCCCCAATTTCCACAAAATATGTATTTTGGAGGCTACTCAAACTGCCTGATTTTAACATAATCCCAGGACGCCACGTCCTGAGGTTTTCAACTTAGGAGCTGTCACCCCTTTGTTTAACTCAGTCTTTCCTTAAAATAGATGTGTTTAAATTGCTCTGGGAAAGGCTCTGATCCAGAATTTGCTTTTGTCACCCACTGTGATTGCAAGACCCAGAAATGTCAAGACTAATCTCAGTTCATGTTTCTTTTCAATACTGGGATTTTAGCTGTCACAGGGTGGGAGGGGGGTCCTGTTCCTCACAGGGGCACCAGCAGAGCCTTGTCCCTGATGGGACTCAGGTTCTCTCCAGCTGAAGCTTCTTACTGACCCTGATGAATTGAGTCTCATCAGCTGGTGGTGGGTGGTCTGGGAGGGGCTGCACTTTCTTTTCCCTGCTTACAAATGGAGGGTGAGGTGGGTTTGGGTTTTTTTTCCCCTCTCTTTAGACCTTTTTCTGGATTTAAGGTGGGATTTTTAGCCTGAAGTTTCTGTGTAACTGCCTTGAAATTGTGGCTGTGGTGCTGATGGGGGCTGTTCTGGGTTTTCTGCAGTAACTCTTTGTGGTAGGGTGGTGAGAAGGTGGGTAGCTGCAAGATGTTCCTCTTGGAGCTAAATTAATGACAATTGAGTTGAGTGGTGGCAAAACTTGGCTTTGTGAGTGAATGGGGGGGGGGGGCCCTGGGGGCGGAAA
>VXBL01009512.1:532338-576922 GCA_013400195.1 Aramus guarauna
TGGGGGGGGGGGGGGGGGGTCCTGTGAGCTGAAATAAGGATGGATGTGGGACTGTGAGCCTGGAGGCTGCTACAGAGGGGGAGTATGGGTGCATGACACCAGGTAGCAGAGCAGGATCTGGCCCTTGTTGTCTGGGTAGTACATGCAGCTGTTGAGCAGCCATGGAGGAAGCTGATGGTGGAGGCCACGGCTGCTCCATGCTGCCCTTACCCCAAGGGGAAACAGCCTTGACTGAAGAGACACAACACTGAATGCACCAGGGCTGTGCACTGGCACCGTGGCTGCTCAGAACAGGTAAGTGTGGTGGGTTTATCCACTTTTTTTTTTCTCTTTTCTCATGGAGGTGGAAAAAATGCTGATAAAGTGTGAAAAGACTCTCAGGATTAGAAATGTCATCTGGCTGCCTCTTCTGAATGGGGCAGCCTGCTCCTGTCTCTCTCCCCTGCTGCTGGTCCGGGTGCTCTAGGGGGGAGTGGAGCAGAGCCGTGGGGTGAGGGGATGAGTTTGAGCCCTTTGGGTCCTTTTCTGTTATGTTTAAGCTGTGTTCCTTGTGGTTAACTCCTGGATTAACGTGGTGTAAATAGACTTGTAGTGATTTTTTTGAGAAAGTAGGAGGAAGTACGGTCTTGGAATTGTTTTTCTGGTTTTGTGTAGTGTGCAAGGCATAGTCAGGTGGGAATCGCATGTTCTGTGTTCGAGCTCAGCAGCTCTGCCAGGGATGGCTACTTGCTTTAATCCCTCTGTTAACAACTCCTGCAGTTCCTGGCATGGTATTTGGAAATATCTTAGTAACTCTGCAGAAACCAGCTATGCCTCAGGTGTTTGTGGCTCAGACTTCATCTGTTTGCCAACAAAGGGTACCACTTGGGAAACCGTGTCTGAGATGAGTAACATGGTCTGTCCGCTTCAACTTCATGGCAGCCCGTGAAACATGTCCTGCATCCGAGAGGCTTTGTGTGTAGATGCTCTGTGTGCTTTGGGACAGAAAAGGCTGTTACAAACACCTTAAAACTGGCAAGTGCTTAAATTCTTGTGTGTTGCAATACATGTGATGTTATTACAATTGCTTAGCTCTGAGCTGTGCTCCTATCGCTGTTCAACAACCCTGTTATCACAGGTTCGCATACAATTGTCTAATTGTTATTATACTTAGCTATATTCTAGTGGAAAATATCTCAACTCTGAGCTTCTACAGCATCATATAGACAACTTCTTACAGTAGAACACAAGAAGAAAGTATTTGGCAATCAATTTCAACAGGATTTGGCAGAACTTAAATATGCACTAAAGTGCTTGGTTTTGGATGAAAAGCAGATAATGGTGTCAGGTGTTACAGCTTGTCTGGGGGGTGTGGGACCAGTCTGTTTTCTAGCCCCACCTGGGAGTTTTTGGCAAATTCCTTGTTGCTGTGAGATGCTTGTGATGCCTGTGATTGTTCCTGTGGTGTGTTACAGCTGGGAGTTTGGGCAGGGCATTGGAAAGAGACTTGTGCCCAAAAATGAGATTACTGAGGAGGGTTTCTGGGCCAAACCTTTATTGTCCCTTGTCAGGGTTGGGACTGGGAGGTGTGAGGACAAGGCTTTTAGAAAAAAAAACTGTCTTTGGGAAGAGGATTTTGGGGATTAAGCAGTTAATACTTCTACATAACCAGTGTTTGTGCTGTGGTTCTCTGGCATCTTCCGCTGACTTCTGATGACTGAGAAATGGAGGAGCTTAAATTTCACCTTCTCTCTTCTGATAAGTTTGTTGTAGAAATTGCCTTGGTGTGACCATCTACAGGCTACAGCACAATTCTTGGAGCTCTGCTCTGCAGCAGGAAAACCGATATAGTATCACTATGCAGGCTTGTGGTACACAGTGAGGTAGCTAAGGCCCCAAGTAATGACCTGAATCTAAGCTTTCAATCATCACTGTGTGAATTTCTAGAGCTGCTGTCTATTAATTGTCTAAGGATTTATATGAAACAATTTACTGGAACCTGCACGTTGTTAATTACACGTGAAAAGCCAAGGAACCATGGACCAGATCCAGCAAGAATGATTAAAATAGTCAGGAGTCTTTCTTACCTCAATGATGCACTGCAGTAGGCTGGGAGAAATGCTGAATTATTTCTGTCTGGAGAGAACGGTTGAAGCTTTTCTCATTTCCCCAATTTGCCTTGGCATCCTGCTCGCGGTTCCCTTGAACAGATTGAAGGTTTACACCGGGACGCCTGCCTTGGGGTAAAGCAGCCTCACTGTTTAGAGTTCAAGGCTATAGAAGATGCTTCTTGCTCAAGTTTCATAACTTCTCCTGCAATGTGTTTGCACTCACCAGGTAGTTTGAAATGTCTTCTCTGGGCTTTGGTCTGGAGAAGCACTCAAAAACCTGCTGCTTGTTGCTGGGCTTTCCCTGAAATGAGATGCCTGGTAGGGACATGCCTTTGGGTCAGAGACAAGTGACTGAGTCAGGACTTTCAGGGTGTCTTTGGCTTGTGCTGGGGACTGGAAAGGAGGAAATATTGTTTAAGGTAAGGAGCTGGGAGATCAAGGGTCTGCTCTGTAGTGTCTCATTAGCTTGTGAAGCTTCAGTCTGTTTCTTACCTGTTCTGGGCACCCCAGGCTTTAAACCAGAGCGAACAATTTGTGCTGAGCTGCTTGTAAGGCTGAGTCTATAACCACAACAGGCTGGGAGCAGCGGTGATTAAGGTGCTAAGAAAGGGTGAAGAGCTGCTCAGTGTCTGCACCAGTAACCTCTGAGACCAGTAAATTCTTTTCTGTGTTGCTGCTTGCATTTTGAAGGTCTTTGTGCTGATTAGTTGGAGCACTAACAATATGTGCTCCTCTGGGCTCTTAAGTTTAATTCAAGGGATACAGCAAAATATTAGAATAAACAGCTCCACAAACAAATCAGCCCTGTGAACACTCAGCCCCTAGTACAGCACCTTGATGGTGACAGGTCGAGACAACTTCAATTACAGCACTACAGTATGTTGATTTGTTCTCTGTATGCAAGGGTAGAAGGATGTTGCTTGCTTTGCTTGTGGGAAGCAAACTGCTGACATGGTTACTGGATGGGGTGGGAAGGGATGAGAATCCAGCCAACACCTGGCACAAAGCAGGCACTGAGTGGGAAATAAGGTTGACTGTGATTGTGCTTTGGGCTATTTGAAAACAGGGCTGCTGCTTGAAAGCTGGTCCATAGCAGCTGGCAAAGTACTTGTGGGATGGGTTGGAGAGGCTGGCATGCTCTGCTCTGAGGAGGAAGGTGCTGGGAGGCTTCATGTGACAGTCTTCAAATGAATAGCATCCTCTTTACATCATTGGCTACTTTGTCTGATGCCTTCTTCTTGCCAGCCCCTGTGTTTCTGCACTGCTGCTCATGTCGAGCTCTCACTCCTGAGCATCTCTTGAATGCTGGGAGGAGGTTTGCAGCAGTATGATACTTGTGAACCCCCTTAACATCTGTTCCCTTTGGGCTCCCTCCCTCCGGCATGTGTGGCTTCAGGAGCCAAGCTGGGAGCCTGGCAGGGTTGATGGAATGCCCAGAGGGTCTTTGATCCCAAATGTCCTGCTACCTGTGGGCTCCTGCAGGGTGATCCCTGTCCCTTGGGGAACTTCAATAGATGTTAAAAACTCTGCCTGATCCCTTGCGCAGGACTGACCTTGACTTAAAGCCATTTCCCAACTGAAGTGGTTCTTGCATTTGAAGTTGTACACAATTTTCAGAGCCCACATCAAGACTTGGCCTGGTTTTGGCTGGGAGAGTTAACTTTATTACTTGCAGCTGCTATAGTGCTGTGTTTTGGATTTAGGATGAAAATAATGTTGATAACACACTAATATTTTAGTTGTTGCCAAGCAGTCAAGGACTTTTCAGCTTCTCATACTGCCCTGCCAATGAGAAGGTGAGGGGCACTCAAGAAGCTGGGAGGGAACACAGCCAGGACAGCTGACCCAAACTGGGCAAAGGGATATTCCATACCATATGATGTCATGTTTGGTATATAACTGGGGGGTGGACTGGGAGGTGGTATGGCTCAGGAACTACCTGAGCATTGGTTCTGGGTGGTGAGCAATTGTGCTGTGCACCACTTGTATATTCTATTCATATTATTATCTTCCTTTTCTGTCCTATTAAACTGTCTTTATCTCAACCCATGAATTTTACCTTTTTGCTTCTCTCCCCCATCCCACTGTGGGGGTGGGGAGTGAGCGAATGGCTGTGTGGTTGTTTTAGCTGCCTGCCACGTTAAACTACAAACTACGATAAGGCTATAACAAGGTTTGAAACTTCTAACCTGAGAACTTTCTCTCAAATGTGTACATGGTATTTCATGTGATTGGATTCCATTTGGACTAAAAAGGCAGATTTTTAGAAGTGGTACGTTTCTGCACTGAGAGGGCTGTGTAAGTGGAAAACCACTCAATGCCCTAAGGGCTGTTACCTTTCTGCCAGCCACTGTGAGTCTGGGGCCAGCCTGTAAAGCCAGTTCCCTGCTTTTTCCTCTTCAGCTAGGCTTTTTTCTGAAAGAGAGAGTAATTTTCACCTTAGCCAGCAAAGGTGTTTTTTAGTCATCTAAAAACACATTGGCAGAATGTGTTAGATGGAGCACTTGGAGGAGATGTGGAGTCCACCTGTGTGGACTACTCCAGATATGTATTATGTGTGGCTGCTCCTGCCACGCATGCAGGGACTGTCTCATAAATCTTTTCCAAATAACCAACCTGCTTTCCCCCCACTCTATCCCATGAAGTTGTTGCTAAAATTGAAATAAGTTAAAAGCCTGCTCTACTGCCTGTGCTCGCTTAGGAGCAGAGGGCAGCTGGGAGAGCTCCTAGCTGCTTTGGGGGAGTAGTTTGTTCTGATAGCTGCTGCCGTTGGTTATTCTGGGGGCATTGAGCTTCTTTACAATAGCAAGTGGCTGGTGCCTCTGATTTGGAGCTGCAAGAGCAGCATTTGTTCCCCAGTGATTATTGCAGTCCACCAAACCTCTCATAAGAGGTGCTTCAGCTTCCCTCAAACATCAGAACTGAGATTTCAGCATGAAAGGTGTAGCTGTCAGATGTCTTACAGGAGGAAAAGGTACCTATATATTTGTCTTTGAAGAGTTTGGTGTGTATCTGCAATGGGGAATAGAGGACATGACTGAAATGGACCCTCTGCAGTGTTGTTTGAGCCTGGAGTGGCTTCTTGGCTCCTACACCAGCTGCTTCCTTGCTCGTGTGCTGCTGTGCATCGTGTGCAAGGGCTGTGCCCCTCACTGCAAACCTCCAGACACCTGGGATGTGCACTGCTTTGGGGTAGTTTACATTAGTGTGCAGCTAAATTAACGCTTTTATTTCATTTATTTTAGTTGGGAGCACTGAGGACTGGCATTATGAATCTGTCCATGTCCATCTATGAGGCTTTAAAAGCTAAAAGATGTGCTCAGGCTGAACTTAGGGGACAGGCTGGGAGGTAATCTTTGTACATAGTGCTCTGAACAAATACTTGGAAAAGCGAGGGCAGTGGGACTGAAGTGAACAGAAATGTTTCTCCTGAAAGCCTCATTTTCCTTCTTTTGGGAGTTCCAGCTGTTGCTGAGGCTGTCAGTAGATGTAGTGATGGGTAGATTTAAACAAGAAATGGATGCACAGTGTCAACTCGAGCCAGGTGTAATTTATCCTAATGCATCTAGAGAGATGACTTTTTCCTTGTTGCACTCCTAAAATGAGATTGAATTTATGCTTCTTCCTTAGCTGACTCTGAAATACCTGCTAGCAAACTGCCCTGCGTATAGAGGACAGCCTTAGGAGGGAACAAGTTTTGTTGGAAACCATCTGCAATGTGAGTTAGCACTAATCCTGCCAGCCTAGCAGGATCTGGCGGGGGGAACAGGCAAGGTTAAGCTCTTTGATTATACCTACACATCCAAAGGTAACCCTGGATACAGAAACCCTTCTGTTATCAGCGTGCAATGCTGTAACGGGATGCCTGCAGCCAGCTGATATTACCAGTGTGCAGCACTGCTATCAAATGGTGAAATGCAGGAGCCTCCAAGGGGGTACAGGGTGGGGGAGGTTGTCTCCCCTCTTCTGGCTGCTGGATGGGAAGAAGGAATGGCTACAGGGTGGGGGGCAAGGGCAGGGAGGCAATCTCTTGCCCCTTTGGCCCCGTGACAAGGCAAGAGGTGTTAAAATTGTCCATGCAGCTTTGGTATCAGGGTTTTTAAAAGGATATCGAAAGCTTGGAAGGCATGTAGAAGGAAATGCCTTGGAGGGAGGGAATTTGAGAACTCAATCTGCTTAGTCCTTATCAAATGAAGGACTGGGTGACTTAATTACAGTGTAAGTACTTTCCCAGATAGCAAAGAGCACTTTAATCTTGCAAAAAAAAAAAAGCACAATGAGAGCCTGTGTCTGAAGGATAAAATCAGACCAATTGAAGCTAGAAATACTGTGCAGTCTGCTAATGACTTCCACCTCAAGGGGGAAATTTTGTCTCCTGATGGGATGGCATGAATTGGCCAGACTTGTCTTGCATCTTGACTAAACCAAGTACCTTATTTGGCTGACAAGATGATAGTCGCTGGAGTGGTCAGAGGGGAAGAGGAGGTGTTTCCCACCCTGAAATGTGGGGAAGTGGGCTCCTTTGTCAGCTCTGTGATGCTGCAGAGTCCAAGTTCTGGGACTCCTGGTCACACTTGGACATCTGGCCATCCTCTTTGTACTGGCTGTGACAAGCCAGCTGTGTGGTTAGGTGGGCTGGTGTCCTGCCTTGGCCTCAACCTCCACAAACTCTGGTGTCCAGAGTGTGTTTGAACCAGCAGCAGATGTGGTCTTCCCTAGTGTTGAGCTCACTGGAGGCGGCAGGTGGAAAGCAGCCTGTGCTCATACGTGAACAGAAAAATTACTTCTGCTGGCTCTGTTCTTGCACTTTTGTCACTGCTGTTGGCATTAAAAGGGCATTGTATCCGGATTATTCATGCGCTGCTAATAACTCCAGAGTGCTCTATGCTAGATCCTGCTTTCTGCTGCACCCAGCACTTCAGTTGCACTGAAGCCAAGGGAGATGTACTGACAGATCTGAGGAAAGTGAGAATTTGATATTAAAGAAGTTTGCATCAATTTCCAAAGCATGGGTACAGAACAGGAACAGCATGATCCTTGCTACTGGCATATTTCCATTTAAATGACATATCTGCAGATGGAAAAGCTGCCAGTGGGTGCCTGATGCTATAGACAGAAATGGAGCACCAGGCTTGGAATACCTGATAAAATAAGGAGGGGTTTTGTCTTCTCTTATTGTGAATTGGAGATGGAAGATGTGTGGGTCAAGCAGATCTCCTCTTGCAAGCTGCAAGAAGTCAACAGGTCTCCAAGGGAGGACACAGGGAGCTGGAGGGAGTCCAGGTCTGAGCCCTGTATCTAGGGGTGCAAATAAGATGATGCAGCATTGGACTATGGCATAGGGATGGGAAAGCTTCCGGGAAGCATTGCTCTTAATGAGCTCTATTTGCAAGAAAATGGAGTGTTTTTCTCTGGCATTGGAAATGTGACCTGCTAACAAAGCCCTGGGGGCTGCAGGCAGCTTGGTTCTTCTATCAGTTCTCCCATGGCTCCAGAAATCTGATGGTGCCTTTGAGGAAGAATCCTTGTTTAATTAAGTTGTATGTGTTGGGAGGTGACTTTGAGTGATTTCCTTTGTTAGCTGTTGTCTTGCTTGGGGAATGGCTTGCCTTGTTCTTAATGAAACCTCTCCCTTCTGCTGTGGATGGAAAACTGTCTGGAGACTAATGAAGACCCGGACCTTCTGGAGGTGCCCTTGCTTCATGGGAACGCTAAAGATCACCATTTGCTTTTTGTGGGGAACTGACTAGCAGCAAGATAGCCTGCTCCCAGGCAAACAAATAAATAAACTGGATGTGTCAGCCCAAAGGCTAAACAGTTCCTAGGAGTGAAGGGAGACAGCTCTGAGAGGTGTTGGGTGCCCAGGGGCAGGACTGAGGCTCTGTCAGCATTAAAAGGTGCTGGATACGAGCATTGCAGAGCTGCACTTTTGCCATTGCACAGAACAAGATGTGTGACTGATCATCTTAAGTCAGCATGTCAAAACTTGCATACAACTGAAAACCGAAACATGCTTGTCCACTGCATGTGGTGTTAAAGAATGAGAGGTCGGACAATCGCAGGTGGAAGAGGCAAAGGCATCTGTTGCAAGACAAGGCTGAAAACGCCCAGAGTGGGACAGAGTTGGGCTTGAGCCCTCCCCAAGGTGATGGACCTGGAGCTCCAGCTGTGCAACCAGATGTTCGTAGGGATTAAGTGCTACAGACACTTGCATTGGCTTTGGGTGTAGAGCATGGAAAGCTCCTCTCTTGTATTGCTAATAATTCTCCAACCTAGTTTCTCTTTCTTCATTCAAATTACCACGTTTCCCAGCAGCTTCCTGTTAACTCCTAGGCAGGTTTTGTAATTGTCCCCATTTTCCCAGGAGCTCTGCAACACCACAGTAGCTTTTGTCATTTTTTCATTCCTCAAGAAACTTTTCTTTCCTGGTGAAGAATGAATTTTTTCCTGCTGTCTTTGGTCCTTCCATGTCTGGCCTGTGGGGGTCTCTGGGGGCTGGAGGAACAGTTTATCTCAGCTCCCCCTGACAGCATTGCAATCTTCCTGATAATGCAGATAATCAGGAGTCATAAATATTAACTTGGGCTTTCTACATTCCTTTTTTTTTTTTTTTTTTAATGTTAGGAAGTAGACAGGACTTTAGCTGGTTTGCTGGGGAAGAGCCCTTTGGGTTAAGAAATAGAGATCCCTGGATGCTGTCAGGTGCTGCCATGGGGCTTTGGCCAAATCCTGATGTTCCAGTGGAGGGACCTTGCATGCAGCAAACACTATTCCAGGAGTGTCCTGTGCATCAGGAAGCCTGCTGCTGCTGAAAAGCTGCTTTTGGGAGTTAAAGGGAAGAAGCACGAGGGAAATCTTGCTATTGTGGGCTGCAGCAGTTTCAGAACTTCAGTGGTGACCTGTTTTCATCCTAGAGAAGGATCCTGCTGCATTTCTGTGCCTGTGAACCTGCTGGCAGAGACAGATCCAGGTCTGTGTTTCCTCTGCTTGCCTGCAAGGTCTGCCTCATGTCAGGAGCTTACCAGGAAAAAACAGTGTCAATGTTAGATGGATCTAATGCTATTGCAACTTCCAGTTTGGACAACTGGAGCTGGTGCTAGGATCCTGTCTGCTGGGACAGGATGTGTTAATGGGGGGCTGCAGGTAGTGGTGCCATGCAAATGTGCTGCTTTTTGCTTGGTGCATCCAATGCAGGCAGGGTCACAGCCCTGTGAGCGATGAGGGTGCCAGGGGCTCCTGGTTTGCCCCAGCAGCTCACCATGGCTGAGTGCAAATGCAGCTTGCACAGCGTCAGGTAAGAGCATCTTCTTCTGGGAGCCTGAGGGCTTGCTCTGAATAAATTGGCAGTATCAGCCCTTGTGTTGCTGAGCAACCCTGTGGGCAACCTGTAGTGAAGGAGGTGGCTGTGAATTAGAGAAGGATCCACATCTCCTGCTGGCTCTAATCAAGGTCCTGGCCCTGGATGCAGACTGCAGCCTGGTTCAGCCGCTTCTCAACTTGAGCCCTGGATGAGTGTTTATAGTGCTGTAGTGTTCACAGCTTCCATCCAACAGTGTTTGCATTTGTTCCTAGTCCTCTGATCATGGTAATAAATCCCAGCTCATCTGGCAAATTGAATCTCACCTGTGAGGCTACAAGTGTTGTTAGTGTTGATGGGCTGAGGTGCTCAGCTCTCTCCTGGCTTCCTCCAGCTCTGCAGGGCTGTACTACTTTTTCTCAGCAATGCCACTTGCTCATTTTGGGACCACCTCCAGGGAGATGAGAGGTTTGTGCTGTGCTGGCAGCTGGTGCTTGGGCTGCCTAAGCAGCATGTCATGGGGTGAGAGTGCTGGTGCTGTGCAGGGGGAGGTCATCTGGACATCCCACAGGTGGGCCTGAGGGTGACAAATTTCTCTCCAAGGCTTAAAACCTGCTACAGTGAAAAAATACTTCTAAACTAGCCTTGCTTCCAGTTTGTCCTGCCTTAAAGAAGATAACACACTTGGGACTGCTATTTTAAAGCAGTTTCTAGTGTTGGATTCCCCATGACCTTAGGCTGAGCTGCTTTAAAAATGAAGCTGAAAATCTGGTTCCTTGAAAATGGAGTCCCAAACAGAAGCAGAGCCAGCACCTGGCACCACTGAGCAGTGATGCTGCGGCCAGCCAAAAGCAGACAGAAGTTTCTGCATGTGTCACACCAAAGACAGACACTCGCCCGTCACTGTTCTGTTATCAGAAAGGTGTTGCCTGGGACAGCCATTATGGTGGAAACAGGATGGTTCAGACCTTCCCTGGTGAGAGGAAGAGGTGCATTGGGTGTTGGCATTCATGAGAAAACCCAGCTGTCCCCTGGCCAGGCATGGGACTCAGCTGGGGAGTCTTTCTTGTGTGCTCCAAGGTCCTGGGGCATGTTCTGCTTCAGGGCTGGGATCAGCAGCTTGATAGGATCTGCTTGCATCCAAAGGATGCTGCAAGGGAGTAGCTGTTGAAGGGAATAGCTTTGCGGGGCTAGTCATGGTGGGACTGTCCTGAGCAGTGGCTCATCTCTCAAATCTGCTGTCCCAGCTCTGTCTGCAAGGAGTTCCAGCAGCTTCCATCATAATTTGCAGATCCCTGAAAATCCTGCCTTGGCTTTGCATGTTGCTCCTGAAGACTGATTTGAATGGTGCTAAACATTTTGATCTCTGGTCTTGCTTACCACCTCCTCCCCTGACCTGCTTTGCACTGTGACTTTCTGCTGGCTGTAGCCTGCAGTTCCTCAACATCAGTCTCCATTAGGTGACACCTCTTTACCAACATTTACATGCTCAATGTACAATCAGGTAATTGCTGTGCAATTTCACACCCAGGTGATTTATCGCAAGCTCATCCAGTCAGTGACTATAATTAATCTGCAATTTAAGCTTGCTTTTAAATTAAGCTGTGCATTATAGCAGCATGATGGGTAACTGCTAACTCTTTAGACTGAGGGCAGTGTCACTTACTTCTCCCACTCAAACTGTGGTGGCTTTCATACAGCTTTTGTGTGTTCCATCATTCCCAAGCACTGGGGGAGCCAAAGCAAAGATCGTTCTCGGGGCATTGAGAGCGAAGGGTACAGTGATGCAGTTTATTGGAAGCCATCACGAACCCACTGCCAGCTGAATCAGACCAGCTCACTCACCAGGCTGAAAACTAATCCTAATCCCAAACTTTGCCTCTAATCTCCTGATGTTGGACTTGACTTAAAATAGCTTTGAAATAAGGGAAAAAGATTTAATTTTTTAATAGCTTCCACAGGGCTATGTGTCCCTGAGCCAGTCAGGAGAGTCAAAAGGCCTTAAATGAGCAACACTTGGTGTAAATACAAAAAGTTTATTTGGTTTTCTGTGGCTTTGGGAGGAAACTAGCATTGCATGGGCCTGTCTCTCAAGGAGGACAAAAGCTGCTGGGAACTGCGTGGTGTCAGCAGTCAGAAGTTTAGCATTTCTGCAAAACCAGCCTTTTCTATGCAATATGTGGTTGGTCTAAACTTTAAACCCTTCCTACCTTTCTCTTTGTTTGGTTTCCCCTTAAGTGAATCCTTTCAGAGATGCTTGTTAATTCATCTCCATTTGAACTGGGTGGGGGGGTGGTCCCGGGAGCCCTCGGTGCCTGTAATGCTAAACACCAGCCATACTCCGGCAGTCCCTTGCATTGTGACTGGCTTTCCCCCTTCCTCCTGCAGCTGGGAGCCCAGGTCCCATTCATTCATTAATCCCTTTCATTCCCTGCTCGTTTGTTCCTATCCTCTGCATGCATGGGGAGAAAATTGCGATCCCGAGAACAAATAGGAATTCTTCTCCTCTTTGGAAATAAAAGCTGGTCCATTTAAATCGTTTGTTCTCTTTGGGATTTGCCTGTGTGCAGATGAGAAGGTCTCCTATAATGGAGTCGAAGCCTTGGTGCTGAGCAGGGACAATAGGAGGGAACCCATCCCTCTTCCTTTTGTATTGCGCCTCCCCCCACAAAGGGGATCAGATGAGTTTTCCAGGGCAGATGGATCAGTTCCAATGATGTACCTCTGTGCTGCTCTGGCCTCCAGCAATCATGATTAAAGTAAGAGATTTGCTGATTTTTATTTTTTTAAGACTGCAAGGCTACTGTGTGGCTCCTGCCATGCAGCACGGCTGCTGCTGCGGTGTTTCTTTCCGGCTGTGCTCAGGGATGCTGCTGGGCTCTGGGTCTGTGCGACTGCAAATTCGCCTGCCAGGACTTTGACCCTTTTCCTGGCTGCGTGTGCGGAGGGAGCCCTGGCAGCTCGGAGGGGACAGGGTCCAAACCCAGGAGCCTGCTCCCCCCTCACAAGCGTGGGAAAGCGTGAGACCCTTGGCCTCTTGGAGCTCTGGAAGGAGAAGATGGCAGTGGCATCTCTCCCAGTCTCCTGCCTTGTTCCAGCTGATCCCTTCTCTTAAGCTTGTCTTATGCTGGGAAATTGTAAGCTCTGCCTGTAACTTCGCTGGATGAGCAGTTTTAATTCCAGACAAAAAAGGCACCGGAGCTCAGCCTGTCCAGCTGGGACAGAGCGTGTGTCTGTGGGGAATGGGGTTGTCCCGAGCCAGGTGAGCTGTGGCAACTGGTGCAGCGTGAGTGTGAGCCCAAGCTCCTGGTCTGTGGTGAGGACACTGGTACCTGGGGCAAGGGACATCCTGCAGAGCCTGAGCCACGCTGCTGGCATGGGTGGTGGAAGAAGGCTTGGGGAACTTGCTTTGTTGTCTGTGGGTGAGTGGAGGCTGATCTTTTTTTCCCTGCAAAAGTGGAGTGGAATAAGTTTTCCCAGGATGGATGTGAACAAGCTATTTAGCTACTGCAGCCCATTAAGTGATCATTAAAATTTAAGTTTCCCAATTTGCAGAGATGTTGAGCTGCTCAAGTGTTTGAGGTGCTCTGGAAGAAGGCTGCTGCCTTCTGAAGGGTCTCTAAAGCTGAGTAGATCCTTGAATGTCTTGTCCCTGTCTCATACAAGGGACTTCTTTCTCATCTTGAATGGTCACCAACTACGCTTACTGTCAAAAGCTTGAGAGTAATGAACTCTGGAGACTACATATCTGTCTCTTGAAATAAAAATGTTTTTGTCCTGAAAACCAAATTATATCTTCCACTTAGCTAAAAGAACTAAAACATACTCCATCTCAGATGTCATCTGTTCACAAAACTGCTCTTGATCAACCTACAAAGCAGGTATTGTTTAATGTGTGACTGACAGGGTTTAGTTAGTATCACTTTCTGGAGGGCAATGTAATGAATTAATTCTTGGAAAGTGAGCTTACGAGTCTTTGGTTTTGCTCTGGGTGAGCCTTTTTGCCTCCATCCCATCTGAGTGAAGCAGTGCTGATACTTCTCCTGTAGGATGCAACTTGCCTTATATGATAAAGGATACTTTTACCCAGTGCTGGCAGTCCTTCACTGCTTCTCCACCATCACCTTCATTACCCAGCGTGCTTGGAAAACTGGATAATTTTGCCTACTAGTTTGGGAAAGATTTGTCTACCACAGTGCTGGAGAGCAGAGACCTCCAGAAACCTGTCCTGCATCACTGGTGATGTGCTTGTGCTGAAGACTCACTGGTCCATGGAGGCAAAGCGGCTGTGATCCTCTCAAAGGGGTGTCTGCAATGAGTTGAGCCACTGTTTGCCTGCACAGCTGTTTGGAAAAGCACTGCTGAATTTTCCCTTGTCCAAAACATCTCATTTTTGCTTTTTGCCAATTTAATTTTCCATAGGCAAAAGAGAGTCTTCAGCCTGAGCTGAGTAAACTGAGCCCTTGTGAGCAGATGCTGCTCAGCTTGCAGCCAGAGCAGGGTCCTTTCTGGAGGATGCAGCACACAGACCTGGGCTGACCTCTGGCTGCAAGGGGCATCTCTGAAGCTGTGCATCACTCTGATAACTCGGAGGCGAGAACTCCCCCAAGCCTTGCTGCTCTGCACAATTCATCCATTTGGGTTTGTGTCTTTGCGCTCCTGCTCCTTGCCTCTGGTTAGAGGTGGCATGGCAACCGCGCAGCCCTGCGTTCTGCAACCACTGCCAGTAAATCAGCCAGAAAAGCACCATTGCCATTTCTTGTTTAAAAACACCGACTGCACTAAGAATACCTCTGCCCCTGCAACCCAGACGGTGAATGGAGGAGTTGTCGGGGGGCACAGGGGCCCAGCAGGCTGCTTAGCATGACAATAGATCTCTAATTGTTCATAGGCAAGGGTGGGTGCTGGGTGGATGAGATGAAGAGGCTGGTTGGTGATTCATAGCTGAGTCACGGGTCCTTGGCTGGAGGGAAGTGTTGCCCCCCAGCTGGAGCAAAGGAGGAGGACTGAACTGAGCTCTAAACTTTAAACCGCATAAGGTCAAGGGTGTCCTGCAAAGGTCTTGGCAGATGCTTGCTGCTGAAAGATGTCCAGCTTCCTCTTTGTGTGGCTGCTCAGCAAGCTAGGGACTGGCCTGGGTTGAGTTCAGTGTGTGCTAATTAATCCTTAGCTGTTAATCACTGCGCAAATGCAGCTCTCTTGTCCCATCTTTAATGTAGGATGACCTGTCCCTGCTCAGATGTGAAGGATTTTTCTGGTTTTGCAGCTCTCTAAGGATAAAAAAAAAAAAAACACACGAAAGGTTGAGCCTTAATTGTGGCATTAAATGAATTTAAATCTCTTGAAAAAGCTGCAGGTAGAAGTAGAGATTTGGGAGGAGAAAGTGCCTTGCTGGAGGGATAGCTGGTTTGGCAGGCTGGAGCCCAGGGTTTGGGGTGTCTGTGGAGAAGCTAGAGCTCAGCTGCCTTCTTGCAGGATTAAATTGGATGAGGAGCTGCAGCTCCTTTATTTCAGCTGGAAGACTGAAATGGCTGCTGAGGCCACCTCCCTCCTCCCTTGGTCTGCTTCTCCTCCACCACTTTAACCCATGTGAGAAATGAGTTTCTAGAGCTGTTGCTTGGTGTTTCTTTTGAGAAGTGAGGAAATGCAAATGGGAAAATACAGCGTTTTTTCCCAACCAGTCCTCTTAGTTTTCAGTTAAAATGCGTTCAACCTCCTGAGAGCAAGAGGAGTGCCTCCAATGTGGTAGTCTCAGCCTTGGTATTTAATGTAATTTCATGGCCTGTCTCAAAAGGCCTTATTAACAAGGTACGGTGTGAATTTGGTGTGAAGGCACTAGGAGCAGCCTTGGTTTCAACAGCAACATGCATGGTGATGTGGTTGTAGTCCTGGTCTAGTTGTCTGGTTTGACTTTTAATTGCTGCTGCTCTTTGCTTTCCTCTAAAGGTGGGAGAAGTAGTGATATGTGATCCCGGGGAGAGATTCATCACATCAGCACATAATCTGCTGATGCTGACCCTGTTATGGCAGAGTCAAAATGCCAGAGGGTTAGAGTCCTGTCACACCAAGCACCAATAGTCAAGGATAAGAACCCAAAATGACTTGTGGTTATAGGACGGCTGCAGCACCGCAGGCATTAACTGCAGCAAGTCAGATATTACATTGCAGTCATGCCCAAGAGGTCAGAACTGGAGATCCAGGATGGGAGTTGCTGTGTCAGACACACAAGACATAATGATCCTCTGGGCTTCCAGCCTGTGCTGCTTGGGGAAAGGAGGAGGGAAAAACCAAACCCCAGATGTTTGTATTCAAACCAGCAAATGTGCGGAGGCTGCTGTGTGCTGATGGGCATGGCAGGAGGCACTCAGCGCGGTGAGGTGAGCTTGTGCTGCTGAGCCCTGCCGGCACAGCCCTCCTCGGCGAGCTGAGCTGCCTCCCGGAGTCGGTGAAGTTGAGCCCTTCCTCACTGTGAGGGTGTCACTGGCAGGGGATGCAGAGCCAGACTGGGGACCACCTCAACTGGAGGCCCTGTGAGAAGCAGTGTGGCCAAACCTCAGGATCTCACAGCTGTATTTGTTAAACCTGATGGAAATGGCCTTTTCTGTCCTGCCTTTGTGTGAAGCCCTGGCTTCTGGGGAGAGCTAAAGCTTGGTAACAGCATCCAACAGGAGCTCTAGTCTCTCCTCTAATGACTCACTGATATGGCTATCAGCTCATTACTGTGTGCTGCTCTATATGGACAGTTAATTTGCTCGTAGCAGGCACCACTAGTTTGCATCCTTCATCCACTCTGTTATCGATGTAACTGCACCCAGCTGCAAATTAATTGGCTGCTGCTTTGTTGGCCCAGAGCAAATTGCTTGCAGATGTATCATAAATTCATAGATGGTAGACTAGATTGGTGGGGTGCTGGGTGTCCTCTGCACCCCTCTATATCAAACTCTGATCGACAACTTGTAGTGCTCGGAGGGAGGGAGGGGGGTGTGCTCCAGAGCAAAGTTATCACAGCCCTGGGTGCCTACAGCCTTGGTAAGGGAGCTTGAGAGGAGGTGGAAATAGGAAGATGATGATGCTGGGTAACCTTTGAAGTTAACAGCTCTTTATGGAAGTATCTTAGAGTCATTTGTCATCTCGTCCCCACTGCAGGCAGTGGAGGTCTATGGTGCAGAGGGGTGCTGAGGCAGGCAGGGCAGAGCTGGGAGCGAGCCGTGGTCTGTCTGATGGAGCGAGGGTCTCGGTGTGGCTGGGCTTGAAGGGCTTTAACCTGCACAGGCAGGCTGCTGCTTTTTAGCTGGTTTATCTTCCACACACACAAGCACAGCATAAGTGAAGCATTCCTCTTTTCACGGCATTGATGAAAATCTAACATCAGTGATCTTAAATTAATGATATGTTGAAAGCTCAAGGCTAAGGGAGCAGGAATTAATATCCTTGAGACCTGTCTAGTTCTGCCTCTTCTGACACCTCCTAATTTTCCATGTAAATTGGCTTATGGATCTTTGGCTCAAAGGCTGAGTTGTGTGCTGGAGGAGTCTGGCGCGTCTGCTAGGAAATTATCCAGCGTAATGGCAGGGTTATAATTGTGCTGTAGCTATTCAGATCTGCCTCCCCTGTGTGGACGCCCTAGCTGTGACTATCTGAATAATCACTGCATTTATAGCAGTTTAGCATGCATTTCTGGTTTGTTAAATACTGTATGCCAGTATGTGACAGGCCCGTGTGGGCACAGTTGTGCTCATAATAAAACATGATGTTTAATCCTTCTGTTATATTGACTCAGTTGTGCGTAAACAGCAGGGATAGTTCTTATGCACACACCTAGAAGAATAAGCTCAGGCTTCGGCTTATCCAAGTAAAGTAAATTAACCCAGAATTTTGCAGGAGGTAAATAAAGGTGTGAGAACAGCTGCAGGGAAATCCATTCAAAAGATACTGAGTTGCTTGATTCTGGATCTCTTACTGTACAGCAGTGCACACTGAAGTCTGTTTCTGACTTTACAGGAGAAGAAATGTGGGGATTGACTCTTTAAACTAATTGTACAATAGGAAAAAAGCTGTACAAGTCATTCAATCGGCTGAAATTCATTCAGCTTTTAAATTAAAAAGGCCCATTGACTAGCTGTGCTTTAAGTGCTGCTGATCTGAGGGCTGTGTAGCACAATGACAACTTGTCCATCTGCACAAATGTAATAAATAAAAACAGGGTACAAAAAGAGCCAGTGTCCCTTTGTGCTAGGAATTTGAGATTGGAAAATTGCACACAGCAATGCTCCTTACTTTTAAGGCCTGAGCTGAAGATGGGAAACATAGCAACATCAATAATAAATCCTCAGAAGAAAGGGAAGTTTTGCTGAAAAAGTGTTCCTGTTTGCCCCTGGAAGATGGTTATGGAAACAAACCTGTGCGAGCCCAGAGGCACAGCCAGGTCCGTGCCAGCCCTGACGGCTGTGCCTGGGATGGATGCTCAGGGGATGCTGCTGCCCCTTTCTCAGATGTGGATCTGCTCAGCAAGCTGCTGGGATGGGCTCAGTCTGAGTCCAGCAAAGCCTGGCAGTTGGTTTCAGGTAGATGTGCATGAGGGCAGGGACTTTTCCTAAGTTCAGGATTAAAAAAATAAGTCTTTGCTTAGTTCAGTCACCCAACTTCTGGAATATCTCAGCAGGGATGCTCTGAGCACCAGGTTAAAATATTTTTGTCTATTGGGGAGGAGATTAAGATGGAAATGTGCAGACCAGAGACTCTCGCAGGATCAGGAAGGACCTTTCATTGCTATGTTAGATGGGTGTTGCCAACATCCCCTTGCTGACACTGAATGCTGCTTTGTGCTTTGGTGGGTTTATGTAGTTTGCTGTACAGGCTGTTTCAGCAGCAGCGTGGCTGGGGCGTGCCCAGGGAGGGGACCCCAAACAGGGCACTGAGCAGAGGTTTTGAAACCCCTGTGCCACCTAAACAGCAGTACTATCACAGCAGTCTTACCTTAATGCATCCTGAAATATAGCCATTGACAAAAATGTCAGATGTGACGTGAAGCAGCAGATTGGGGTGATATGAGCCACTTGTGGAGCCACCATTGCCAGCTCAGTCCTTGCTATGTGTGACACTGTCCAAGTGCAGGCAGATGTCTTGCAGGTCATTGAGTGGCTCCTGCTTTCAGTCAGCAATTTTTCTTTTGGGAATTAATAAAACATCAAGTCATAAAAGTTCCTATTTGGATTTTGTGAGGACCGAATCTGTTCTGGCCTTTCGTTTTTTTCTGTTTCTTCATCCTTTCATCTGGTTAAAAGGAATATGTATTTTGAAACTTTTGTAGTCTTCCTATTGTCCTTTATACTCCAGGTGTCTCTAAGCTTTCTTTGCTCCTTTCAGGAGTTGGGCTTGTTTGAGTAAAAGACTAACAGTAAGATGAGTTTTGCTTTGTGATGCTCTGTTCTGCAGGAGCTGGCTCCTGTCCCCTCATCACCACCAGTGCCATCCCCAGGTTCCTCCCTCCGTGCAGTGCATTGTAAGTCCAACCCAGTTTGGGTAGTACTGCCCTTTTCTAGCTCATCATCAAGGCAAGGAAGGAGCAGAGAAAAGGGAACTGCAGAATTTGCTTAAAACTTGTTTGATACCCTCAGGAGTTATCCCATTCTAGTTGACGGGAGGGTGAGAGAGCAGCTTTCCTCCAGCTGGGATCTGGGATCATTGCTTCTTCCAAAATGAGACATCTTCAAAGCTTCCTTTGCAAATGAGTTGGCAGACGTCACCCAACAGCTTCTTGCAAGGGGAGAAATGTGATGTGGATTTTGTGCTTGTGACTCTGAATGTTGGAGAGGTGTCCTGACATGCTTGATCACATAGCTCTTTCCACGGGAGCTGTAACAAGGGTTTCTACTGATAAATCTCACTTCTCCAGTGCGTGCCCTGCTGCTTTCTGTCCCGAGCCGGCTGTGTTCTGGGGAAAGTGTGTGGAGATAAATGAGTTTCTGCAGAGTTTTTCATGGAAAATATGTTCCATAATGTGAACTGCTGCTTAGATAGTAACTTTGTGAACTGTCTGTGTTGTCTTTGAGGCCTTCCATCACACTTGTAGTATCTAATACAGTAGCAAAAGGGTCAAAGAATTCCTACAAAGACCCAGTGTTCCTGCAGCATTATTTGAGTCCCTTTACCACATGAGTCAGATACAGAATTTAAAATTTGGGCTTCTGCACTGAGCTGTCACAATTGCACTTCACTAGTATTGATGGTTCCTCTTTAAAGAGGAGATTAAACACTCCTGAAAAACACTCCTGACGGATCTAATGTATCGCAGCTTGTTACTGGTTGCAGAAGCTTGTTTTCTGCTGGTAATTCTGTAAGTCGGCTGCATGTCACTCAGCCAATCTCATACTCATCTGAAGCAATACGCTCACTGCTGGGTCATCTCTCCCAGCCCGTGCAATGTATCTGATGTCTTTGCAGCTATTGGAATAAGCACATTTCAAAGAATTAGTACAACGAGGTGATTTGGGGAGATTAAAGAAATGGAGGTTATGTTCTGGTTCTAATACATAAAGGCTCAGCTGATCTGCCTGATCCCTGATGCTGGCAGACTCGTCAGTGCTGCAGCTTTTATCTGTCACTTGTAATGCTGTAGACAAGTGTTTCTGGTAACTTCGTCTCTTCTTGAATCACCCACTACTCTTTTCTGGTTTCCTTTCTTGTACTGAGGGACAGAGGCAAGATAAGCAGTTGCTTTTCTCAGCAGTACTATAGATTTTAT
Organism: Aramus guarauna; assembly: GCA_013400195.1. Taxonomy (NCBI): domain Eukaryota; kingdom Metazoa; phylum Chordata; class Aves; order Gruiformes; family Aramidae; genus Aramus; species Aramus guarauna. The sequence continues at coordinate 552,470 of VXBL01009512.1, forward strand.
CTGCGATGACAGCCTACACTTTCCAAGGGTAAGATGGTCATTGTTATTCTCCTGTCTCCAGGCATCAGCTGAGGTTTGGGTCATTAATACTTGTAAAGCATTTGAAATTATTAGACTCAAGGAACTAGAGGACAGCAACATGTCAGCTTTCCTTCTTGGCAGCTTGTTTTGGTGGTGAAATCAAAGCCCCAAGATGTCAAACTCCACTCTTGGACAACCACAGAAGCAGCTTTTGGCATGACTCAGACCTTGTTTTACTTGGCTTTTCTCTAATCCCATGTCATTAATTTTGGTGGGGCAGTGATGTGAGAGCAGACTGGATTTCCTCCTGTGGCTGAGCAGTAAAGGGGGTCTGAGGCTGCCTGGGCGGCTGGTCTGTTTCCTGGTGCCATCATGGACTGCTCAGTGCCTGCGATTGCCTGATGAGTGTTCACCTCTTGGATGCGTGTGTGCAATGTGCAGGGTGCCATCCCATTTTGGAAGGGATTAAATACCTGTCTGAACATGGGTGCTGAGGCTGGGCGGTACTCACACCCCTTTGGAGAGCTGGTTTGGTGCCAGGGCATGCTTGGCTGTTCAAGGCAGGTTCCGTGGTTAACTGTTGTTCTAGGAGCGAGTTAGATTATGGGTGTGCAGAAAGGAGGTATGATATGGAAATGCACCAAGCAGAGTGCTTAGTGTCTGGTCCACAGCTGCCCTGTTTCTTCCCCCCCAGCAGTGTATGTCATGGCTTCTGCATTTAGGTCTTGGTTTACAACCTCCCCCTGTTTGCTCTTGCAAGCCTTTCCTCTCCAAGCACAGATGATAACTCATGAAGTTTCAAAAATGTTAGTTAGGAATTATTGCTGCTGAAGAAACTTCTCTAGGCTGGAGGAAACTAAGGCAGCAGGAAGGAAAAGGGCAGACAACCATGAAACAAGGGACTGAGTCAATCTCCCAGGCCTGTCTGGAAATTCTTGTAAAGAAATAAGCAGACACTGATGTAAACCAGGCCAAGTCTCAGTGTGCAGCTATGTGGACAGCTTAGTGCAGCCTTGATTGAGACCACAGAGGTGTCCTCCCTCATCTCACATCTGCACACCAACACTTCTGCTATGTGCTTTAACCAAATCTGGAGATGAGAAAATAGCAGGATATCAACAGTGGAGCTCTAATCCCTTCCTAGCAAGCCTGAGTTTGGACACGATGCCATGTGGACAGGAAAGATGATAAATCAGGCCGGTGGTGTGGAGATGTGGGCTGCAAGTGGCTCAGGTGTTAGCCTGGTGGTTGGGAGGTGGGCTACAGAGCACCTCTCTGGGTGACGGATCCCTGTTGGGGCTCCACAAACCTGATGGCAAAGGGGCTCGATAGAGTCTGCCAGCCTGACTGTGGATGCACACCTGAGGGACCAATGCTGTACCCATGGGATCTAGCATAGAAAGGTGAGGGAGATGAAGTACGCATCCAGCTGCCAGCAGCCTTGGGAAAGGCTCCCATTTTTGTCCCTCACCACAATGGTGTGTGATGCTTTCCTGCCCTAAAGAGCTGCCTGGGGTCTGTTTTCTGTATGCTTGTTTCTTTGTTCTCTCACGTGCTCAGGTTGGTGCTGGAGCTGCTGGGAAGAGGAGCTGCCTCGTGGAGATAAAGGGGTCTCCAGGGCATGTAGGTCCTTATGCTGTTTGTTCTAAGAACTAACTACCCAGACCAGCCTCTGCTCCCCTTCTGTAGCCTTCAGCATACCCGGAGATCTAGTAGGACCAGAGGTAAAGCCGAAACCTGACTGTACGCAGCGTAGCCCTCTTCCTAACTGCATACAAAGCTGCTCCGCTCCCCTTCCCTCTAAAACCAGGAGTAATTAGCTATGCTGTGGCAATATAATGAACAGCAGGCTGGATTTGCTGGGTAAAGCCTCCCTGAGCACACAGGAGACGTCCTAATTACCCTGATTGGGCCATTATGATGCAGGGTTGATGGGGAGATGCTGGAATGTTGTTTTGCTTTTTTTATTTTACCCTGAGTCTGAGAGTGTCAGGAAAAGAGGAGGGGGAGGTCTCATTAAAATCCCCCCAAGAAAGATGCTTAATTTATTTCACACAGAACAATTGATCCTTTCCTTGCTGCAGAAAGAATAAATATTAATTCCAGCAAATGGGTCCCTTCTCATTGAGCTGCCAGTGTTTGTGCTCTTAAACCTAGAGATTGTGTCAGCACTGGCTGGGGGCCGTGGTTTGGCACAACGCGCCTCGGCCTGGGAGCGAATGTTTATGTGCTTTCTTCAGTGGCAGCGGTTGGCTGGGGAAAAGTATCTGGACTTGAACAAAGCAAAGGACAGGCAACTTGCTCGCACTTAGAGAGGTGACATTTTACTCTTTTTCTCTTCTGAAGAAGTTTCTATGTTGATAACATGACAAATTTACATTGCCAAAGTGCTTGGCAGTCTAGGTTGGAGATTATGACTTGACCTTTAAAAAAAAAAAAGAGGGAGGGGAAATTAAATCTCAAAAATGCTTTGTGCAAATTGAAATCCAATTTTTATTTATGAGCAGACAGGAAGGAGGACAGAGGGAACCCTGATGTGAATGGTCTGCTCCTTTCAAAACCTGTTTCCATTTCTTGGTGGGAGGGACCTGACTGCTGGAGAAGGTACACCTCCAAGAACCAACCTCCCAAGGGAATAAGTCAATAAGACCTTTAAGAACCTCTCATCAGTGATAACTCCACCCACCATTTCCATCACCATTCATATCCCTATCAAGTTCTCTGTGCCAAAATGTGTGCAAAAATGTGTTTGGCTTTCTGTGGTCAAGCCCCATGGGAGAAAAGGTAGAGGACCGCATCCCTGAGCCTGCAGCCGGGACGTGGGTGTGAGAAACACTGCTCCTGGACAAGGCAGGAGTCTTCTCCTTGCTGTGGCTGCCTAAGGAGAGCTCTGCTTTCTCTGAAGTGTCTGGTGGAGTGGGACATGGCAGCCCGGTGTCGCCAAGCTGTTGGGCTTCCAGCAGCATGTGTGGGAAGATAATCTAAGAGCTCGTTTAGACTTTGCAAAGGCAACTTAATAAGAAACCAAACGCCAGAATAATTAAAATTATGTCACTGCCTCTCAGCCTGCCTACCCTGCGAGTGGAAACCTGCAGGGGACAGAAGAACACAGGTTGGAGGGAAGGGCTGACTCATCTGTTAACTTAGTTTTAAGTGGAAGAAATAAGGTTTAAGGCCTAAACCAAAACCTGTGTGTGTCACTGTTTAACTGAAGCTCAGAAAAGTCACTGCCCCAAAGGCATTTCTGTGGAGCCAGACCCTGCACATCTCCTTTCTTTGTGTGGTGCTGGATGATGACGCAGTCAGTACCTGTTCCCTGTTGTGCTAAAACCCCACTGGCTGCTGTGGTGTAAACTCCACCTTGCCCTGGTGTGATGGGCAGAGCTTGACTCTCATTTCCAGGGCACTAACCCTGTACGGACCTGCAGGATGGAGCCTTGAGCCTTCAGTGGTGCTTGTGTTGTTCGGCTGCTGTGCTTGGGGAGGGCGATGCCAATGACGTCTGACTTGGCTTTGGAGGAGCAATCCTTCATCCAACGGCTTGACCCTAGGGAGTGTTGATCTTACTCCAGCAGCATTTAGAGATAATGGAAGGTACTGAGCTGACAGCCCTGGAGGCTTTTCTAACATGCTTGTCCTCAGCACATCCAGCAGTGCTTATGAAAGCATGTCTTATACTGCGGTAAGTCACTTCACAAGTGTAACATTGCAGTTGTTGAAGCCCAGCTCTAGCCTTCAGGAGAAGCCAGTGCTGCTGCTCTCGCACGAGCCAGACTGGGTGATCAGGAGAGATGATTTCTATAGCCAACACAACTGTACTGGTAGAAAGACGCTGTGAGAGGAACAACTGTTGGGTCCTGTATGATCATAGGAGCTGTTTCCCAAGTGGGATACAGGTAGGACACAAAGGCTCTCAGAGCAGGTATCATCTCTCTTGCCCTCCTGCAATCAGGCTCTACATCTCTTAACAAAGGTTTTTCCTCCAGGGGTGCAGCAAGTTCCCTGTTCAAATATTGCCCTGTAAATACAGCTCCAAAATACATCTTGTGTTGCCTGGAGGCACTGAAGGGCCCTGTCTGCTGGAAGAGTCTTCTGGTGGGAGATGGGGTCTGTAGATGAGACATCCCTCCCCCTTTACTGTTGGTGAGACTTTCCTGTGGGCTGTCCCCTCCCCAGCCCCACAGCAGGGATGGAGCAAGTGGAAAGGCTTCTGGGGGGGTGTGGGTGGGTGTGTGAGGGTTAAGCTGTGTTGCTTTGCTGATGGGAGGTGAGTGAGAAAGGGCATTGCTGGTGGTCCCTGCATCTGGCAGGAGGACTAATGCGAAGCGAGTGGGCTGGGAACGTATCTGTACCTGCCGCGCGGCTCCTCTCCCACCGGTAAGTCTGTTGAATGAAATGAGACCAATTAGCAGCTCGGGAAGATTGATGAAACACGATTAGTCAGGTTTTGGCTGTGTCCCAGGGGCCACTGAGTCACCCCACCTTTCCCTCCTCCCCACCCCGCAGCCGCTAGCGTTGTGCTAGCTCTCCATCACGGCTGCAGCTTGCTCCTGGCCAGGCTTAGCTGTGCAGGGACTTCAGGTGAAGGGTGTCTGGGGAAGAATGCCACCAGCCCACTGCCACCAAGGCTTTGGGGACCTCAGGTCCTTGTCCTTCAGACTGGCTTGGCAGAGCTGTGACTGTGGGGAAGGCAGGAGTATGTTTTACTGGCCGTGGGGACCTGCAGAGTGGAAAAGGGGTAACTGAGTGAGCCAGGGACTGAATCCTGCAGCCACCAGCCAAGAGGGCTCTGGCACTAGCTGGGAAGTTAGGAGTAAAAGTAACTGGACCATCTGCCCCTTGTGGGAGTTTGAGGAGCAAAGCTGTGACGTGTGGCTTCAGTGGCACCTCTAAGGACAAGGAGGGGGTGGAGAGTGAACCCATCTGTGTTCCTGCTGTCTGAGGCAGCTTGCGAACACATGGAAAAAGTGCTGGCAAAAGGAGCTGAGGAAATTTGTCTCATCCAGTGTGGCAGGCTGTTGATCTGAACAACTAGATGGAATAGTTTCTTTTTATTGCCCTTTGGTTTTGGGGGTGGTTTTCCTCCTGGTTGTTTAGCTGGATTTCCCTTAGTTTCTCTTAAGCATGAGAGACAACGGGCTGTGTATGGGAGACAGGACTCCAGGGAAACACGCTGTGTTATGTCTGTGCCCTTCTCACCGTGCCTTTCAGATGGACCTCGCAGCACTTCAGCTGCCTCTCTCTGCCTGGGTAGCTGTGTCCTTTCTCCTCAGCGATGCCTTTTATTCAGTCTCTGCAATCAGTATCTGAGGCATTGAGACCAGGGATCACATAATAAATACAAAGAGCAGAATAGACAAAGAGGTGAAGCTGAACATAAACCAGAATGTCAACAGGCTCTCTAGCTTAACAAAGCTGGCCCTGAAAAACAGGGAAAAGGGGTAGGATGTTTGGAGCAGGTGATGCCAAGGTGCATGGAGACTGTATAGCTACTAGAAGTCTTTCCCTTACCCCCTAGGCAGGAGGACACCTCTGAAGGCTTTTGATCAAAAGGTTTGTGTTGGAAAGAGGCTTTTTTCTTGCCCTGTGCTTTGGGATGATTTAGGGAAGATGGCAAAAAGCTGTGTTCTTTGCTAGTCTCCTTTGTCTGTACCTCTCTTCCCAACCTCCCAACACATCCACAGATATCCACATCCTGGTCTTCCAGAGGTGCATTTGCCACAGCTTTTATGGGTACACATGGACAGGGAGGGACCCCACAGCCAGCATTTAGACATCTGGGCTAGGAAATGCCTTGGGGGAGGCAGGAGGAACATGAGGGAATGGAAACCATGAGCCTTTGCGGGGTGGTGGGAAGGGGCAGATGCCTCTGCTGGGACACCAGTTAAATAGGAAGCCTGGTGTTGGGACCGGGTCCCTTTAGCATGGCTTTTCTCCTCATGTAAATGAGATCTAAAAGGGCTTCAACCTGGGAAGTTGCCTATGTACTGTGCCTTGACTTCAGTGTGGTGAGGTCTGGAAAAGGTCTATTCAACAAAGACCCTTTCCAGTGTTCACCAGCCGATGCTGACTGCACTTCTTGGTTAGCCCACGGTGCCCCTGTGGTTTTTAGCACGTAGCTTGGCCACACTGGGTCAGACTGACTCACTTAAGACAGGAACAGACTAGTTCAACCATAAACACCTTTACTGTAAGAAAGATAATATCTTCAATGTGCTGTTCTCTGAGAGGCCTGACAATTTAGTCTGTTTTCACTTCCCTCATACTTTCTTCATTGCTGATATTAAAGGAGGGAAAAAACAAACCACCCAACCGTTATCTCCTTTCACAAAAGCATGACAGTCATCCCCTTAACTTCCTTATGGGAGAAAGGTAACATAATAGCTTCCCTTGTCCTGAGAGCAAGTCTGGCTTCGCACAGCAGACGTCTTCCTCGACCTTCGATCCTGAGCCCTTTGGGGAAAGTACTGACCAAAGAGCAAAGTAGCTCCATGAAAACCAGCACAAGTGAAAATTCCTGGCAGCTAAGATGGGGCAAAGATATTTTTTTTCAAGTCATAAAGCTTGAAAGCTCCATTTGTGTCTGTCTGGCTTTATTGCCCAGGGAAATGGGCGCAAAAAATTGACAAGGTACCGTACAGTCACAGTGTGGATGTGCTGCTGTGGTGGGTGCAGCTTCATAGAGCCTGGAATGAAAATACAGAGAGACCCTGCGATGAGGTTTGCTCAGTGACTCAAAAAGCAATGTGCTGCATCTCGTAGCTGAAAGCCCTGGTGTTGCACGCCAACCTGCTTTGATCACCAGAGGTGAGTGGCTGTGTGTTCTCTGCAGGGTGTAGGTTGAAGTATCGGCCGTACTTAAAAACACCTACGAGTGTAGTGTGTGTGCAATAGGCGCACCTGTAAGTGCATGTGGCTTAGGAAGCCCGGTGCAGGTGACACAATTCTGCTGTGTAGCTGTGTAAGGGTGAATTTCTGTTCTGGGTATACTGTGGGTGGCTGGCGGCATGAAACCATAAGCATAGTAACGAGTTCTTTTGTGCTGTTTGATGTTTTTAATTCTTCTTTATATTAAACTAATCTACAGTAACCAGTTCCTCCATGTTTGACAAAGTGTTGAACAATGCCTGCACGGTCCCCTGGGAGCCCTGCACAGGCTCTCGGTGTAATCCCCCACACTTAGTGGGTCTGTGCTGCTGTCTTTTCTTTAGTCTCTGTAACGAGCAAAGTCATTTCCTAATCTGTGACTGTTAAAGCTGCGTACGCAAAACACAGACATTGAATTTTCACCCTTAACTTTGTAAAGCATGTGTTATTTTGAGGAAGCTGCGTAAGCAACTCTGCTTCCTCTGAGCTGCCTTTTCATATCATCTCGCTCCACAGATCTCTGCCCACTGTGTGTTTTAGCCATGTTTCAAACCCTCTGCCTGGGGTTCCCCGATGGCCATACAGACTGCGAGGCACAAGAGCAGCATGAGGAACTAGCAGTGTGAAAAATCAGCTCATCAGCATGAAAAGCCACAAAGCTGGTGTTAGCAGCAGTAGTTTTGAGAATTATTTGCAGTCCCTTGAGGCAGTGCAATTGTCATCTGCCTGATTTTGCTTGAAACATTTAGGATTAGCATTGAAATTAGCCAGTTCTTGCAAATATCATGGTTGCCAAATAATACCAAAAGGCCAAGTGGCAGACCTAGGTGAGACTTCTGGCCCCAAGAACTCTCTGCTGTTTGCTTCTAGGATACGAGCACAGGCATCAAAGTTTGCAGGTCAGATTGCCTACCAAAAATAAATATATGACATTGTGTATCAAAGGTTCAAGTTTTGAAAGAAATAGTTCTATATTGGCATGCTGCTTAGGATTCCTGATCAGGCCAAGAGGCGGAGGATCACAGGGCAGTGTTGTTGATAGGTTTTACTCTTCCAGGGTGAACATTCTCCCTTGAAATCTTCCTTCTGTCCTCTGTCTTTTCCATCCATCCTCTTTGGGTGCCCAGTGTGTTGTGTGATAGAGTCCTCCCATGCAGGAGTGGAAAGAAGCAGCAGTATGCAGCATCTCCTAGGCCACGGGCAGTGTAGGAGCAGAGCCCTGCAATGAAAAAGGGAGGCACCTGGGCTCTTGGAGGTGGAAGCTTGTAGTTCGTATGCTTCACCAAGAATTGCCTGAAGCTGCTGCTTCTCCATCGACTTACAGATCTGAAGGCTTTTTGCTGCAGTCACTTCAGAGTGCCCTAGTGAACTGTCACAGGCAGTGAACGTGGGGAAAAGTCCTCCAGAAACTGAGTCTGCTGGGTGGATTCTGGTGCCAGTTTTAGACATACGCTAGCCTCCGTCATGCTGTTGTTGTTGACAGAGCTGCTGTTGCAACATGGCTCTTTTGCGGGGCGGATGGCCACTAAGAACTGACGCTTGAAGGTCTCGCTGAGGGCAATGTAGAGGAAGGGATTGAGGCAACTGTTGGCATAGCCCAAGCTAATGGCAAAGTTGTAGGCATAAAAGAAGGCCATGGATGGTGTGTCAATGCCAAGGTGAACCAGCTGGAGGATGTAGAAGGGAGCCCAACAAATAAAAAAGGCAGAGCAGATGGCAACTGCCATGCGGGTGACTTTCTTGGTACGTACCCGGAGGCTCCTTTGGGGCAATGGGACCACAGTGGTGGCCATGTGCTGGAGGATCTTAAAATAGACCACACAGATCACAATCAATGGCACAGCAAATGCCAGCATGAATTGATAGAGGGTGAACCAGTAGATATCAGTCTCTGGGTTGGGAAGCAAGAGAGCACAGCGGACAGTCCCATCCTCCAGAGGCATAAGACCTGCATACATCCACACAGGAATGATGGTCAGGAAGGAAAGGAGCCACACCAAGCAGATAACTAGAGCTGCAACACACGGAGTCCGGACGTAGGTGGATTTTAGAGGGTAGACGGTCGCCAGGTAACGGTCTAGTGTCATCACTGTAAGGATGTTGGTGCTGGTGATCTGACTGTTGGTGTCCAGGGCGGTGATGATGGTACACAGAGGAGCTCCAAAGTACCATGAGCCATTACCTAGGAGCTGGTGGATGAGGAAGGGCATGCCTAAGAGGAAGAGGAGGTCCACAATGGAGAGGTTGAAGATGAAAATGTCAGGCACGGTCTGTTTGCATCTCAGCTTCTTCTTCTTGATGATAGTGTAGATGACAATGAGGTTCCCCACAATGCCCAGGAAACAGATGATGCTGAAGAGACTGGGCATGATCACATTTGTGTACGATGCTGGCTTCTCAGGTACTGCCAAAACAAACCAAAGCCATGAGTGCAACCCAGAGGCAACCTCTTTACATCTCTGTGTGCTTGCCCTGTCTTGCAGCTGGATCCCCTTCAAAGATGTAGCTTGGAATGATGTTTAAGACCACCTGCTGTACTTGGAGAGGCATAGCTGGGGATTTGACACTTCCTCCTCTGCCACCCAATACATGCAGCACACCACCCAAATCTGGCCATGTGTAGACATCTTTCCCCAGCTCTCCTGATGTAATTCTGTCCTGACCTGAACCTCCTCAGCTCTTTCTGGGGGACTGACATCAGACTGGTGTTGCCTCTGCACTTTCCAGTGTCTGACAGGGAGTTGATAGTAACTGTTCTTCCAGGCAGTGCTGGGTGTCCAGCTGTTTTGAGGGGAGTGGGTGAGGCAGCTTGTGCCTTCCACATCAGAGGAGTAAGCCTGTACATGGGTGCCAAAATCTGGATATAGTGAGTGCTCAAGCTGTGGGGTCAGAAAGCTTCAGCTCGTCTGTTGGGTGATTTATCTATTGTAGAGTACAAGACAGTTCATTGACCATGCAGGCAGGTGATGAATGCTTATCTAAATTGTAACATCTGGGACTGTGCCCTGACTGTCTCCCATTTCTGTTGTCAGGGCTGGGCCCGAGCATGCACTCCTTTCCATCTTCCTTCCCTGCCCTTCTCCCTTTCTCTAGTTTCTTTTGTAGAAAGAAATCCAGATGTGTGGCCAGACAGAAATTTGGGAGTATGTTTGAGTGGCCCTTCAACAGGGAGTGCCCTAGTTGTATGTGGAGGAAAAAAAAATTAAAGCTGTTGTCTCTGGGTTCTGGATGTAGGTGGATTTCAAAGGCAAAATTCTTGCCTGATAATGCTTAGCTTATCAGCATTGATGTTTGACTGTTGCTGTTTGGGGTGGGAGGCCTAAACATAATCAAATTTACATTTGTCTTGTGTGCAACCTGGGTTTAAAATCACATTTTGAAGCCACAAGCTCTCAGTGCCAACCAACAGAGATTTCTGCTCTTGGGCATGGAAGGTGGTGTCTAAGACACTGATTGTGGTGTGCTCTGTTCTGCAAGACTGCCATGTGCAGTGTGTGATGGAGTCTTAAATCATCTTCTCAGCTGAGGCAAATCTCATTTCATCTCATTACTTCCCTCCTATGGGACTTGGTTTTTTTTCTGGGGGAAGGTTTTGTATGAGTTATTTGTGTAGCTGTTACAAAGACATGCATGACAGCCCCTAAGCCTAGGCTGCATGTTTCTTTCATTGAATTGCACATGATTCAATGTGGTGTTAATTGGAGATACATTCAGTTACTGTACTGTTCCATCTCCTTAGCAGCATACACCTGCAGGAGAAGTGGGAAGGTGTCTTCCAACAGAACCTAGGGAAATCTTAAAAACGAGAGTAAATGTAGTAACAGATACTCATAAGATGTCTCTGCCAAAGCGGTGCCTGTTTGCTGAGGTTGTATTTGTTAACTTTGTACTCAAGAATTCTAGAGGTCAAACTTCTCCAGATTTAGTATGGTGTGACAGAAGCTTGACTGAATTGGCAAGATCACTGGGGCTACAGTGCTGGCCTGTGGCTGGCAAAGTAGGTGTGTGCCATATCAACTGTATGTAATATTTCAGTGGTCTTAGAAGTGGGACATGATGAGCTTCCACTGCCTCAGTTCTTCTGGCACTGGGAAGCAGCCAGTTTAGGCATAAGCAAGGCCAAGGTCAGAATCTAGTACAGCTGTTGCTGCACCATTTTGTCTGAAAGCCTCTACGCAGATGACAGAAAGCAGCCAGTGAGGCACAGAACTGGCAGGAGCCTGAAGGAGAAAACTAGTCTTGAGTGATAAGACAAAAAAGCCTGGTCCAGGCCACTTGTGGGGTTTTAAATGGTCCTTGTTACTCCTGGCTGCTCATTAATGCAAGGAAATGCCCCATGGTACATGGCTTTTGGTAAATGACGTACTGTCATTGGCATCCAATTGAGATCTGATACTTAATCTTCAGCATCCAGCCTGTGCATCCCCTGAACATCCAAACAGGTGTCTCACCTCCTTAATGCTTGAAGATGGTAGACTAGAAATTGGAAGATAATGACTGTGGTCCTGCTGTTCCTGCATATAGCTCTTATGAGTTCTGCTCTCTTTTAGCCCCAAACTTTTGTTATGAATGTGGTGGAAACAGATTGTATGAGTGAAATGTAAAGGCCACTTGGTTAGCTGGAAATTGGGACAAAATGTCCTTTTTCTGCAGTAAAATCAATGGAGTGGTTTTGGTGATCGTGTAACACTTGGAAGGAGCTCAGCTGGCCTTGGAGCAAAATGTGTGCAAGCCCAAAGGCTTCGTGTGAAAGGTGGTCTTCTATAGTGCTGTAGCATCTTTCCTGCTGTTTGTGCAAGTAGGACTTCCAAGTGCTATTAGCTGGAAGCTAGTGTGAAGCTACAGTCCATGTGTGTATTACAGGCTGGAGTCATTTCTGCATGACTATCAAATACCGAAAAGTTCTCTTTTCTATAGCATCTTTCATACTAAGATATGGTTGAATCTGAATTTTTCAGTGTTGCTTCTGTGCACATCCAAGTGGCTGTACTCTGTTTACTGAAACAGCTACTTCAGGCATTGATTTATCCTCCTTGTAGATCTGTGGCTGACCCGTTACTGTCTTTAAAAATCCTAAAGCAGGACTGCACTATGTGAACTGAATGAGGACTGGCCTCAATTATTTTTTTCCTCTAAGTTGATTGTTGTCCTCAGCTATGCCCACATACATAAGAAACATCTTTACTGCATTTCAGAAGGAAGCACCTAATGTATACTTTCAGTTTATACAGGACATGCTAGTGGAGAAGGAATCAAAGACCTGTTGAAGACTTTCACCAACTTGCACTGTTGACAACTGGCCTGCCTGACCCTAAACCATTGATTTTTGGGAACAGTGCTAGCATGGAGAAACCAGGAGACTAATGAGGATTTCTGCTTCCCTCTCCAACGAGGTCTCATGTTCTCTGTACCTTGTTCCTCTCCCTGTCCAGCTGGGCTGCTCCATCTCTTCTCTAAGACCAGCTAAGACCAACGGGCTGCTGGAGTTACTGTCTCGCAGCCAAAAGCTAGTGAATCGCTGCAAGCCACTAAGGCCAGGGGTGGTGTCTGGGCTTTATTTTGGCGCTGTGCGGTGTCCCGGGAGGGAGGGCTGGGCCCCGGGGACCCTCCCCAGCCCCGGGAGGGGGTTAACCCCGTCCCGCCGCCCCGCGGAGGGCACGGAGCTGTCCCGCCCTCGGGTGCTGAAGGCGGCTCGCCCCGACCGGCAGCCCGGGGGGGGCTGCGCCCCTGCGCTCACCCTCACCCCCTTCGCAGGGTGCCGGCCGGCCCCTCAGCCCCGCTGAGTACGAATAACGCCGGGCTCAGCGCTGCAGAGCAGAGTAAGAGCCATGTGCAGGTGGACTTGCCCCCGCGAAGCTCTCCGCGCCCCGACGCCGGCGCCCCGCCGGGGAGGTGCGCCTCCGCCCCGCGCAGCCTCTGCTTACCTGAGCCGTTCCGAGCCTCCGGCGCGGAGAAGTTGCGGGAGGAGTTAGCGGGGGCCATGGCAGCGAGTCCCGGTGCCAGGGACGGAGAAAGTTGGGCAAGTTCCCTCGGTGGATCTGCGGCGGCGACAGCGTGCCCCCCGCCTTTCACCTCCGGGGCGGACGGGGGTCGGTGGAGTGTGGGAGGCAGGGGATCATCTGCAGCCGGCGAGCAGAGGCTGCAGCTCGCCTGCACTGCGCTCCGCTCGCCCACTCCCGCCCCGCCGAGCCCGGAGCAGGTACTGACATCAAAGAGCAGCTGACTCTGCCAGCCACGTAGTCTGAGAGCATCCCTCCACTGCCGTCGGGTGGGAGGGAACGCTGGTGCTGAGCGGGGCCGGGGGGGGGCTGCCCTCCTCCAGTGGTGGAGGGGCCACTCCCGGCCGGGGGCTGGGCAGTGCCTCGGTAGGGCTGCAGCGAGTGCCCCTTCACATCACTTGCAGCCCCCGAAGGGATGGCTAGGACCTGCACCCTCCCAATTATGCCCAGCCTGCTCTTCCTATCGTCAGTAGGAGAGGAAAAGCAGATTTTGCCTTTCAGATCAGAGCTCTGATTGCCTGCCGTCAGTATGTGTGTGTGTCTTGCAGAGACACATCTAGTTTTTGTCCCTGAGTCACAGGCATGTCTCCACTAGTGGGGCTGGGGAATGTCAAGGCACCAAATTACCCACTGAAAACTTTGTTGCTTTGACCCTCTGACTCCTCTAATTCCAACCTGAGATACTTATAATTAATTCTCTGCTGTTTTCTGCTGTTCCACTTCTTGCCACAGCTCATTTGCTTCCTAGCTGCAGAAATTAGCTCTATTGCTAGCTCAGATTTTGTGTTCTATTTTTTTGGCCTTAAAAATACTGGTAAGGAACCCCTTTGGGTTTTGAGAAACTGTTTTGCTCTTTTTTTTGTGCCTTGCCAGAGCAGTAGCCTGTTCTTTTCTGTGGCTTTGAGCTGATGATTTTGTTGTTCTTGCAGCCCACTGTTTATACATGAGTTGGGTTCTTCCATTGTGGTTTGATAAATCACATGTTACCAGGGCAAAAGGATCATTCTGTACCTCTGAGTATTTCCTGCACTGAAAAAGTGTATCATGTCAGAAGTCTGCAGGAACACCAGCAGCAACAGACAGCTTTTTCCTCTGTGGTTGAGTGCGGTGTAGGGGATTGTGTTTGCCTTATAAAAGCTACGTCTGTCTGTCTCTCAATCTCCCTTGCTTCTGTCTCTTTGTCTCTAGTTGCAAAAGCTGGCATCAACTGTAGAGGCCATTTTTTGGAGCTTTATAAGGCTGTATCAATCAGGACTAGAAGTAATCTGTACCATTAAAAAATGAGGCTCAGCACACATACCACTAACAGTCCCAGCATGGGCTGTAAGCCAGATTTGGCAGCAGCATTTTCAGTATGGGCCTTTTACTATGTAAGCCAAAGGAGTTCATCATTATTAGGTTGTCCTCTAGTGGACCAGTGGTAGACACAAATGTTGAGCGTGCTTGGCCCAGGTATTGTGGCTCTTAGGACTTGGAGACAGGCTGGGGCCAATTTCTCTGTTATGCTGTGAGGCTTTTGCTGAGTCTCTGGAGTTGCCTCAGTCAGTGATTTGCCCAAGAGTGGTTTTTTGTTTGTTTGTTTTTTTCTGGCAGATACCCATGATATATAAGACAGTCTTGAACCTGCACAGCTTGTGAAAAATCGGTGTTCCGGAGTCACTTAATATTTTTTAAAAGACCCTTTTTTCTCACATCTTGGGCAAATCTTAGTGCCTATCTATGTGGGGTTACTACTGCTAAACCAGATACAGTTTGTGTGCAGGGATGATGGAGCTAAGGCAGGAGAGCTATTGCAAATAGGGTGCTGTCCTCTGCAGTGAGTGCCTTCATGTAATTTTGCTTAATCCAGTCTTGAAGTACAGAGTATGAGTGTTTGCATAGGAAACTGGTGGGCAGTTGCTATTGCAAACATTTTCCCTATGTAGACAAGCTCCTACTCACTTTCCCTGGAGAGGAACTAGCTATCTTGCAGCTTTCAAAGAAAGAACCTGACATTTAAATTTAGCAGTTTCCAAAGCACAGCATTATTTTTAATTTGCAACCTCAAATATTGCTGTTCACTTAGAAACCGCCTTGCATTTGAGGAAGCTGTCATTCCTCCTTCTCAGCTGTAGGGGCATGATAAACCACAGCTGCTCCATCCCTGATGCACACGTGTCACAGCTGCAATGACAAAGCTGTGCTCAGCACTTGAGATTCACATCACCAGCATGGCTATGTGAGTGTTTTATTATTGGGCCTTTATGTTTGGCCTTTGAGGTTTGGTTCTCCTTTTTTGCTATGTCAATAATCTATGGAAGTTCTTGCCCTAAAGAAGGGCTGGTCTCTATAAAACCAGCCCCACCAAGTCAAAGGGATAGAGGGAAGGAGAGGAATATTGACCACAGCAACTGGTGGTGCGCAGCCTGTCTATGCACAGAGTTCACTGTTACCAGAAGGAGGAGGCACGCTGATCGGCTCATTATCTGGCTGAACACTTGAAGACAGCAGCTCTCTGAAGGACTAGTTCTGTGAGTGCTCATCTACTGGAAACTGCAGCAGCGACAAGCTCTCAAGGGACCTTGAGATATAGCCAAGGAGTTGTACTAACCACTCTGTGTAATTACAAGGAAGACTGAGACACTAACCCCTTGAAAACACATCTTGAGAGATATAGTAGTTAACATTTAAGGAGGGAACTGCCATCTCGACAGCCTAATGATGTAGATAAAGATGTGGAAATGGAGTTCAGCACTTCAACATAAAAGAAAAAAAATTACTTCTTCCTACAAACTTGGCATCACTACTGTCCTTAGACCATCCTGTCTGTAAAATCGCTGTTATGAAGAAAGATAGTAATCTTCCAAAGCTGCTGCTAGGCAAATTCTGTGACTAGGGAATGAATCTGGCTGGTCTAACAGTGGTTTAACCCTGAAAGGCTCTTGCATTTCACTAATGAGTTATATTTCCTGCGTCTGTCCCGGCTGGAGATCCTGTCTTATGCAACACGAGTAGAACCACAGCATCCCGTGGGGCAGAACGCAGTGCCAGCTTCTGCTACCGCGCTACTGAAACCATTTCCCCAGCTCGTTTCACCAAATAATTTCTCATTAAATGGAGACTTTCTCATTTGCTAAATATTTATTTAGTGCCTAGCTACTACTCTGATTTGTACTCTGGAGAGAGCAGCCTTCACTAAAAGCCAAGTTGCAAATCCTCCCCTCTAACTCACTGGTCTCCTTATTCACAACTCCAGACTTACAGAATGGACCTCTGCATTTTTATTGCTTAGCTCTTTGTTTATATTGATCAAATAGCCTAATGGGTGAAGTTTTGTCCTTGCAGTGGCCTTAGAGGTAAGGATGATTTCATTCAGGATGTGTTAGACATGGTGCATCAACCCTCTGTGCTGGCTGAGTATTTGAATATTGTTGTCTCTGTCCGATAGCTGCATATCAGTTTCACCCCTTTTCAGGCAAGATTGGTAAAGTAGTTTCCAACTACTGATCCATTTTGCCTCCCTTGATCCTGGAAAATGAGTCTTTGCTATCACTTCTCATCTGCAGGGAAGGAAAAATGTCATGTGGCAAAGCTAAATAATTTCCCTAAAGCCAGATGCTGAGCTTGAGGTCAAAACTTGACAGTAATTTACTCTACAACAGAACTGGCTTAGGTAGCATCTTATCCATCCTCCTGCAATGATTATCTCAGTACAACTGTTTGTATCCCCACTGAGGGATGTACGCTGAATGTAATTATTTGATTAAAAAAAACACCCACTCGAACACAGAAAACCCAGAGGTTTGAAGGAGTAGTTTCGTCAAGGCAACTTGATGGTGACTTGGGCATTGCTGTCATTGATCTGGATGTGCGCTGCATATATGGTCTGGCTGTTTGGAAGGAAGCTGCTGTCAGGTCTTGATGCCTGATTCAATTCAGATCAGTGCTACCGTGTGATCCGGTACTGCCCTGAGCTGGTATTAATGAACATGGAGCCATGGCCTGAGACTGAGCTATGAGCAAGGCCCTGATTTTTCTCGTGTGTGTCTAATAAACACAGCAGAGCAAATTACCTTTCTCAGCTGCTCAATAAATTCACATGTGGCTTTACAGGAACACTTAGCTAAACAATCATCTAAACCCTCTTGTTATCCATGCTGGATTTCTAATTAATTAGCACAAAGTGGGCATTTATCTGAAACCAGATGACCACCTCCTCTCTCCCCACATGCTTCCTACCCTTGAAATAACAGGTCTGAGCTGCCTGGTCAGTCCTGGCTCATTCTAGTCCCACGCTGCTAATTTGAGGTTTTAGCCTTCTGTCTCTGCCCATCCCAGTTGCTTGCAGCGAGCCAAAGGCCAGGACAGCAGCCTTCTGTGGTTTTGTTTGCATTGCTAAAGGTTTGAGGATCCCAGAGACAAAAGCACAGCCAAAAATAACAAGAAGTGGCTGAGCAGGGCTTGCCCTGTGATGGGGAAGCAGAGAGGCTGGCAGGCTCCACGGCTGTCCGTGGCTGATTGTGCTGAGGTCAGGGATGTGGATGTGCACTCGGTGAAACGGGCAGATCCCATCATCAGGGATAAGAAGCTGCAGGCAGCTCTCAGAAACAGGCAGGAGCCCCCAGGGAGGCAAATCCTGCCGCAGGGTACGATATTAGTCACTTTGCTTCCCTTCTGCAAGAACAGGCATTAGTGCAAGGAGGAGGTAGCTGTAACCTGAATTCCTCCTGAGTCTGAACAGGGGAAAAAAAGTTTTGGCTCAGATCTGTAGCTTGTGGATAACTGTGCATGGGGCTCAAGAGGAGACAGAGCAGGAGGGTTGATGTAGGGGGGGTTGACCAAGAATAGATTTCAGTCCAACCTGAAATGAGCACTACTGTTCTCTGAAATGAGAATAGTGGTGTTGAACTTGGAAATGGAAATTACACATCTGAGATGAAACAAAACTGAAAATCCTAAGAGGTTCAAGTCAGGGAGACAAGATAAACTCCAGTCAGTGCCTGGAAAGAGCTGTCACATGAAATTGCAAATCCAAGCATGAGGATTTATGACAGAGCTATCAAAAAAAAAAAAAGTTGTGTTTTATAACCAGAGACTGCAGTCTTGCTGCCTGATTCTGAGGAGGGGTAGGAGGGAGAAAAGCAGTAATAGCTGATTGTCTGAGCTGTGGTACATTGAATCTGCCTAAAGTCCAGGAAAGTGATACAGCATCTCCCAAGAAATTCTTAAGTTGGAGAAGGACACAACCTGTAAAATGAATAAGGAATAAATCATAAGTGAGACTGAAGTCTTGTGTTGAGGGGGGGTGCTGTTAGTGGTGGTAGCATGGGATGCGAAACCCTCTTGATGTGGACCTGCAGCCCCCAGAAAAACTCTGCTCACTTTGGCAGCTGGATCACCGGAGCAGCCAGATGTTTCCTTCCTCCTTGCTTCCTCCCGGCAAATCAGCCATATATGCCCTGCGCTGCCGCTGGGAGCGGAGACGTCTGCTGGGGTTGGAGGCAGTGGCTGAGGGCACTGGAAGAGGTGGGAACCTTTTAAAATTATAATGAAAAAGTAAAATGATGATCACTTATGAAAACAGTAATTGGTAAACCACTTAGCCCCTTGGGCTGTTAAATGCTGAGAGCAGAGACAGACGTTTCAACAACAGCAGTCAGCATTTGTTATCAGCCGGGAGTTCATTAGTGGGAAAGACAGGAGAGGAGCAAGACATGGGTTCAGCGTGAGCTTCCTGTTTAACGTGCCTCAAAAAAAGGCAAATGTGATTCTTGGAAAGATCAGGTGAGATGTTTCCCTGGCAGGAGTTGCTGTTGTGTAAGATGGGGGTGAGGCTTCCTCTTTAAACCTGCGTGGATTTCTGGTCTTTCATGTGCAGGTCTCCATAGGAAGTCAAGCTCCAGAAAGATTAAGCGGGTCAGGGCAGAGTCAGGGTGCAGGGAGGTGAGTGGGGTGGTGCTGGGGATGGGCAAAGCTGGTACCACATCCAGTTCTGCAGGTCAAGCTCACAAAACAAGATGTTTTCTGAGATGGTGCTTTCTTTCAGATTTGATGCAGGTTTCAGGAGAAGGGTTAAACAAGACAGAAATTGGCTATTTTGATGGCTGCCTTAAAATATTTGGAGAGAGTTCATCTGGATAAAAATCAGCCCCAAATGTTATTTTTGATTGACTCTGTTCCTGGAGGGTTTTGCAGCAGTAGAAGATGCAGATATATCAGTGCGATGCTTTCTAAATGTCCCAGTTTGCCACTGGGCCTCTTTCTCTCCTCTCTCCTCGATTTTTTTCCTGCTGTGTGAGAAGGGCTGTTGGTCTAGAAGGCAACAGAGATATTTCTACTGCCTCCTGCCCCAGGTTACTGCTCTGTGCAAAGGCCCCTTCCTGCGTCTTGACCCACTGCAGCACTGTGGTTCGGTGCACTCAGATCCTCTTTCTGCCTGTGCTGTGCATGGTAGCCTTGCTTGTGTTTGTATTTTCCCCCCACCCTCCCCCTGTGCTTTATTTTCCACACTGGGGTGACAGTCAGTGCTTTGTAAAGCAAATTGAAATGTATTGTGCAAAGTTTTGTATAAAAGGGTGTGTGTGTGTGTGTAGAATCTGGGTTGCTGAGGTTGCAGCTGGGGTTGTCAGCAGACCCAAGCAGCCAGACCTATCTCTAGATCCAGGTTTCTTTCCTGTCAGAAAAACATAGTTAATTAAAGCCTTCTCCTGAAAGGAATTTCTTAGCCACACTAGAGGGATAACAAAGCAAAAGCAGTGTCCCTAATCCTGCCCTTTCATCTCCTGGAAATTCCTTCCTCTCCTGTCTCTTTCTCTGTGTCCTGATTGTTAAAAGAAATGAGAAATAATTTCCACTTGGAAAAAACCCAAGACAACAAAACTCCAGCCCAGCTGATCGCAGCAGAAGCCAAGGAGACGGGAGCTGAAAGGAGGGAGCTGTTAATGAAGCATCAGTGGCGAGCCAGGGGCAGGAGCTGGAGCCCGTCCAGATGGCACCGCTCATCCGCCACATCCACTTTACACGCGTGTCCTCTCGGGGAAGAGCCCGGCCGAGCAGCCGCCCTCCACGGCGCTGGTCAGCCGCAGCCTTGCCCACAGCCCCGAGAGGGGATTTGCCCGGGTTACTCCAGGCCTCCGTCTGAATTCTCTCTGCGAATGGGGAGTGACATCTTCCCCGCTGACCGTTGAGGGGAAATGGAGTCCCAGACATTGGGGTTTGGCATTGCATTCCTGCAGGGATGCATCAGGGCTCTGGTTGCTGCTTTCCCTCCTGCCGTTCCTGGGTGCAGAGAGGCAGGGAGCAGTGGGAATGGGGAGCAGGTGTCCATCGGCACAGCCCCGATGCAGAGCGTGCTGCACCCCGTTTGCAGCCCGAATGCCTGCAGCTTCCCTTCATCCCCAGTCAACCCGGATATTCACGTTTCCTGGCCTGACAGATAAGGCGGCCTCGCCATTAATCAGGAGGCCTGGAGAATGGGATCAACGCGAGGCAGGCGTGCTGCAGAGTTAATCTCCTTTACTCCCCGATGATGGATGGAGCTCGTTGCAGACATTAATCAAGTCTGCATGCGTGCACCGGGCAAAATGGATTAGACGCTGTGCTCTTGGCAGAGGTGCGTCCTGAGTCCCTGGGCAATCCTGGAGGATGTCCGACACGGTGGTGGTGCCAGCCGGAGCTGCAGCGCAGTGGTGTGGTGTGGGTGACGGAGGAATTACAGCTGCCCGATCCTGGGGAGAGCTTAGGTGTGTCCCCGTTTCTGCTCTGCAGGCGCTGGCTGTGCCTCTCCCCAGTGACAGGGCTGGGAGGTGGGTCTCCTCCGTGGCTGGACTGTGCTTATCCTGGGAGCCACTTTCCCAAGTAACCTGCAGAAGTTAGAATCATCTAGGTTGGAAAAGACCTTTAAGATCATCAAGTCCAAAGGGAGAAGCTCAGCCCTGAGGAAGCGGAGGGAAATGCCCAATTCACGGATGGTGCTGTAGCACAAGTGTTATACCACAGGGAGCCAGGTATGGATTTCCATCTTGGCCACCCCACAGCACCTGCTTCTCCCTTAGAAATGAGCAGCTCCGGGCATTCCTGGTGGGGAGCCCTGAGTCCCGATCTCTATTGAAGCGATGTCAGTGGCCCACGCTCCCTGCTGTGCAGCAGCTGGAGGCTGCGATATTCACTGACAGCCGACGAGTTGTGGTTTTCCGATGATTAATGACACCTCCCTCCTGACAGGAGCCATTTGGCCTTCATGGTGCTGGATCGTAATGGAGTCAGGGTGGGAATTGGGTATTTCTGGAGAATAATGTCCAGCACAGGGACCATGGTACTGGGGTTGTGAGTCAGTCTGTTCCCAAGGGTTGATCCTGGAAGGGGACCCAGTTTCTGCAGGTAAGCGTCCCTGATCTCCATTTCCAGGATGGGTGCAAGTGGATGGGCAGAGCCCAAGAGGTTTGTTAACAGGCATTTTCTTTTTTCCTCTCTGCCTTAAGTGCAAAGCCCAACTGACATCAAAGCAACAGAAAGTCTAATCCCGTTTTGAATCAGTGCAAGCACACGCAGCGAATGTTAAGCAGGGAATCCAGCAGCAAAAAAAGGGAGGATTATCTTTAATTTCCTGAGAAGGGAACTGAGCAAGGGAGAGAAAAGAAAGGCACAGGACCAGAAAGAAGTGGCTATCAGTGCAGGGAGGCTCGTGGAGGAGGAGGAAAGCAGGCGGACGGGGAGGATAGTGCGAGCAGCAGCACATGTGTGCCCAGGAGAGGTGAGTTCAGCAGGAGCCGAGTGTTGGCACATGGGAAGGCTGCTCCTGCTGGGAGCCCCATGCTGGTGCCTGCCCGAGTTCCCATGGGAATACAGGAAAGGGATTGTGTGTAGGGTTTTCCGTGTCAGGGCAGAGGCTGGTGCGGGCTGTAACTCTCAGCTCACACGTATTTGAGCTGTGGCTGCAGAGTTGCTTTTTGAGGGAGCTCAGAGCTGGACTCCAGTGGAGTGATGTAATGGAGGGCTGGTTACCTGAGGTCGCGGCGGGAGGGGGGAGGAATTTCTTTGCTGTAGAAGACTGTAGTTGGGCAGAGCTTCCTAAATCACCTCCAAAAGCCCTCTTACCTGCTGGAGAGCAGATTCTAGGTACAGTTTATTTTGCAGTCTGTCACTGGCAGGTACCACCAGCTTTGCAAAGGGCAGTTACTGCTGCTTTTCATGCTGTGGCTGATGTTCAGCTTTATGGGGCATCTGCACGTGGAGCTGTGTCCAGGTTCTGGTCTGGGGCTGGGACGTGTCCTGGCGTTGAATCCCTGCCAGCGGCAGTGGCCGGCCTGAGGCTGCAGGCAGCAGCTGTGCTGCACGTGGTATGGGAGCAGGAGGTGTATGAGGCCAAACCAGCCCAAAAAACCCTCTGCCATCGCCTGGTCCCTGGGAACACAGCATCATCCTCTTCCTTGTGGGCAGTGTATCTCCCTCTCGATCAAACCCCCTGGTTTTCCTCCTTGGGCTTCTTCCAGCAGCAGCTATTGCCAGGAGGGTTTATAAAAGGTGATGGAGTAAATGCACCTTGTGCATCTGGATCCCCCGTCCTTCTCTAGCTTTGCCCTTGACATTGTGGCCAGCAAGGTGGAGTGCTGAGCCAGGTGGGAAATCCATGTCCTGGCAGTCACATGGGAGGGGACAGATGCCAGTGCAGGGAATGGTCCCCAGGGATGGGATGTGACTGTGAAGCACTAGGAATGAGACTGAGACTTGCTGGGCTTTGGTACTGTCTGTAAGCAGCCCAGCAGTGGGGCACCCGTTGCCTTTCGGTGCTCAATGAGGCCAGGCGCTGTGGGAACGAATGTCAGGAGCTGCAGGAAGGGCCCCTGGGGCTGGGTCTAAATCTGGGCAATAACCTGCTTTTTGCCGTGGCCTGATTCAGTGCAGGAGGGGCTCTTCCTCAGCCTGATTCTTCCTCAGCCTGCACCTTCTGCCCTGCAGGACAGATGCCATGGTGCCGTTGTGGGGTGCCACAGCCTCTGCTGCAGTGGTGTTGCCCTCGTGCGTATGCAGGAACCAGCCTCCAGCCCTGCTCTGACCCTGAACTAGGAGTGTCCGGGCAGCCGGTGTCTGCACACCCGCCCAGGGCAAGCAATCCTGTCTGCTACGGGAATCCTCTGCCTGTACAGCTGCCTGCACTCCCACGTGAGCCTGAGCCTGCCCCTGCCCGGGTGTGAGGGGCAGCTTTGGGGTTGTGGCAGAGAGTCTTTGGGTTGAGCTGAGCCCATCCCCTGCAGTTTTAAACAGGAGGAGCCTAAGCTGCAGCTGAGAGGGGAGAAGTATGTTTCCATCCAGCTGGTTCATAACATACTTAAAATGTTTTGGATGTCTGGTGTGGGCCTTTGCAGCCCTCCTACCCATTCCTGCTGGGTGTGGATGAGACTGCCATGGCTTTCTAAGTTTGGCTTTCATGGGTGCTGCTTGGGGGTGGGAGCTTTGCACTCTCAGATCTTGGAGCTGTCTCTGTTGCAGCCTCAGCTGGAGCCAGCAGTGGAGCTGCTGTGGATGCTGCTGCGTGCATCGCTCCTGCCAGCGGGGCTGCTTCCCCTCAAATGCATCACTTTGTTTTTTTCTACCCCATCCTCAAAACAATCTCAGAGTAGAGAGGAGGGGTTTGAACAGCTGCTGGGGCTGCAAGACAAGCCGGAATGAGCTGTGGCCCTCAATCAGCTGTACAAGACATGGGGTGGGGAAAGCTGGTAAAGCATCGAGCAGTAGCATTTTGAGTCAAAAACACATCGGTGGCTAATCTGCTCCTTCCCCCTCAGCACCTAACCCCAAAAAGCTGCTTTGAAATGTTGTATTGAATTAAAAAACTACTTTCCTTCCCAATACTTTGCAAGGAGACGATCGTTGTAGCAGGGGCCTCTAGATGGCAACATCCACCTGAAGAGCTGCGAGCAGGAGCAGGGGCCCCGCCGGACCCAGCAGCCCGGCCCGGGCCCCGCACCAGAACTGGGGGACACGAATAGGTGCTGCCTTGGGCACCTTTCTGCAGGGGCTGAGGGCAGGGCTGGCGTCCCAAGGGTGCCCTGCACCCCAAAAACTTCCCCCCCGGACTGCAAACATCTCGCTGTGGTGCAGAGAAGTAGCAAAACTCTAGAAGGGGTTTCTCTGCAGTGGAAACTCCATCGATGCTCTTGGCACACGCTCTGCGGACACGTGAATCAATGTCACGGTGGGTCCCTTGGCTCTGCAAGGTGGATATGGCTGGAGCTGCTGGCAGGTCTGTGTGCTGGGATCACCCGCCAGCCGTTCAACTTCTGAGAGTCAATGGAAAGCTGAGAGATATGCAGTAGGAAATGGGGGCTGCCTGCTCATCCCCACTCTGCTGACTGCGGGCAGGACTGTAAAGGGAAGGTCTCAGGTGTTGGTGCAGTCAGGAGAACCTATACATGGTTTAATGTTCAAAGGCTGGGCTAGAAATTGTGGATTTCTAGTAAATTAGGATAAACCCTGAAGTGGCACCCCCCCATTCAAAAGGCTTGTGTGACACTGGAGGTTAAATTACCCAGCTCTAACCACACCGGTGTAGCTGAAGCGGTATAACCTTTGGGTGGGAATATCGGTA